>DF239082.1:164831-303682 GCA_000507305.1 Breviolum minutum Mf 1.05b.01 | reverse complement strand
TGTTGTTGTTGTTGTTGTTGTTGTTGTTGTTGTTGTTGTTGTTGTTGAAAAGGGCATGCACTGAGCTTCCACCTCGCTTTCGTCCACACCTTGTTCTCAAGTAGCAGGTGATTTGAGCATCAAGGATCCAGATGCCGTGACAATTGATGAACCCATTACCTGGGTGGCGCCCACTCTGACGTTTTTCTGTCGGGAAGCCCTGTGGAAACGTCACCGAAGTTGGACATGGCCATCCAGATGAAACGAAGCGCAACAAAAAAGGACCCATTTATATAGGTTGAGGCTGTTGTTTTTTCATCAAAGTGCCTGTTTTTGAACAAACGGACGACTCAACGTTTTAGAATTTTCCTCAGTTGGTTATTCAAATCAAGTGGATCTGGTAGGGAAAGCATCAGACTCTTACCCTAAGGTGCTGGTCGTGTGAGATCTTGGTATGACAAAACACCAAAAATCACACAAAATGGGTGTCTGTTGGGGTCTGCGTAAACCCTGTTTCATAGTGTGATTTTTTTTTCATCATGATTTGATTAACGGGACCTAAACATTAAGCTTCAATATCCAGTGTGAAAAGCTTCAATATCCATGTTTTCTTCGTTCAGCTTTTCCAGGTGTTTTGCTGGCCCGGAACCTCGGGCCCCGATCAACTGTTGTCTGGTGAATCTCAAAAGTGATAGGTGTGGAAAATCATCGTGAATTGCGGTGAAAACCATGTTTTTTTGTTTTTTACCATGTTGATTTTTCTTATTGGTCATTTTTGTGTTTTATTGGGGACAATTTGAGGCAGATCTTTTGCAGAAGGTTAGGCATTTTTCAACATGTTAGCCGGAAGCTTCGGGCTTGGCTATCAAACCAATATCCCTCATTCCTGGATGGTTTCAAACATTTTGGGATAGTTTGTGTGTTTCCCCTCCCTTTGGGGAAATTTGTGAGATTTCCCAGTTGACACATTTTTTTCAGATGCGTTGCAACTTGATGTTTTTTGAAGCTACTTGTTACAATGCCCCCAATCCTTGTTCCCCAGTTCTCGGTAAAAATCCCGCGGAGCGCGGCCCAGCTCATCTATTTGCTGTTGCTCATCTTAGTTCCTCCATTGCGCAAAGCTACTGGGATGGCATGGGTAGATTGTGGTGAGTAGTGCTGGATTCGGATAAATATCTGCTAATTTCATCTAATTTCTGACATTTCAATAATCTCAACAATCACTACACGCAAGGCCATTACTTCATACCGTCCTTCCCACATATTTTTTTTCCGGACTTAAAAGAGGTTTTGGACTTATGATTCTTGTAGTATTGATTTCCGGCAGGTGGGTGAAGTAAAATGATTTGACGAGTAGGATATCATACCTGGGATCTTGAAGGTTACGTGAACCTGGCTGATGTTTTTTGATGCGAAAATGAACTGAGGTAAGGGAAATCATCTCCCACCCAAAAAAAGTCGACTTGGTGAATTATGAAAGATCTACATTACATGACCATACATGACCCATCAGTGATGAGTTAAGATTGATGATGTCTTGGAATCAGTCACTTTTTAACACGAGTTGGCTGGGACATCCTTCACAGATCTGGATGCTGGACATCATCAAAGTGATTTTGCCTTCATGGATTCCTTGTGACAATCGATACAGCTTGAATAATCAGCACCAAAGCATTGAAGGCATTGGATAGCTTTTGTGTAGTTTTTGTTTGTGACATTTTTGTCAAATAGAAGACATGTTCATCATTTTTGGCCATTTTTGCTGGGATAATTTACTATACCCCTGAAGTTTAACATAGCCACTGACAATAGGCAGTATCCCAAAACGGAAGCCGGCTTGGAAGACTCCAACCATCATTTTTCAGGGGTGAGCTGTTAAACTCCGGGGGAGTTTGAGACTCCGAGGTCACTTTGGGCCTTTGAGGGTCAGGGACCACAAGTGACCACTGGCAAACATCACCAGACACACGGAAATTATCCCCGGTTTTCACAGAAGTCTCGGAACTTTGCAAGTTAAAGGCCATGTTACATGTATGTACATCTAGACTAATAAAAAAAAATATATGGACAGTTTTCTATATAAGTTTTCCAAAGAAAAAACCGTGTCATGCCATGGTCATCCAAATCATCCAACCTTGAAGTTGGACATCCGAAGATTGCAGTTGGCCGTTGCTTTTTTCTTGCCAAGTCACTATCCAACAAAATGAATGTCTCAGAAACCAGGATGCAACAAAAAGAGATGAATTTGCCTTTGAACATCAAATCACCTTCAGATCATGTCAGTGTTTTTTTGGGTGGACGTCATGAAAACTTGATGAGTTTGACTTTGCAAGAAAATGCTTGGATCCTTTTGAGGGATCAGCCTGAAACTAGAATGCCTACGATTCACTGGGAGCGGGGAGCATCCCAAGATACACCTCCAACTGTTGGGGAAACCTGAAGAATGATGGTTTCCAAGTTAGGAAATCAGTTTTCCAAAATTGCTTCATCTTTGAAGTTGGAGACCTCCTCAACATCCATTGGAAAAATGGTTCAATAAGTGCAAGAACCTTCCATCCATCATGACTTCAAGTGATTTTGTTTTGAAAGGACCTGTGACTTATCCCATCCACCTCGTTCCTAAAAAAGTTCCCTGCAACTTCACTGTCATCTGGCGTTGGTTGGGCTGATCTTTTCCCCACCAGGAACTGAAAAAAGGTTCCCGGTGCCCGTCAGTGGTAAGCAGAAAGTACAATGCCATGTGCTGCTTTCTGAGTGCAGAAGTTGCCTGAAAATCATGGAACTCAAACATTGCAGCTTTGGCCAAAAATTCGTTCGTTGCTTTGGGGTTTGCACAAAACCTCTGAAATCTGAATCGATCACCTTTCAGACCAAAAATAGCTTCAGAACAGCAAGGGGATCACACCTTTTTCCACCTTTGCCAGGCGGTGGCAGGAGCACC
The DNA here is from genome assembly GCA_000507305.1 of Breviolum minutum Mf 1.05b.01. Classification (NCBI taxonomy): domain Eukaryota; class Dinophyceae; order Suessiales; family Symbiodiniaceae; genus Breviolum; species Breviolum minutum. Next base: position 300,762 of record DF239082.1, on the reverse strand, counting down.
ACTATCAGAGTGGAGTCAGGTTCGTGCCCTTTTTTTGGGCCAATGCCGATTTTGGTTCCTGGAGATCTGACAACTGCTATGGGTTTCGGACAAGACCGGAAGTTGCAGAAGAAACAGCTGAGTTTGGAGTGGATGAATTTCTGGGCTGAAGTTTCCCTGTGAATAGGATGAAATTTTGGGAGAAAAAAACATTTCGGATTGAGGGGATCCCACTGAACAAAATTAACAAAAGTCTAACCACATAATATGAACCTCTAACAGGATTCTTTTAGCTGAAAACAAATATAAAATCCGGGAAAGACTCAGCAGTTCTCAATCCTAGTGGACTTTTTAAGCAATAAAAAGTGGTGACAACTAGTGCAAGTGGAACATCCTAAGGCAGGCTTGGTGCTGGGTGTGGTTCTGCCGTCCTGTTTATCAAGGTCATGACAGGTCGGTGTTGGTTGATCATGGTGAAGAAGACATGGGGAAAGCCATTACTGTTGGATTTTTTTGAATTCAATTGGATTGGATGAAGGGGAAACGTTTCAAATTACAATGAAAGATCCAACATGAACATTAGATGTAATGGTACCTTATTTGATGAATCCAGAGAATATTTAAGATTTTCTATATTCATTTCTTGTGGATGAATGCCTGATCACAGCGTCCTAATGGAGTTTTCTAAGACGGCTTTGGATCAAATTTTGGAGCCAGTGGATGCTGTGGTGATGGTCCATTTTTGCCTGAAAGGTGCTAAAATATAGGACATTTCCCTATCTAAGACTCTAACAGTCTTTTCAAAATGGTGAAGTGTCATGATTTGCCTAGGGTGATGATGATGAATCATGATTAATGATGAATTAATACAAATAGCATACAATTTTCTGGTACTCCAACTTTCTGTGACGAACTATCTGGCGATGTTTAGGGTTTTCCAAAACTCCGCGATGCCAGCGATGCCAGGCGATGTGTTTTGTCTTCACAGCAAATACCACGATGAGTTGTTTGGAGACCTCCAAATCCTTCATGCGCTTTTGCAAGGATTTTCATGTGTGAAATTGGGTAAGGAAATGAAAGGGAAACGGCGGTGGAAATGCCAATGCTGTTTATTTTTCTGTCAAAGGAAGCGGTTTTCGGGGGGTATTTTTAAGATTTCATTAGTGTTTGCCAAAGGGTCAAGAAAAATGCATGAAGAAATCAATTGCAACTGCTACCTCTATCAAGTCTCAATTGGACGATATCAAACCCAAAAGCTTTACAGAGCTGTTTTTTCTTCCCACAACAACAGCTTGACGACTCGACTTGGATGTTTTGCTGGAACCGGGGGGGACACAGATAGTGTACACAGGTGATATCATCTCATTTGATTGTAAAACCTAAACATATACCCACTCAGAAGCAAACCATAATGTGCATTATCTCACATGGTCGCATGGCTTGTAACTTCAATGGAAGCTCAGTAATAAGACTTCACAAGTGGGTTATGCGTTGGATTCTTCCACCAACAGTTTCTGGGATCAGACTACTTTCCTTTTGAAATGGTCCCTTTTCAGGGGACATGTTGATTTTTCTTGTGTAGCTGCTATTGATCCCAAATTCCCTCCACACACCGCAGCACTTGGAGGATGCAGAGGAGACCAACCGTCAAGCCGAATTGCCCTTCCCCAGCTCGTAAGGGAGACTCGGAACGTTCCGAGCGGATTTGAGATCCAAAAATGCTGGGTGTTAGAGAAAAAACGGTGCATGTTACATCATTTTACATCATTTTACACCCGGAACTTTAGAAGGTCAAAATGAATTGCTTGCGCGCAATGCCTGTCGGAAATTCATAAGTAAAAATCCCTTCACTTTTGATGGCACGCCTTGGGTTGGGGTCGTGGCCATGAGGCACTACAAAGCATTGAAGATCCTTTCCTCCTATGGCACCGTCACCTCCATGCGAATGGTTTGGCCCTTGAGACTTTTGACCATGGGACAGCTGTTGCTGCCATGGCAATGGCGAATTTTGCGTTGCTAAAACCTTGTTATGGTATTCACAAGAAGAGCCAGAACAAGAACCAATCTCGGGGCAGGATTGAAGAGCCATCAACTGTGAGTATCGAAACCACGTGGGAATTTTCACGATAAGCTTCGATCGAAGGTCTTCAATCCATTGATCAATACGCTGGTTTGCCCCATGTCGGGGAGCCTGGCGCAAAGGCCTTGCAATGGTTGCGGAACTCCTGGTTTTTTCAATGCGGTCAAACTCCGAAGCATAGATGGTCAGTATATCTTTATTTCGTTTATTTGTTTCAACACACTACATATAAATGTATTCATATTTATTATCTATTTATGATTTGTTGCTGCATTTCTCCATTCTCCTTTTCTTTGCATCTTCAAAACTATTCCCCCAAAAGATGCTTCTGGAGAAGTTTTTTGTTGATTCACCAACCTGCGGCCACCGTCAGGTTGGGCGGTTTCTTTTTGGGCACGCGTGGCTTGATGTTTCTGCTCTCAGGTGGCTTCATGTCGATTTGGAATGACATGACGCATCAGCAAAAATGTGGGGTTCAAAACGCAAGGATTTGGAATGATGATGTTGTGAACATTATTGTTATTGGTATTAACGTATCAAATTCAGTTTTGGAAAAAAAACATCACTATGTTGGATATGTTCCGCCCATGCAGGTTCCAATGTGTTGATCCTTTGCTTCAGCAGCTTTTTGATGAACGCTGGACAGTCCTGGTTCTCAGCCAGAAGGCTCATCGCATCCAAATTGCTCAATTGTTGTGTTCAAGGTTTCGTTTTTGCACAATGGATCGCGAAATTGCTAATACCCTCTGGTCAACAAACATAGCAATGGAATATCCCCATTTTCACTAGGAAAAGCTTTGAAAAGCATCTTCAATGGGTCCATTTTCCATTGCTATGTTAGTTTACCAGAGTGTACATTGAGTGGCAGATTCAACGGTCGCGTTGGTGCAGATTCATCCTCTACGGCTTGCTGAAAGACCAGCACGGAAAATCGGTAGGCTCCATTGGGCTGAAGCCGTGAAGATTTACCGGTAGATTCTGTAGATGGTTCAGGAGGATAGTCCCACTGGAAATTGCCAGAAACATGTTGCAAGTCAGATGGGTAATCCACTTTCATGTCATACACCCGAAGAGAAAGATCCATGTCAAAGGTGGCACTGCTTGGCCAGTGATCAGTAGTCAAATGAGATGACAAAATTGATCAATGCAATGAGTTTTTGTTGTCAAAGTCTCTGACCGCTAGCTTCTAAAATCATACAATACCTAGGTGAATGGTGTCTCAGACATCAGTTCATCCCTGTTTGCAGCCACCATGTTCCATGCACATTTTCAACAAACAGGCCCAGATTCGGCACAATTCCAACATTTGGCGGTGAAACCGGCATGGCTTACCCAGACTTATCTGGGGCTGCTGGTGTTTCGTAGCCATTGGCAGGGGCCCGCGGGTTTGTTGGGATAGCCTGCCTTATTTTGGAACGGGAGGCTATGGTAGGACTGGCAAAATTTAGTGGAAACACTATAGCCTACTTGGATGAACACGTGGGTACCGAAGGAAATTTTCCATCACAAGGAATGGAAGGCGATGCCAGTTTTTGTATCGCCACTTCAGAGAGCGGATGATTCGTGAAAAACGAGGGGACAATCTCAAACACTACAACTCACTTTTTGAACAGTTTGTGTTTCATGACCACTGAAATCCCTAAAAAAACTTCCATCCCTTCTCCAACTTTCAAACACCTGGCAGGTGGGTGAAATGATTGGTGGACCGTTTGAGGACTGTGAACCGAGGTGGATGTTTAGTTGACTTCAACTGGGTGTGGACTTGGGATTAAGATATCCTAGATTCACCCCGTACCCACCAACAGTCAAACAATGAATTTCTTCATTTTGACTAAGTGACCGATGTATCTAGAAATAGCTAGATTGAGCAAGCAGCATGGAAAGCGTTCCAAATTTGACAAAAATTGGTTTGGAAGTACGTTTTGGTAGAATTGGTAACATGACCTCAGATTTTTTTTAACTTTACATTTCGACGTACCATTTTGTACCAAATTTTCTACAATTTCCACGTTCCACGGAGTCCATTTTTTTCTCCTCCCAGGACACCAGTGGACCAGCTTTGAACAACTTCATCAAGTTGGTTGGGGTGACGAGCTTGCACTTAGAGTCTGGAATGAAGCCATATGTGCCAAAGTCTAAACTTGTATGATTTTCTATATAGGATAGTCACCAGCCCTATGGCATGCTTTAAAGGGTTGGATGTTGATTGATTTTGCCAAACCCTTCGTTGGGTGGTCTAGAAACTTGCAGGTCTTTGCCCTGGTCACCAGCGATCTTTACGATCCCACTCCGGTGCCGAGCCGCGTTTGAGTGAGATATTTTTTTGGGTGATACCAAGGTTTTATTCTGCAAGTGTAGGGTTATATTTGTTTGGTGTATCTCTTGGTTTTGTTTGACATCAGTAAGGAGGAGTTTGTCATTTTGGTTGAAGCGACCTTCAGAGACCTTTTCAGAAGTTCATGCTCCTGTAGCAAGTCATACTCCTCAGCCTTTGCAGAGATGGGACTCAAACAAACAGGCGGCCTGGTTCTCCGGAGGGAAAATTTTCCTGAATGCCTTTTCGGCTCCATTCTGCGTCTCAGTGATGCAGTGCTCCGTGGATATCCAACCCACTTGCAGCAGGCCTTGAGCCCAATGGCTTTCCATTTTTTTGTCATTTGTACACTCCAAGAGGTCAGTACCATCATCAAAAATGTTTCCGTGAAATTCATGGCAAAAAGCGGTCCAATTAGTCTAATCATCCCTAAAAACCTTAACTTGGTTGCATGATTGCAGGTGAGATAAGAAGACAGCAGAGATCAATTTATCATGCCTTTACCTCTTTTTGATAGCTGAAGAGTATCAGTGACCTGCATGGGACGATCAAAGAAAAACGCGTCTGACAGTCGGCCCTTGGGCAATGCTACTACAATTGGCCTCAATTTTGAGCTCACTCCCTTTGCAGAAGGTGCATCTAGAGAGGCATTTCGAGCCACTGTCCAGGAAGGCGGTTGCTACAAGGGTTATACAGATGGAACAAAATTAGTGCTGAAAACTTTCAAACCGCACTACTACGACAAAGGTTTGCGAGTTTCACAGCAAGACGTCGACATGCAAGCATATGTGAAACAGCTGGCAGATGATTTCAATAATGAAGTCGGCCTCTTGAAAAACAATCAGCCTTGCAACTTCTACGTCAGGGTGGCAAAGCTCGACGAGTTCCAGAAGGACCACAAGTTCCAAAGTCGGAAAGTTTTTCGGAAGGGAGAACGGTTTTTGTTGGAGCAAGAGATCAAGGGTACGTTCCGGAAATTCAATAGCAACAGCGGCTGGACATGTGGAGACCCGGTGACTGATGCCTTCTCACACTGGTCTTGGGTCAAGACACAGTCTATGGTAGTTTGTGACTTGCAGGGTGTGCGTGGTGAGCCTGGAGAGCCTACATATGGTGGTGCTCGCGAACGCTACTACTAATTACCGATCCAGCCATCAACAGCTCTGACAAACGCTTTGGTGTAAGTGACATGGGGATGGCAGGCATCCACACATTTTTTTACAAGCATGTTTGTGGAGACCTTTGTCGAAGTCTCAAATTACATCTTTATCGCCCAAAAGGTCTCTCTCTTCTGCCAGTCGTAAAGGAGAGCTCTTATGATTCGCTTTCCTCAATTAGCTTAGACAATAAAACATTTTTTCAAGGCGGGCATCGGTCTTCCTTGGATATCCTCCAGGAAGAGAGTGGGGAGGAAACTGATTGTGATCATGATATTGTTAGTATCTCCCCAGCTCATATACATTTCACCCACAACTCAATCAGCCAACGCTTCAGCTGTGGCCGACACATTGAGCATACCTACCAGCAGCTGCTTGAATATCAGATTTCAATCGATGCCATCCCAATGATGGAAATCGCGAAGCAAGATGGTAAGTTTTGGACCTACACGGGCAACCGTCGCTTGTGGGTCTTCCGCAAGCTGAACTCTGCTGGTCTGCTGCCTAGCGTGAACGCCCGTATTGAGCAAAGAAGGATTCCCACCAAACGCTTCACAACACAAAATGGTGGAGTTTCCGTTCAAGTCAGAGGATGGTATTAGGAGGAGATGGCGAAGTTCGCCCCTGCACCAAGAGCAGCTGACTTGGGTGCATGGATATTTGCACAATCCGATGTTGCTACAGGGCGGGCGACACCTATCTCTTCCTGACAACATTGTCCGCCTTTACGAATTCCATTCATCAGCAAAATTGGTACGAGCCGTTGAGACAGATTCGTTCTTTCCAACGATGTTGCAGCGAAAAAAAAGACAGGCAATGGTGCATATTCGTTGCAAGCATATCTAGGCTGAGAGTTGGAGGGCTCGCATGATTTTGAAAATCCGTGACGTGACAGGAAGAGACCTGGATCTATGGATGTGTGTGAGAATCTCAGAATCTCCATCATTTTTGTCGCGTTAACGATTTGTAGTGAAGGTCCGTCATGTAGAGTGTGTGTAGCACAGGAATGCCAGTCAGGATTGATTGCTGTCTCTTTCTGCTGGGTTTGAAAAGAACGGATTCACGATATCCAATGAGATTTGTTTGAATTTTTGTCTCTCAAGCCAGAATCATTGAGTTTGTATCTCATGCAAATTACCTGTAGTTAGACTCAGAAAAGCATATTAGACTTGTTTGTTCAACTTCCGAAATAATCATAATCTTTACAGCTCAACGGGATTGGACTTTTGAATTTCTTATATATACTGTTGTACGTTTTTTTCTTCGCTGTGTCTGAACATTTGAGACCCACCATTTCTATGGGATTTCGGATGTGGTTTCTCCCGAATTTTCCAAAAACACGCGCATACAGATGGACTAAACATCCCGGGGTTGATATGGAGACTAAACGACATTAGATAAAACCATTAACAGATACCGACTATTTACGACCTGTTTTAAGCCTTGAAACTTTCATCAGCAGGTTGAGTTTCTGAAATTGACATGGACACCAAGGGCCTTGGTCACTTCCATTGGTTCGGTCTTCTTGGCACGTTATGGCCGAAGACCCAAGGGAAGGGAACCAACAACATCGGTGGATGTTGCTGTTACGAATCGGTTGGTATGTCTACATCCAAGATGCGGAAATGCAGATGTTTTTTTTCTCCAGATTTTTGTTGAACAAATCTTGTTGATGCCAAGGTCTTTCCTTGGTTCTCAGCTGCATCACGGCCTTTCTACGACAGCGTCACTCAGAACCGAAACTTTCGGAGGTTTTTTTCTTCGGCGTCAGCCACACTTGCATGGCTATGTCCCTGATCAGAAACACTACTTTGTTGACAAAAATCTGCAGAACTCTGCTTCGAAAATCTGCTGAACTCTTCTCAACTTCCCCCATTTTTTTGTGGGGCGGATTCACCTCGCTTAGGTCAAGTGCAGCGAGAACGATTGGAACAGGCCAGGCCGACGAGAGCACGTTCTGTGCATCCTGACATCGTGTGCGAATTTTCATGAAATGGGCCCTATTTCTCATCCTTGGAAATTGTCAATTTTTAGTAGGAAACTCGATTAGTCATGAATTGCAAGCTTCAGAGAATGGATTTCTCAATTCTGAGATGCACAGCAGACACGATTTCAAAGCCATAAAGGTGGGTTCTATATAATGGCGCACTATCGAGTTACGAGAGCCATCAATTTGGAAGGGTTTTTTGATCAGGAGCAGGTATTGATATGACTGATATGTAGATATGTACTACTGCTACTCCTACCCCTACTCCTACTACTCCTACTCCTACGACTACTCTGGCAGCGGCAGCAATCAACAAGCGCCCATTTTTTGGACCACTATCACTATCCCTCCAACATGACAAACCTTTACAATCGATCCTGTGTACCAGCCACCTGTACAGTGAGGGCGGGAGGACATTGGACAAGCTATGTAAATGGAAACATCGCAACATTGTCATTTCCGAACCTTTTTTCACACGAATTATACCAAAAAATATGAAACTGAACATTGTGAAGCTAGGGAGAGAATGCGACCAAAACAAAATAAATTGACAGATTGGTATCATGATTTCGGCCGCAAAAAGTGCTTGGTTCAACAAAATCAACCAAAATCAACAAACACCTCTCTGCTTCAGGCACGTGCAGCTGAGGAATCAGATGAGGTGCCTGACCAAAGTTGTGGGGTTTTTTAGTCTAGGAATCCTGGATGAAAGGAAGTATCACTTGGGAAAAATCTGAATAAACCACCAGCTGGTCACCAATCAACCATTGGTTGATTGTTGATTGTAAAGTTTTTTTGATTTTTTTGTCTCAAAAACCTTGGTTGTATGACCATAAGTTGGGGACCTTACCTATCCTGTGTTATGACTATGGGATGATCATAGTCCAATCGAATATGATTCAAACTGTATCATGGGATTGGTCACTTCAACTTTGATATGACAGTGCAGTGAAACCCAACTGAGTGCTCCTAAATCTGTTCCAAAAATCCTACATGGTTTCGTAAAATCCAAGCCTTTCCTACAAAATTTGAGCCGGATATCTGCATTTTTGTTGACCCAAAAGATACTCAACCTGGAGGTTCCAAGTTGCAGCGGCACGACATGGGAATGAAGAAAACGCCTTTAAAGGTGGTATAGCCGATACCCCATTGAAAATGGGCCAAGAGCCGGGTGGTGGTTCAGGATATCCCCTTTATGAGTTAGTATATACAGTCCCCTTCTAATTGCGATTCTTAGGATAGCTTCAAAAAACCAAGATGAATCACCAATTAACCTGCCTTGACTGGCAGATTCAGTGCTAGGCCAGGGGTAGTTGTGGAACAGATTGCTTTGTTGGCAAGTCTTCCCTTCATGACCTCGTACTGATGGCATGTTTCAAACCGATCCTTGGGTTTGTGTTCAGGAATTTGCGGCGGAGGATGACTGATGAAGTAAGTAGCTGCAGGCCAAATGAATGGTCTGTGTTGTACATACATTGGCATGGAGACAAAGTTACAGATAGGTATTTGACACCCAAAGGCTTGCAAACGAACCAAGGCGGGCGCTGCCAGTTTCGGACGAGTCACATCTAATTCTTTTAGTGAGAAGGACAATGTATGTCAATGGTGCAAGCAAGTATGACCGACTTATCCAAACTCCCAAAAAAGCAACCGTGCTGTTTTTTTTCGCAAATGCCTACGAATACCAAATGAACATATTGAACTGTTTTTTGCAACACAAAAAGCACAAACAGGTCCAAAAAACTGTTTCTGTCCTATTGGTGCTTTGTCTCTTGTCATGATCCGATTTCCAGCGTAACACGCGCTGGGATTTCCAAAACTCGGCGGATCTTAGACAACAAAAAAAGCCTGGAACTTTTTGAAGTGAAGAATTTCTGGTTGAGAACCTCCTTCTGCGTCGTCTTGATTTCTTGGGGTTGAAAGGTTCACAAAAGACAAGTCAGTTGGGTTGCTGAGAGATGAACAAGAGTAGTGAGTGATTTGAAAGACTAAATCATGCTCATCCCTTTTCTTGCGAAGACACATATATACATATAATATTATATGCATAAGCAATTTCAATTGCCTACTAGGACTACCATTCTTTCTTTAGTGAACATATATATATATATATCCATCATATCCTATAAAACTCTATCGGGGTTTCCCAAAGACTTCCCGCTTCGAGGGCCACAAATGATGATTTTATATGAAATGAACAGATGTCGTACACTGTACACCCTCTTGGTCTTTTTAGATTCGTCTCTTTCAGATATTAAGGGAGTGTTTTCTTGAAAGGGACTGAGGGAGGAAAGCAAACAATTTCAACATTTCCCCAAGCGGGGAGCTTTTTTTGTCATTCGAGCTTTGGAAGTGCCCTCTAAGACCAGTTATGAAAAGGGATAGCCTTACAAACTGTGGCTGGTGTCTTTGATCCTGGGACGAACCTCCTCTTTTTGGCTCAGCGGGGGGCCCCGAAACAAAAACCGCCTGCAGTCGTTCTGTGCCGTGCTGGTGGCGGGCACCCAGAAGACAAACTGAGGATGTTTTTTGCGTGAATTCTGACGTGACATCATGAAAGAAGAAAACCCACCAACGATCTGAGAATTCCAGGTTGCTTAAATCTGAATTCTTCAAAAAATCTTCAAAATCAAATCAGTAGCAACTTTTTTTTGCCAGCTTGTCTTCTTTTTCAGCTTAATGTTGTGTGTGTCGTTCATCGTTCACGTGTTTTTTTGGAACCGCCGACATTTTTACAGGTCGGTCGTTGGTCAATTTGGTCGGGCGCAACTTGCCCCGGCCTCATGGAGCATCAATCCTTGCCCACTTTGCAAGAAGTCGCATCGACCTTGCTGGTGACCTCAGGAAAGGTTGGAACAGAAGTGACTATATATTTTGCAGCAAACAAAAAGGAAATCCCCAAAAACAGGTGTTTTTTTGGTTAGATATTTATCTATTGAATACAAATATACATATTATTTGAATATATATATATATCATATTAACATCATAATAAGGCTGACAGGTCTTTGGTGTATATATCTGAGTAGAAGAACACGCATTTTTTTCTGCAGGGGTATGAGTCCACACAAAATGAGTCACAAAAAACAAGCCTTCAATTCATGATGAACTTGCCCATTTTTATCAACATTCTTCTTCATCACCCAATTGTTTTTTTCGACCACAGTGAAAGTCTTTTTTCTTGAACTCCTGCAGTGAAAATTCGAGGTTATCCGAGGGAGGATATCTCATAGAAGTTCACCCTTTGCCATGGTTCGAGTTATCAGTCAATTTGTATCTTATGCTTTGGTGATGTAAATCGTTTGCCACTAGCGAAGACGAACCTCACGAACTGTTGCTTTTTTTTGTTTATTTTTGTCGGATTACATTAGCCTCTTGAACAAAACCCAGGATTCGGTTTAAGGATAAAGTTGTAGCATGGTGGGACCTTTGATAGAACCAACCTGGATGTGGTACTAAGCACAACATAATGTTCCATTTGTGATTTAATAGTTGCAGTGTAAAAAAACATGCCAAACTACTGTTGATGGACAAAATCCGGCTAACCACCAAGGATGATGATTATCCCATTATTTATTTATAGGGTTTTAACCATCCCAGGTGGTTTTTTCCCGGATTTCTGCACCATCAACAGTATCAAGCTTCACTTAAATTCAACTCAGCTCCAAGGCAAAAGTTGGGTGTGGAGCATGAGCGCCAATTATCCGAGCTAAGAAGACAGGTGGTGAATACAAGCCGGTCGGTGGTGAAGCGGGGGTGAAGCGTTGAAAGCAAAAGATGGGGGAAATAAAGGTAGTTGAAGTATGATGGATATGATATGATGATATTGGGGGCTGGAAAGAAGATATTGTTAGGTGGTTTTCGATTATTTTCACCCTGAAGATTGGGGAGAGATGATCCAATTTGACCAACATTTTTCAACATAGGTGGCCATTGCCCACCAACTAGATTGGCAAATCTGGATGAGTGACTCATAGGTGATGTCACCGTAAGAGTTTCTTTTGTGACTCAGATTGTGATGTTCGAAGACTTTTTCGGAAATTTGCAGGTGATTTTCGTTTCACTGCTGTATTCATGCCAAAGTTGGTGAATTTTTGATACATTTTCTTTCACTCAATTTTCGATTCCAAAATGCATCGAACAACTTGGATGTTGGGTAGGAAAGGGTTGGATTATTTTCAGGTCCTTCTGTCGCTTTTCAGGTGGAATTGCTACAAACTCAAGTGAGAAGCGAGGCCAGTGAATCGATCCGAATTGTTTGGTGGCGCGCCGTGAGTGTCTCGGAGTCCAGGTTCAGCAAAAAAGTCATCTGAAGATGACCAAGCCCTGTTAGGAAAAATGGAGGTTGGTGAGATTTTTCTAAAGCATCCGGGGGGGTTTGATCAAGGATAGGCTCTTATCAAAAAGTAATGATATATGTACGTAGTGACATAATACGTAGCCCATTTGCAATGCGTCACTGGCAGCACCGAACTGCTCATCTGGTGATACGCTTGCCTCCCCATGGATGATGAGGTTCCTTGCTGTAACCTTTTCCAAGAAATTTCTCGACAGGAAGTGCCAAGCCATTCCATGTCACCAGAACTTCCAGAGGCTCAGCCGGTTGAAATCAAGCTGCCCATGGGCTGTCGAAATGCTGTGGATTTTTAAGCATGGTGCATTCTTTGTTCGTGGTGGACCAATCTGGACATAATGTTTACCTCAAAGGGATGAGAGCGCCAGCAACTTCACAAAAGGGGTAACAAAAGGGGTAGTTAAGGAACGCTTTTTTTTTAAAATCAAACATATTTGTTTGCTACCAAATGATGTTGAGAGCCCAAAAGCTTCGGAACTGAATAGCTCCATGGTGATTTTCATCTTCTCAAATGGTAAACCCGCCTGCCAAAGTGGAACGCACATCTACTCCAAAAACTATGAACAACTCGAACCATACATCGAAGTTTTGGAAACCAAACACTGTCGCTTCATATTTATTGCCCATGTATGAGTCTTACTTCGGCGATTCATGGTGATTCATGATTTGTCCAATTCTCAGAATGCAACAGGGTTATTGACCTCGAACTCTCTATGATTTTCCGGAGAAAATCTGGACTTTTCATTTAGATTTGAGACTTTCTTTTGAATTTGACTTGCATTTCTGTTGGAAAAAAACAATTGCCCTCCCTGAAACTAACGTAGCCCCTGAAAATCAATGGTTGGAAGATTCATTTCCTTTTGGGGGCTATTTAGGCCTAATTTTCAGGTGCTTCAACTGTTAGATTTAGGGAGTGTGGGTGGTGTTTCTTCGATGGATCGAGCCAGGAGCAGATTACGGCGCCCGCACCTGATGGGAACCCTGAGTCCCTACCTGTGGAGGCGTGAAAACCGATGTTTCGGGAGCAGTTTTGGGGGATGCCGGGATTTTTAATGAGCGATTTGTATGCATTGTCATGCTTTCGTACGTGGGTCTTCATGTTTTTTTGATGGTTTTTCTCCAAGCTTTCCCCAATTTCGACAGAGATCCAATGCTGTCAGTTCACTTTGCCAGGATGCTGGAATCCGCTCAGAGGCACATATAAATCGCATCGGTTTTGACGCGGCAAAACCAACAGAGTCGTTACTTGTGGATTCCATAGATGGAAAAAAATCGAAAGCACCAAATTCAGAATATCCATGGGTATATTTATCTACATTATCTACCATTTTCATGTAGGGAAATATATAAATCCCATGGATCCTATGGGAAATGATATAGTGAATATTTTTTCAATGAAGTATCATGTTTGAAGTTTCAATCCATCCCAACTGGTGAACCGAGTTTTGTCCACCATTCCCATGATTTCCCATGGCGGGTCTCATGGTAAAATCATGCACCCAGGCGTCCTTGCACGCTATGTACACCTATCCTGAGCTTCCGGGCATGCCTAGCGAGGCGGGCATGGCCATCAAAAAACGATGATTTGCAAGAAAAAGATGCTTGGTAGACGAGAAAAACCCAACCAGAGCTGCATTTTTTTGATTTGTTTGATTTGGAGCCGCATATGAGCCTGGCATGATCTATAGCTCTTTGAGAGTTTCTTGCTTATCCAGCTGGTGGTTTTGAAGAAAGTTTGGAGTGGTTGGGGTATCTCACAAATCTGTAGGGAGCTAAAGAGCCATCACCTTCCAGAAGATATTCACATCGTCCATCTCTTTGAAGCCTTAAATCAATCCCAAAAAATGCTGGGACACCACCACCGAACATACAGGGCCACGGCCAGGTCACCATGAAGCAACCGGGAGAAGATTCTGAAGCTTCGTGGAGTTCCAGGTCGTTCTTCGGAGTCAAAAAATCGACGAGTCGTCAATGTTTGGTACTTTTTTCCTTGGGAGGGTTGGTGGTTGGTGGGTTGTCCTGTTGTTCTTTTTCGCTTGGAGATTTGTTGTTTGCGAAGCTGTCTGACTTGGGGAAAGGCAACACCACAATCAAAGCAACATGGAAGGATTCAATTCTTTGATCCAAAAAGTCAGCAGATTTTTTGTCAGAAACAGTGATGCATATGAATTGGGGATTAAGTATTTAATATATATATATATACAGTATATTATTTATCCTGATTACATTTCCTTGAAGCCTCTAGAGGCTTGTTGGTCTTCTCAGTATTGCTTAGCAGCGTCAAAGCTGTCGTGTAACAAATAAATACAAATCTATTCATCTTTATTGAAGGGAAGCAGTTTTTTAATCTTCACAATCCACTGTGAACCAGTCTTTAGGCCGGGCCAAGAATATCCAAGTCATTACCCAAAAATTGGTGCAACTGCTTGGGAGTTTTGCCTTGAGGAGCTCCAGTTCAGCTTCAAAGCCTCCAGGCGATTTAAAACCGTTTGTCTTTTTGGTCGTTTTTTTTTGAGACCTAGACGTTGGCGATTTGCCTTAAAGATTTCAGAAACAAAACATGGTACATGATGATAACCTTTTTGGAAATGTAGCGGCTGTTGGTTTCTAGGGTTTGAATCAACCTGCAGTTGTGTCAGTTGTAATCATTAAAACAATTTTTTCTTCAACCCACCTTAAACCTTCAAAAACAACATCGAATTTTGAGTCACTTTTTTTGTTTCCTAACTAAGGTGTCTTCTTTTCTTTGTCTTTTTGTTTGCCGAAGGTAAAAAGATCAGTGCGAAAACGACCTGGGCCTCAAAGCAATACCGAGCACCGGGCCTTGATGCCAATGGAGATGGAGGCGAAAGCTTTTGTTGGAAGATTTGTTGAACGATGCCGAAACGACAAAATGAGGTGGGTGTTTCCGAAAATGGTGGGTTTTCCCCCCAAATCATCTGGATTAATAGGGTTTTCCATTATAAACCATCCATTTTGGGGTACCCCTATTTTTGGAAACACCCATGTTTTTTCAATCATGCCCCGTTTTTTTTGGGTTGGGTGTATATACATCATCACCTGGTTTTAGGGAAACAACCAGTTTTTTTGGGAGGTTTTGGTTTTGTTGGAAGCGATTTATTTTAAGAAGACTGGCAGCCATGAGTGGTTTTTGCCAGTTGGGTGGTGAGCGATTGTCTTTTTTTCATCTTTGTTTTTGGCCCCATCGCCCTGTAGGGGCGCGTTTTCATGCCCGTTTTTCCGTACCATCAATTTATCGTAACCTCACGTTTTTCTGCATTTTTTCACTGTTTTTGCGCTGCATGTGCACGGCTGGTTCATGCAGACGTTGCAAATGTATTGCGCCTGTCACGCGAAACCATTTTCGTGTTAGAATAATTTAACGTTTGTGCTTAAAGTGCTAGGGAATGGACTGCTTCGGTACATATTTGGCACATGTCCAAACCTGTAATTTAACTCGTGTTCACAGTGCTACGGAATGGATTGCTTCGGTACATACTTTACACATGTCCAAACCTGTAATGTAATTCGTGTTCACAGTGCTACGCAATGGACTGCTTCGGTACATATTTGGCACATGTCCAAACCTGTAATGTAACTCGTGTTCACAGAGCAAGACAATGACTGGCTGCGCTGAAAAAATGAAACTCTCGCGCGCCCTTACGGGACGATGGACCGTTGTTTTTTGCTTCCGGAATTTTCAGTAAAAATCCACTGTGGAAATCCTTGAAGTGCTTTTTTGAGGCAAAATTTTCTACGGATTCACCCAAATTTTCAAAATCCGACCAGCCCGCCCACCTGTGAGGTGACCAGCTACCAAACTTGCCGGATATCAAGGTCTGGGGGGAGTTGGGAAGGCGGAAGGCTGGATCCCAAAGGAAAAAACTGTAAGTAATGGAAGTTCAAGAGCTTCAGAATCCAAAAGGAACATGTTCATTGAAATGCAAGGTGCTGTGTGATGTTTGGGGACAATCGTTTGGCGTGGAGTCGCACTTCTAGGCAAATTGAGCACTTGAATACCGTCAATCCAGATAAGGATCATAAGGGATCTAGGGGACTTCATGCCGAACTTTGATTGCTCATGACTCTTTCCGTGGTTCCATGGTTGCCTCTGGATGTTGTGTTTGGTGAAGTCACTCCTGCGAAAATGACAATCAGGTTGATGAGATTTTCTCTTATGGACAGTAGTCTTATGGGAGAGGAACGGATTTTTCTGCGCATACGCCCTGACAGAACAAAGCGCCTGGTGATTCGACACGTCACTTGCAGCAGCAATGATAGGGAGAAGGGCGGACTTGGAGGGTGGCAAGAAAAAACTTGACAACTCAAGACGGCTCTTGAAACCCACATCCTTTTGTAAGTGGAAAAAACTGAGTTGGTCGTAGTCATACTACGAAGCCACCACAAAATTTTGCTGGAGTTGGCAGAAAAAAGAGGGCCCTTTATGACAATTGGCAAAAAACAAATGATTGCAGCTACTTTGAGAATCAAACATTTCTACGGTTTCATTCAAAAAGGAAGGGTGATTCAGATAGACTCCTGAAATCCACTCGAAAAAATCGCACCATGGCAACATGGTTTTTGCATGTTTTTGCATCCCAGGCAGGACCACGAATGAAAACTCATTCTGCTTGAAGATGGATGTGTCAAAGTGATTTTGTGGTCCCAAACGGACATGTAAAACTGTAAAATTGATAATCACATGGATGGGCTGTGTTTTGTTTTGGGTGGCATCCGAACGAGCAGCCTGCGAACCCTTGTGCCCCCGGATAACACAAAAACGCGTCCGTGGCTGAGATTTCAAACTTCATTCCTTCTTCAACGAAGCCCAGAGGTTGTGTTTTGCACAGGGGGCGGATTTCAGGGAAGAGTTGCGAAAGGCGTATGTGTTAACCAACAGCTTCTGCCAACCAATAGTATTTTGATGTTATATGTGTTGTTCAAGGTATGAGTAGTGTTGTGTGTTCATATGATTCAGTGTCTATATCATCCTAGAATGTCTTAGATGTATCCAATCATGTACTCCAACCAATAGCTTTATTTGCAATTTGCAGCCTGGATTTTGTGTTGCTATCAGATGACATCTTTATATTTCGGCATTGCCAGTGTGTCTTGAATCAAAACATTCAAAACCTTCTGATTTAGAGTCGTGTTGCGAGGCAAACAAAGCCATTTCGATATTTGTAAGCAATCTGCCTTTGGGAAAGACTTGCCAATTTCGGAGGGTTTCTCGCCGCACGAATCCTGCCACCGGTTCGGCGGCCGCACCAATCCATGGACGACCAACCGATCAACCGATCCACCGGACCAGGGCGGGTCTTCGACGGGACGCTTCCGTACGATTGGACAGTGTCACGCACCTCGTTGGAAATTCGCCACACAAAAAACAAGACCAAATTCGTTGAACCCACATTTGGTGTAGATATTATTGTAAATATGAAATCATTCACCCAGATACATATATGATAGTGTAGATTAAGTATTGAATACATGGCATATTTTTTCGTTGTTATTGTACATATACAAAATAGACTAAGATAGAACAAGGCTGAAGGTACTTAATGATATTCCATGGCATCTAGCTACTTTGGCGATTCTTGCTTTGCACTGCCTCGTTAGTATCCCCATACACGGTGTTGATCGGCCGTGTGGCCACTGCAAGGAATCTGGCTATGGCTGGACTATCGCTGAGGCAATTTTCTTACAGAAGTTGAACGAGAGAATACTGTAAACTAAACCCAGCTGAAACTTCTTTTTGTGAAACTTATTGTTGTTTGATTCTCTAAGACATGCCCATCTTCATGTTCTATTTTTCCTCCCAGTTTTTACTAGACTAGACAATGGTGGCTTCGCAGGGATCGAGAAGAGGCGGAGAAAGAGCAAGACATCGGGAGCAACAAGATGACCAGGCGTGGGGGATGAAGACTTATGGCGCTAACCATGGGAGAGCACTAGAGGTCTTCGTAGTATTCGGGGTGGAAACATCACCCTTTTGGCGGATGTATTCGCAAGGGATGTCCGAATCCAAGATACCCATTTTCACCTTTTTGAAATTTGATTCTTGTCATTTTCTGCTGCAAGGCTGCCTTTGCCAAGTCATACCCTCTTTAGGAACTCCGCGTTTTTTTTTGGGGTTCTTATACGGATATTTGAACAGTTTCGCTTCTGGAAACTGGGGAATTTCTCCTCATCCAGGCTGATGACTGAAGATGTAGGACGACAAGACCAACCCACTCAGGCGAGTTTGCTTCGGGGATGGATTTTTTTTAAACCCATGGGATATTTTGTGTCTCAATAAATCGACGGATCAGATCTTAGCACAACGAAATGTTTGTTCGGATCTGGTTTCTGGCACCTGAAGTTGAATCCTAAAAATACGCTGATTTCTGAAATTTACCTTGAATAAATCTTTTGCTTTTAATTCATGGGATCTCTCAAAATGTGATAATAGGAGAGATTCGCCCCTTCTGTGTTGATGCTACTGATGTTTTATCGCCAAGTGAATTTGACTTCTGAGAAACACGCCGATTGAAAGTGGAATACCCCAAGCTGCGCCCAGAAACCGCCGTGGTGGGTCTCAATGCCAGGGAACCGCAGGCGCGCATGTTGGATTGGTTTTTCGATGGCATTCACCCATTTCAGCCATGAAGAAAACCCTCTTACTTTCCATTATACTCTAGTTGTTCAATAGGGATCCTTATACTTGTTTTCTTACAATCCCCATATAACTGTTTAGTATAATCATCCATATACCCTAAACAGCTAGTTTTTTTCATTGCTCATTTGCAAAAGGGATGTAGAAATCGCTCTGTTTCTTGTTTCTGAGTGATGCTGCCGCAGTGTGGACCTTAAAAACGTTGGCAGATTTTTGCGAGTAGTTTGTTTCAAGAAATTTCAATTCCAACACATCCATGGTATCTGCCTGTACTTGAAGATACATGGGATTCTGATGTCGGATTCTGCCACTCCTAACCCCAGTCTGTGGACCCGCAGGAATGTGTTTTGGGATGTGTTTGGTGCCATCTTCGTCCTTTACGCAGCTGGGTTAATGGAGTTGAAAACAAACGAGTTTGATGAAAAGCGCGGTGCAAGCTTGTGATATTTCAGAACCTGAAGAAAAGCTTGTTGCACAAGAGAGACTCCGGAATGTTTATATAAGATTATATAAGTAGAATCACTTAAAAATCTGCAGTCAATCGAAGAATGGCATAATTTCAGATGGGCGTGCAGAGGACAGAAATGTCACCAAGGACTGTTTCATGATCCCTTTGCGCGTCTTCAATCCACCTGTGACGCCAATGGTGGTCACTACAGACACCTGGGATGAAGAAGTGAAGAGTTTGTTTTTTTTCACAGGATGTGGGGATTTCATGGGATTTCAAGCTTTCGAACTTGAGATTTGAGATTCAAGACCCCAAATGGAACTCAATGGATTCAAAGAACTGATCTCATGAAACATCACCAACTACCAAAGAGTTTGACGGAAGATCTGTGGAACATTTGACAGACAATCTGTTCAAGAGTTTGTGTTGCCAACGAAATCATCCACTGTTCAAGCAATCAGTGGAGTTGATGGAGCATTTGTTTTGATGCAATCTGTCAAAAAGGGGGGATGTCACAAAATGCTGAGGCTTTTTTAGCCTTAAAATCTAGGATATCTAGGTTTCTGATCCAAGATCTTTCTGGTTCAATGGCGCCATCTGACAAATCCCTATTCATTGGTCGGTAGGTCATCTGACAAATCACCATGTAGAGAGTTGATATTTATTGTTTTTTAAAAACTTGTGGCATCTTTGAGAGCAAAAGATAGATCTCAACGTCTGAGGAATGGTTGGGGCTTCTATATTGGACCTTCAACATTCCCGTGACGCTGACCCTTGGTGGCTGGATCGCAATGGGGTTGTTCCAACGCTGATTTTATCGACCCCCGCCCTGCCCTGAAAAAAGATGGGATCAAATAAAGGAACAAAATGGAGGCTTCCAAAAAAGAGGTTCTTTTTTGGAAGGCCCTTGTCTCATTTTTTTTTGAAATAGAGTTGGTGAAGAAAATGATGGTCAATGATTGTTTTCAGTATTTTCGGTATTTCCAGTAGTTCAAGATATAGCAATTGCCTCCCAATCTTGGATGGCATCCTTTTCCAATAAGACGAATCTCGTTTTATTCATGGTTCGTTTTTGCTTTTTGAAGATCTAAAGAAATATGTTAGGGATTTCCATTACTATGTAAGTTCACCCGATTTTTTGGAAGAGAATATATAGGATAATTTAATGCATGCAATAAAATCCAATAAAACCAACAACCACGTGGTGCCAAGGCTATGTTGTTGATGGTCAGGCCATCATGGATCCCTATCGCCCGGAACTTGTCGTGGGTGTGCTGCGGTCTTTATATGTTCCAGCAGTATAATAAATCCTTATGTATGCTTTTTTTGGTCGTAGAACCTTTGATCGAAAAAGTCCTGCACCACTGAACCATCAACAGTATGGATGGGTTTTTGGTATTTTTTCTGAGGTATTGTTTGAGTTCTCCACCCTCCCAGTAACAGTGGCAAATGAAGGTTGATATAGGGATCCCCTACTAAAAATACGAAAAAGATAATCGTGCTGGTGGCATCCTGGGCAGGGGGACAACCCAAAACCGCCGAATCTCCGAGGTATTTGGATACATTACTTGAAGACGTGGTTCGTTGTTGATGCAACAGCCGGAGGACCCAAATCTGGGAGGGTCCCATCAATGGAGAGAAGTTTGTGAATCGAAGCCAAGTTGGTTGTTCGTTGTCCATTTTCGAATTGGAAGGTTTAGAGGTCTCGAGGTTTTTTTGACTGTGATGGTGGGATGGTGGATTAGCTACATGTTTTTGTTGATCTTTTACTTGAGGTATCCCACGATCAATGGTTTGGCAGTGTCCAGTGTCCAGGTATTTTTTTTGTAAGCACGTAATTCGGCAAACCAGATCATACCAATTCGTGGTCAGACAAGAGGCTACTTGACTTGGACTTCTGTAGGATTTCATTTGAGTGGTAGGCAATTACCCAAGTTGGCAGTGAAAAAAAAATTCAAAAATATATAACACTAAACGCATAGCTATATCAGTGATAGCCTACCTACTGATTTCTCTCCACCAACGTCCCTTTTACAGACCTACACACCAGCAGAATGACGCAAATCACCAAAAAACACGCCAGCTGGGTGGGTGATAAGTCTAAACGCAGAATGTTCCGAGGTATGTAGCTACGCCACTAATAGGTTTGAGAACATCAATCACCAACTTCAGTGTTTTTTATTTGGGGAAAAAGATGAGGTCTTGCCCTTTGATTGGACCTTTGCCATCATAGACTTGGCATCTTGGTGGTGAAAATGGGGGCGATGCCGCTGGACGAGTAGAACCTAACGGATCATGGCGGATTCCTACGTCCAACCAGAATCATCTAAGTCTAATGTTGGCATGGGAGTCTTGAAATTGCTTCAAAGATTATGGTGCAAAGGTTTGAAGAATTTGTAAGAGAGATTTTGAATGACATGGACTTGGACTTATGTTTGAATATTTCTTTGAAAACTGGATTTCTCTCACTGCCAACAAAGCAACAACCCGTGGAGATCGCTGCCGCAACCTGGCCTCAGGTTGCGGAAGAAAACTCAGGCAACCGGGACCCGGGGTTTGGTGAATCGCATCACATCTCCAGATGAGTTACTCTCAGATGCCAAACACCAAAAACACAACATCGAAATGCTGGAAAAGGTTCTTTTATGTTACTAGATCGAAGTGGAGCAACTCCATTATGGGTTTCATTTTTTTGATACCCAGGCCAAATCAAGGACCTCACAAAACGACAGGTGATGGAGACGTGGTGAAACTCTTGAGAGCTTTCCGTTTGGTGCGTACCGCGCGACTGTGTTTTGGCGTTGAATTTTTCCAAAGGGAAAACCATGGGGATGGCCGGAGGGAATTTGGTCATATACTCCTGATATCTCCTGATGGCTTTTGCGACCTGTCATGCATTGAAAGACTTTGAATTTGATATACACGTACTGTATACAAGAAAGCAAAGCACACGGCCACAGATGAAACGAGTCCAAAAAATCATGGCAAAGAGCAATAAATTCATACACATCTTTTGTAGACAAAAAAGTAATGTCAAATGCGATGTGTAAGATCCAGCACTCAAAAATCACAAAAAAGAAAAGCTGCATTGCAAAAATGGTTCCAAAGATGACAAGCTCTACTAGTAACTACCCTTTCTCCTATAATCATGGAAATGAAAATTGGGCCCCCTCCAATAGTAGTTCCCTTTATAACAAGCAGCCATTTTTTCCACTGAACCAAGACGATGGGTTTCCCCATCTGAGGATCCGACTGTTGAAGCTCAAATGGATCTTAGCAACTGGGATGCAGCATTTTGGATCGGTGGATGGAGAATTCATTATGGCTAAGCAGCCATGATGGCCATGAAAAGACTGCTATATATAAAGACATACAAGTGACATATACATATTGCTAGGCTACTATGTTCTGGATATGATTTGCATCAACTGGATATCCAAATTTCTTCCATTAATAGATTAAGTACAAGTGTATTGTGTATTATGAATAGAATACATGTATAATTGTATGACTTGTGTTTCTCTCTATATATAAACATATGTACTGTATATATGTCAACATGTGTACATGTAAGTAAAAGTGTACAACAACTGCAACTTCCTCCTCCCCTTTTGAAACGGAGATTTTCCCATACACTTTCTTCCATGCTCCAACCCTTTCAGGAAGCCATCGACGATATCTTCGAATCCGAGATGGCTGGGATTTGGGTTCGGCAGCACAGGATTTGCTCGACATATCTGGGGTCCCAGCAGCGTAAGTATACTTGGCGAGTTGGTGAAGAGTTTTGCCAACTTTTTAGATGTGGTCAGTACAATTTTGGCACCCATATATGAATATATGTATATGGATATACCTCACACCTCCAAGTCATATTCTTTTTCATATGTTTTTTGTCTGATAGGCTTAACGACCATCCAGCCATTCGTATAAAAGAACCATTACTCCCCCGACAAACAAACAGCTCGCCCTTCAAAAGTGTGGTTGGAAGACTACGTATATTTTCCTTTTGAAATGAGGGCACACCTCGACTGTGATCAGTTTTTTTTCCCATCACCTTGACTGTGATATAACCGAAAACCATGAGCAACTTTTTGCCCCCCCCCCCCAAAAAAAAAGAAACACAACTTTGATGAACATAGAGTAATTGAGGTGAAGAATTACACAACTTCAACTTATATTGGAAACCCGTAAGTTATCGTAGTTTGAGTTACCTCTCCAAGAATCAACTTTCTATCTTAAAAGACTTCGCCAAACAAGTTATCTTTTAGTGATTTTGTTGCTGGATGAACCTTCAAAAAAACACATCTGACCCCCAAAATTAGATATGGGACCACTTTTGTATACTTTTATCTTTTGTTGTTTTTTTTGTTTAGCCTTGTTGTGTTTCGACCCGCCGACCTTGTCATGGCCACTGAGATGAAGATTGTGAAGATGGCATCTCTGCTGCAACATCATCTGATGATCAAACAACACAACAATTGCCTAGAACAAAATAATGCTATATAAATGTCTAAACAGATGATTTCATACGGTTTTAATGTAATAGATGTCTTCCGTAACTTGATAAATTTTGCTCAGGATTGATAGAATATTGATAGATGTCTAGGTGGTGGTTGCGATATTTTCTTTGATTTTCACCCTGAACCTTGCGAACAATAAATCCATTTTGCCCAGCACATTTTTCAAACGGCTGGCTCAACCATCACCTACCAAGTGGAAGTGACTCATTTGCTGCCTTGAGATGACTCAAGAGGGCCGTCTTTATTGACCACTGTTAAGGGGAAAACCTCACCGCTCAACGGTCGAGTGTAAACCGCAGTTGCTTCCCATTTGGAAGCTCATCCCTTACGACGTATCGTTTATTCCCTAAACAACAGTAGTTGGAGAGGTATTTACCATCTAAGGCTTCCGTGAAACCAAGGTATGGTCTTGTTGTTGTGGATACCACCTGAGCGTCTTCTTCTTCTTCTTCTTCCTCTTCTTGTTGTTGTTGTTGTTGTTGTTCTTGTTCTTGTTCTTGTTGGATTCTTTGTTTCTGTGTCCATTTTTTTTCAGAAGCTCTTCAAAAGCACCTTTAGGTCCTGTTGCTTTTGGCCATCAACCACATCATTGCTTGTGTCTGGTACCTGCTGGCCATTGGTCACCAGGAGACCGAGTTTTTGGTACGGTACCCTTCTGTCGGGGTTCCAAACCTCGCAACATCACCTGCCGCAGGACATTGAACAAACCTGGTTATCTCAAGACCGCTTGGTCCCTCGTGCGGCAAAAAAAAACAAGACAAAAATGTTGATGGAACAAAGTTGGGATCGTCGATGATTTTTTGCGAATGTGTTGAATGAGTTTACACCCTGGAAATTTAAAATAGATATACGTACTTAAAAACATGGTAGTTTGGACCTTTACAGGTAATTCCTTTAAACAATGACAACACCTTGCGGAGTCAGTATCCATGTTAAATTTCAGGTTTGCATCGTGTTTTTAATTTCAATCCATCCCAAGTGGTTCGCCAAATGCATCGCGCATGAAGATATGAGACTTGAGTGTAGGAGCAGCGATATGGGATTCCCAGCAATTTATCACTGATCTTCATGTGCTTTGGAAACCCGTGCCTTTCGAAAGTTGATGAGCCTGGACATTCCTCTTTTTTGTCAAACAATTCCGCAACATTCAGGTCCTGAAGTGTTTGTGGTGATGGTTTCATAGACATTTTTCCTTTTTTGGAGGACTTGGTGCTTTTGTTCAAGCAAAGATAGGACTTGGGTGCCATCGGATGGTACGGTCTTTCACTGGCATTTCAACTGGAAATCACCGGTTTGACAGCATGTTCCCCATACCCTCAAACGTAGCCTTTATTCGAAAAGACGTGATTTTGTTTCTCACTTTGAGATGCAGCCAAACATCTTCATTAGAGGCATTTGCGCCCTACATACATCTTCATCGGTTCCAGTTCCCTCGAAATCTTCGTCTAAGGAGCGTGCTGAATGGGACTACAAGTGCCCAATCCTGGATGGAACCCAATAGAACGCAGCCTATCCATATTTTACACGGAATATTTACAAAAAGACCGCTGGTGATCTGGGTTTGTCCATCAACAACAACATGATGATGATGATGATGATGATGATGATGATGATGATGATGATGATGATGATGATGTTGATGTCGATGACGTCGACGACTATCCTTGCATTATTTTTCGGGTTTGCCCGCATCTTCATGCAATTTACCTTGAAATAGAAATCCTTTTGATTCTTTTGGAAAATGATGAGACTTTCCCGCCTGTCATGTTACCCATGATGTGATTGCAACTTGGCTCTCAGACAACTTTCCCAACACGCAGGTATGCGACGGCCTTTCACTGGTCCATCACACAGCACCTTGGCATTGACTTGTTACCCATGGCATGAAATACAGTGGTTGTTCCTGGGTGATTTCTTCCGCTTCCGTGGAAAAAAAACCGCAACATTAAGGTTTACGCCTGCCTCCATGGAAATAGCGTCCGGGAATCTGAGATTCCACGATCTTGCGTCCGGTGATGCGGAGGTTGCGCGTGTTTTTTTCTGGTGCACAAACGCCAAGGATGAAGTGAAACACATATGCGTTTTTCTGCAAACTTCTGAGATCAAAACCATCCAAATGCAATGTTATGGGAAAACTGGATGCATCATCACTAGCAAGGACACAAGGTTTGGATCACCAGCAAAGCATGTTGACAGTCATAGGGACCATCGGGTTTATTGCAAAAAAACAATACAATATAACATGCTCTCCCTGAAAGAAAAAGATAGCATCTGAAAATAGGGAAGGATCGTCTCCGAACCATCCATTTTTTTTAGGAGCGAGCTGTTAGTTTTGGCTGAGTGGATACAGCATATACATTGGAACTACCCCCCACCCAGTAACAGTCACCACCAGGATTATTCCATGTTTAGTAGGGAATCCCAAACCAACACCTACATTTGTGACTGGCATCCTGGGTGCGGGGTAGACCACCATGACCTTGCCTCACACCTTGTGAAACGGATTTGAGGCCACAAAACATGTCGGAAAGGACCTTCACCATCGCTGTGGTTCCTTGGAAAAACGATTTGAGTCCAAAAAAGTCCGTGGAAATGGGACCACTTTTTCTATAGTTGATGAAAATGCCACAAGGGCAGTTGAAAACTCTCGTGGAATGTTTGATGTTGTGGGGTTTCTGGCTAATTTGCTACGGATTACTCACAATGCCATTGCTACAGCTCATGTCACCCTTCCCCTTAACACCTTAGGGCCGTAGGAGACCTTTTTTTAATTGTGAGAACATTGAAATCATTCTTGAGATCTAATTCTCCAAGAATTTTTAGGTTGGTGTAGAAACATCGTCGCCACCACCACCAGCAACAACAACCAGCCAACCACGAGGTGGTTTTTGCCCTGGTTGGATTTTCCTATGTGGTGGGCAGCATCACCGGATCTCTGGGCCAATTGCGAAGCATGCATCCTGGCAGCACATACGAAAACCCCCATCCTGGCAGCTGATCAAAAAATCATAAGTATCAAAACCTTCAATGAGTATGTAAGCTTTTCGGGATCTTTTTTGTTGTTGGTGCTTTCGTTTCGGGACTCATAACATCGTTATTTCTGAATGATTTGAAACCTGGAACCCCGGTGATTTTGTTGGGAAGGTCAGAACACACGGTGAAGGCCGGGATTTTTCGGACGGATGCGATGGCGGAACTGGGAAGGTTGGTCTTTTCGATACCTTTTCATACTGTTGATGGAAGAAATCCTGCACCACCTGGGATGGTTAAAACCCTATGAATAGTGGGATAATCATCATCCTTGGTGGTGAAGGATTTTGTCCATCAACAGTAGCCCTTGTAAAAGATTCAAATGACTTGATATCGTCCTTGTATTTGCTTAGATATTGTTCAGATGATGAGGTTTGACAGTTTGAATTCGGGTCCAATTCTACATCACATGAATCGTTATACATTCACTGTGATTCTCCGAGGATTTTTTGTTACAACGAGATGCTACGCACTCCAAAAGGTTGAGCAAAAGGTCCATGAAAGGGGTTTCCTTTGCGTAAGCCTTTGGGTATGCAATTAACAGTCTCGGCTAAAGTTTTTTTTTCTGAAATGGCGAAATATTTTTTTTTCCTGGCTAAAGTTTTGGCGAAAGTTCATGATTCATGTACACATGTCTAAATTTCATTGTAGATATTTGTACTTGTTGTTTATTATGTAATATATATATTTCATTTTGTAAAAACTATTGTTTTTTTTTGCGAAAGTTTGGCAAAAGTTTAGCTAAGCTTGGCGAAAGATGGCCTTCCCTCGAAAGCTAGGTGGCCTAAACTGTGGACTTGTTGTGTCAGAACTGGCCGATGAAGGTGAGCAAAGACCAGCATCTTAAAGCAGAACGTAAATGTTTAAGTGCAGCTGCCGCAGAATGAAGTGTGACGAGGGATCAGGCGCCCGGAACAATTTGAGGATATCACACATCCATGTTTTTCTTAACAATCTTGGCCAACATGTACCGCGGAAGATAAACATGGATTTCGCAATGATTTCGCGAAAGTTTGCGATTTTTTTTGGCGAAGATGGCGTTTTCCAGATGAAGAATTTAGAACAACCCTCATATATAGAATCCGAAGACAGAGATGTGTTTGGAATCATTTTTTTCTAGTTTCCATATGAGTTCGTAATATACCATATCTCTCTCTCTCTCTCTCTATCTATAGCTATATTTTGTCTGTGATATACAGCATAAGATTACCTAGACCTTCCAAAGGGTGCCAAATGCTTCCTAAAGGGTGCCAATTTACCATCCCTTAGGGTTTCATTGGCACCCCGTGATGCAGGAATTCTGGAAGCTTCGGTTGTTCCTGAAGAGACACAAGGTTCCCGGAGATTTTGGGGGTCACAAGGATTCTTTAGGTGGTGAAACATTCAGATTTTCCTATAGGGGAAATGTTCACTCCGAAATTTTTCATCGTTTAAAATGTATGTAAGATTCTTCTGCCTTCGACTTTTGGATGGGCAGGTGCCGCCACCCCTGGCCTTACGCATCAAACGCTTCGTGGAGTTCGAGTTTCAACGACAGCAGAAGGAGCGGAGTTTGATACGTCGATAGCATTGAATTCATGGGAAGTTGTTTCAAAAAAATAATCATTCGATAGATACACAGATTAACAATGATTAACATCCCAAATATGACTCCGTTGACCTATTTAGGGCAATGAAGTTCAAAAAAATAATTCAGCAAGGTTTATTTTGTAAATGTATCGACATGTCATTCAGCAAGTGCCGTTTGTGGGCAGATTTTTGTTTTGCTGATCCCAAGCCGCCAAGTCCTGGTTTACCCCCTTTGTTCTCGTGCAAACCAGATGATGCCCTTGGAGACTGTTGGGGTTTTGCAGCTCTTGCAAGAAACTCAGTTGTTTTTTTTTCTAAGTTTTCTACAACTTCAGCGAGATGTTTGGGGAAAAAATGGGATCGAAAACTTGGGTTCTTGCTTTGGATGTCTTTTGTTGGCAAAGAAAAAACCAAACAGACATGAACTTATCTCATTTTGCGTTGATTTTGCCGTAAAACACCTGATATCAAGATGATGTGGCAAGAAGATATAATATAGGATGTGCACATGTAGAAGCTTCCCAATGATTTCGCATGATATCCAGCACCAGCTATCCGAGTTTGGGGAACCTAGGTCAGAGCAGATGATGAGTGAACTACAGGCAGTTTTTGTTGGGCCGTTCATAAGTCATCAGTGCCTTGATACCATGTACCTCAAATCAACGAAGACGGTATGACGACGTCTGAGTCAACACATTTCTGCCACTTCAAGAGTTGAGATCGGTGTCTGATGGCACCTTGCAAAAATTGCTTGAAAGAGAAAACACATGATGTCTTCATGTTTTCATGAGCGATTTTTTTCTCCGGTTGAACCCCTTTGAGCCCAAGACATTCGTATGGGTCCGCGATTTTGCCGATTTTCCTTTGCCGAGTTGTGTGTCAGAGATGGACTCAGCAGCGATGGATTTCATCAATTCAGAGTCTGTGTTTTGGTGTAGCACTGTACTTCTGCAAAGCGGCTTCCTTTTGAAATGTCTCGTTGCAATGCGCCAATGTTCTTTTCCAGCTTACAAATGGAAGAACTGGATGAGCTGGTTAGTTTCATGTAGAGAAACGGACCAACTTGTGCAATGGGAGTTAGACATGAGTCGGTGTAGAATGACCCGCATCATGTGGTATGCAGCCTGTGGAATTTCTATGATTCGGGTTCTATTGCAGCAATACCGGTTGTTGGTTGGAGCAGAGCGGAATCTCCCTCAATTTGATTGCCTCACCCTATTGGGAGCCGCTGTGGGCCTCATTGTCTTATGGAAGCCAATGTGGATCAATCCAATTACTCTCGATGCCTGGTATGTTGGCACTTCCATACTTTCACTCCTTTGTTTGTTTCCTGCCTCGCAAGTGGATGCACGGGACATCTTCAATATCACCTTCGGCATGCGTATCTTCTTTGCTGTACTGACCAAACGCAACTGGTGCTGGATACTTTGCACCTTGCTGTCCTCAGTACAGGTCCTTTGGGTAGCAGGAGGTCCAGAGGGAATACAGACTCATACAATGTCAGCAAACCTACAGGTGAGGTATGGACTTTTCATCGTATGGTGGATTCCAGCCTTCAGCATAGTCATGGGTAGATTTTTGCTGTATGAAAATGTACTCTTGAGAATGCGTCTGCAGGATAAGAGCATGGAGCTAGGAGCAGTCACTTCTTTACTTTTGGTGTGCTATGATGCAGTGGTACAAGTCGATGAAGCTTTAATTTTTACAGAGGATTCATTAAAATTGAGTAGTTTGCTACTGCAAACGCAGCTCAATGCCGCTGGTCTAGCAGGACGCTCATTTCTGGATTTTTTCGGTGAGGATCGAGATAGAGTCTCCAAACATTTTGCCAGTTCCCTCTTGCAAGATGCACCTGTGATGGCTATGAATGCACACATGGTGGATTCAGATCAAAATCACATGAAAGTGGAACTTTTACATGCACAGTTTCGAAATCGATCCAATGAACGATGTTTTCTGATTGGTGTACGTGAAATTCAAAGTGAGGACACCATCACACCCTTAGCACCCTTAGCACCCTCACCAAGAAGTGGCTGTTCCTCACCTGATTCAAGTGAGAGATCTTTGATGATTTCGAAGCATTTTTTGAAGTGCCATCTTTTGACATTGTGGCCTTGAGCCAAAATTTGCAACGCATCTGCCACGGCAAAGCTGCGATATTGCCGAACAGCGAGGTTCGCAGCATTTTGGATCTTTCTGATTTTCAAGGACGAGAAAAGTTTAATGCAGAGTTGCAAGACTTGGTGAATATTGCAGTACAATCGGAAAAGGCATCGACAATGTCGTCTATGTCTTTGAATTTCTTAAACTTTGGTGAAGTCGAAGCAACTTTTCATCTCAAATCTCAGAACGACACTTTCATCGGATCCTTGCGTTTGCATCTTTCTACCAAGATCCGTGACAGAGTTCAGGTCTGGGCCCAAAATGGGGGGGGGGGAGGTTCGGAGGTTCCCCCCCAAAAAAAAGGCACACGGAAGGTAGCACATCCGAATCCTTCCACAACTTCTCCAGGGTTGGGATGTTGAGCTTGGGAAGATGGTCAACAAGGTGAACCATCTTCTCGGTTTTGAAACTGAGCTTTTCCTCCGGTATCTCATTGGAACTCAGAATTAATATGAATTAATGATGTGCCCTTTTGGTTACTGGCACCCAATTTTTCAAGCCATGTCAGGGAACCTGCGCAAAAGCAAGGTTTCCACGCATCTAAATGGTGAAGCCCCACATCAGAAACCTGAGGGTTCACCTTCAACCACCTGAACCAACGTTGTTTATATAGATTCCATTTCTCTTCACCATCAACTTTCTTACAATGCAGTATAGATATCATACACGTACGTAGAGTTCATCATTCGAACTCCCTATGGTTAATGGACGAAATCTGGTACGTGCCAGTCCTAAACAGTTGTGATGGTTAAAAACCCTAAATGCATTCAAAAACGAACATGAAGGATTTTTATATACGTATATTTACATATATTGACTATGCCAACATGGTAATCTGGATTTTGTCAGCAGCCTTCCCCGCCTTTTCTTCAATTTGGGTTGGCAACTGACCCTTCCCAAAAGGTGACTTCACCGAGACCTAACCGTCGGCCATCTGGACGAGCTGGTCATGGAGTTCATGGTGCCTTAAGTTTCTTCAGAGAGCCTCAAGCAGCAGTGTATGGCATCAGTCTTTGACGCCAAACCTCAACCGAAGCCCTTCCAGCTCTTTTTTTTTGTTTGTCTTTTTATATACATGGAAGTGTGAGACTCCTCCACCCCCCAAAAAAAAGTTGCTGAATTTTTGAAAAAGGAAGCATGTGTTTGTCATATTCATGTATATATTCTGTATACTGGAGGGTAGTACAGATTTCTTTGAAGATATGGCTCTTCGATCCACTTTGAGCCTTGAGCGCCACATAATTTTTGGCGCAGACTTCAGTGATTTGGGATGACCATTCTCAGTCACAGGTGTTTCAAAAAGAATGGGGCAACCTTTGAAATTAAAGGTTCCACCCATATGGTGTAATTTTCTCACTTTCTACTCGTACAGCCGAAGCAAGTCACCGCAGTGAAAAAGTCGAGCGTTTGTTCGGGAATTTCAAGTTTGCATTTTGAACCTCGGATGGTGAAACCAAGGTACTGAGTGACTCAACGTTTTTTGGAAACTGGGGTAAAAAAGGTTGAAGAGCTTCCAACTTCCTTTTGAGTAGATGGGTTTCGAAATATGTTGAAACTACTCAAACTGTTCCCAAGAATCCTGTTTGTCACCATTGAAAAAGGGATTCCACATTGGAGCTTCAAGGATAGTTGAGCTGAAGTGAGTTCACACCATTTCCACCAAGTTCCGTATGAATTCCATGCATTTTTTTCCAGCCAAAAATGACCTTTAGGTTGGTTGAAACAGTATTCAATATACTGTAAATCGCTGAGATGAAGCAAGAGTATTTTGGAAGACTTTTTGAAGTAGATCCAATTTCTGTTAAATTTTGGGCTCTGTTCCATGGAGATTTTTCGGTGTTTCTCCATGGTCATTCATTTGTTGTTGCACCATCTCAAGTCAAAAAAGCACACAAGAAACCTTCCCAAAGCTTGAGTGAACAAGGGGTGCAAATCATAAATCCGGAGACGCCCGGCAGACTTTAAGTGACCCAAGTTTGATAGCTGGAAAGACTCTCACCATAGCTGCTATTCTTGGATCCACGCCGTATGTGGAGCCAGGCTGCTATCAATATTCCTCACATGGCAGTGGCTGTCTCAGATGAGAAACTGAGAAACCAATCTGGAGGTCTCAGATGGCCGGGCCTTGTCCGTCAGCAGTACTCCGAATGTCACTTTTGATTACGTCACAGCGATTTTTTCCTACCAAAAATGGGTGCCCTGTTGATATGGAAGTAAAAACGAACATGGGGAGTATCATTTCCCAACGAGAAGGTAACGGTGTACAGATTTGATTCTTCATGATGTATCACGTGACAGTGGCTGTGGTGATTTGTGTTGTCAATGCTGACTCTGGATGTAGGGTACGTAAGTTCATTCCATTGTTGTCAAGAGAGGAACAAGAGAGTCTCTGGAGTAGACAGAGGTTGAAGAGGGTGATTGGGGTCACACAGTTTTTTTTGATACGTGTCAGATTTGCGAGAACTTCCCTCCTTCCAAAATGCCCGAATGTAAAGACACAAAGAGTTCTTTAACTCAACATTACATTTAGAAAGTAATCTTATCAGATCGAAATTAGTTTAATTTGACTGATTTTTGTAAGTACAAGTCTCAATCATCAATCACTTTTGTCTTATGAATCTTCCATGTGCCGACCATTATATCATTAAGGCCACACATATTTCTGATCTCCATCACTGTTGGTTCCTGGTTTCCCCACCTCGTAGCAGTTAAGGTGCATCCATTGTTTCAGCAGTTACGTGACAAGTCCTCCCTGGTGATGCACCGGATCTGCAACACGGCGGGGTAGGGAGGACTTCGGGAGGTGAAACAAACATCTCTTTCAGCTGAAGTTGTGGGGCCAATGGGCCCCAGGTATTTTGACCTGAAAATATCCCTAAAGTGAGTAGCTGATGGGCTGATCTGAAAACAGCCTTTCCAAGCAAAACACCCGAATTCTGAATTGGATGATTACGACTTGGGAGGTTTTGTTGAATATCTGAAAACTCCTTAAAAATTCCCAAAGAATAAACGAAACATTCTTTACCAACTTAACCAACCATTGACCAACTTTACCACCCCAAACACCCATGTCATGCCATGCGTCACCGGGGGGCAGGCCTTGGGGCATAAGCAGCTGGCACCAGGTGGGTCGCTGAAAAACACGGTGCTTTGAAGAAGGGAATTCAATGTTTAAAATTTGGGATAAGTCTTGGGTATATCCCCAAAACTTCGGGTATATCCCCAACGGTTGATTAAGGGTATATATTTTAATTTTGCTTCAGGTCGCCCCAACTCGTCTTCCACTTTTTTTCCAGGTGATCTTCTCTTCATGCCTGGGGAACAGGCGACGTCGTTTTTGAAGATTTTCGGAAGGATGGAGAAGTTTCCACCATTCGCCATTCGCCATGGAAAAACTCACTTAACTTGAAAGTATATGGTAATCTGTTGCAATTCCCGCATTTTTTGGAGATTTTCTGCCCATCAGAATACGATCCATGGAATCTCTGAGTTGGCCGAGTCCGTTAGGCCAGCTGCATGTATTTCCTGACCACTGGTCGGCTATGGTATCGCAGGCTGGAATTGGGAGAATCTTTTCGAAGCAAACCTTGTTGGTGTGCTCACCAGGACATAGAAAACATTTGGCGTGTTTCATACAAAGTCTGGCACCAATTAGGATGCTTAAAAAGTTGTTGCTCGCTCATAGCATTGGAACTTGATTTTGTTGGGATATCACCTTTGGCACCCTGAGATCTATACCTGATACGCAAGATGAGGCAGGGCCTGCATGAGATGTGTTCGAGATCGATGTGATCAAACCATGCGAAAACACAATGAAACCTGGGTACCCCAAAGGCATACGCACCAGGTGTTTTTGTTTAAATCTTCTTTTTATCCTTAGTTTCAGATACATTTCTTTCATTGGACATTGTTGATCCACTTTCTGATGAGTTTTTTCAAATTTACACGAAACTTCGAAACGAATCGAAGCGTCAGAGTTGTTGCACGTAGTTTTATATGACTTTGTTGAGTCAACCCACATAGTATGATTTCATCATGTGTCCCTTCTTTCTGTTCATTTCTTGTAAAGATATTATGTTAATATGTATGTTTCTTATATTATACAATGCATATATATTATATATATACAATCATATGATATATATGTTTGTCCGTTCTCTTTACACCAAGGTGGTGGAAGGTAAAGGAGAATGGGTTGAAGCAGATGAAGATTGGATCACTGAGCCGGGGTTCGGAAGCTCATTTCAGTCGTGCAGAAATCCAATTTCTGGAGGAAGTTCATGAGTTGAAAACTCCCATGATATTTTTCAACCTTTATTGTTGGTATGATTCTTTTTTGTTGAAATCTCTTTGGAAAATCTAATGTAGCAACTCCTAAGCATCGCAAGTTTGAAAACGTGAATTCAAATCTAAGCACATTTATATACATGGATTGTAGGGTTAATCTTGAGACACACCATGAGTTCACATGTTTTGGAAGTAGAAGAAGCATCAGTTGATGTGTCAAGTCATTTTGGAAGTTGATATTTGTTTCGATCTTTGAAAACATGTCAACATGGCAAATTCTCTCACCCATTTTTTACGCCAAACATCGATCCCTGGACCACAGTAACAGGAAATCAGTGCAACAGAAACATGGTCTTTCAGCACAAAAACGGCGAAGTGTGAGTGTTGTTCCGAAGAATGAAAATTGGACCGCAATCTTCCCTGAAATTCATCATCCCATGGTTTTTAAAAGTTTCAGAGAATTTTTGTTGCTTTTTTTGATTTGGAGGAAGTTGACGGTCATCTTTGGGGTTGACATCTCAGGATTTGGTTGGCTGAATGGGAGCATTTGGGCTCCGCCACGGCCACACGCCCTTCATCGGTCCGGCGACCCAAAATCTTGATGCCGCAGTTGATTTGCGTGGGAAACGGATGGAAGTTCTGGGAGGTTATGGTGACAAATTATGTTTCTACAGACTTTATAGACTTGGTGGTTGCAAATACTGTGTTCATGTAATCTGTATTTTTCCATAATATGGTTTGAGGGGAAGATTTACCATTTTAAACCATCATTCCCTGTATACATCAGGTTCATTCATTGTCAAGCGTGAACGTATATCATTCTTGCGTGCTACGATTTTGAAACACATCTAGATACGTCTACTTGTTAAACACATTGAAGGACATCTAGTTGTTGAACTTGAATTTGCTATAGTTGTTGAATCAAGAAACACTTTTGGGTGTCGACACAAGTCTTTATGGGGTGCCTTTCTTGACAGAGTCCCTGCGAGAACTGCAAGGTGATCAAACTGAGAAGCGAACAACTCTATGAGGACCATAACTGAAAAGGATTGAAAATGGATTGGTTGGCGACGCCAATGTGAACTCTCCAGAATCTTTTTGCGGTGTTTGTTAGTGCACATGTATTACTGTATGATTTAATATAGATTATAATACACACATTTTCTTAGATGATCAATATCTTCAATGCTTGGGCAGATGTTCTATTCCATGATGAATTGTGATCCGCTCTCATTGTCAATCCCAATTTTGTGTTGCCATTTTAGTAGGGGAATCCTCCACAAATGACCTTCAACATTCGGTCTTGGTTCTGTCGAGATCTCTAGAAGTGTGTCGGATCATACTAGTTGCATTGAGCCTGAGACCAAAGGTGGCAATATGATATGTAACTCATGGGATGTTGCAATTCGCCTTTTTTTCTTAATGACATGTCATGCTCCATCTAAGTATATTTTGAATTATTATAACGTCTACAGATCTCTTCAATACTCTACAAAAGTTCGGCAACTAGTTTCGCGAGCAGTTTGAAATCGGACCCGCATACGTATACATAAAATATCAACAGAAGGTTTTTCATTGCACCTCGATTGCGGAGTTTCACACTTGTGAGCGAAGATGTTTCTAAACAATCTTTGCACGGACATAGTGAAATTGAGTTGCATGCATAAGCTGCTGATGGTCAATTGATAAGATGAAATGCAACGAAGATGATTTGAACATGCTTCCAATTTTTTCATTCTAGACGCAAAATTGGACCATTTTTTCATTTGGTCCCTGACAACCTCGAACTCGCAGGTTGTCAGACAATGCCCTCCAGCATTTTGGAAATTCCTTAAGGAATATGCTACCAGGCGTGGCAGATCTTTGATGCCCATCAAAGTTGACGCAAGACACTGGCGTCTATGGCGAAAAACCCATGTATGAGAAAATTCTTAGGTTTGCAGAAAAGGTACCGGAAAAAACATCTTCAGAACTGGCAAAGATGATACCTACAGACCCTAGAAAATCTCACAGAGATCTGTACATACATGATTACAATACGTATATGTTATATGATATATGTAGATATTGCAATATATGTATGTAACTATATAGTTCCAACGGCCAAAGGCTTGGCTATGATTCGGGGCCACGTGAATGGATCATTTTTCTACCATTCGACATGCTTGGTAGCTTAGTGGTGTTGGTTGAATCCAGACACCAGGGTTTGCTACTGCCCCCTTGTTACGGGGATTATAAATATCACTTGTATGGCTGAAAAATTGAAGGATAATCCACCTGTTTTCTGTGATGTTTCAAGGGAACATACAGTAAAGCAAACCCTGTTTTTTTCCTATGTGATCTTCACAGCACGATCAGCAAAACCCCTGCCAGGTTTTTGAAATGGTTGGATGAAACGGAGTTTGAGGACGGTTTTTGACTCGGCGTTCTTTGGGTTGCTCAAAAGCGCCTTAAGCGGATTCAATGCCCTACCCGAAAAAAAGGTGTATATAACGTGTAGATTTTGAGTCTTGGAAAGTTTTCTGACCCACAGAATTGTTTTTTTTTTCCAGCTTGGCGGTACCAATGGTACAATCTACTCTCTCTCCCATAATCATGGAAGTGGAAAATGGCTGTTTTTGAATGGTACCTGAAATTGGAGGCAATTTCAGGACCCATTTTCCGCTTCTACGATTATGGGAGGAAGGGTAGGATGAAATTCAGGCAGATTTTGTTTTGGTGGAGATTTTCATCACCGAATTGCAGGACCTGTCCGACATCTTCCAGGGTGATTTGAATTCCGTGCCTTGAGCAGAAAATTCGAAGCCGTTTGAAGATGTCGGCCAAACACACCGCTGTTTTAAGTTTGAAAGACATCCAACTCAACATTTCTTACATGATTCCAAGATTGAAATTATGTTGGTCAAGAAATTTCAAGCGAAGCTGCAAAATCACACGTGTGAAACGACTAAGGATCTCATCATGCGCTTTATTCCCAACAGCGAGACCATTGCGCCAGTGAATGACAGTGAGGCCCCCGTGGTGACCGTTGACACCCTTTTCCTTTGAACAAAAACCCGACAAGACTCGATTGAATCTGACGGTTGCTCAGTGGTGTGAAGGGAGAAGCGTTCTTTTTTACAAAAATCACAGAAAAACGTAGTATGGGAAAATGACCAAGATTGAACTTTGTGGTTCTAGAGCATCTTAAGTATCTGAAAACAACGATGATGAACATTGAGTATGGATGTAAATGATGTCTTTCAATTGGTCCACTTTGTTAAATTTGGAGGGAAGTTCAGGGAAGTGTGAGAAGTGTCGAAGCGAAGTGTGTCCACCATGTCACCATGAGCTGTTGCCGTGTTGTGCCAGGAGGGTTCTCTGAAAGCTGCCATGCCGGAGAAGAACTTTTTGGGAAAGCTTCGCGGGATGGGTCGCAGGAACCTTGGAAGTATCAACAAGATGAACAATAAGTTCATCAACCAAACAGAGACAGAGACCGTGTATGTTTGTGACTTTAATGTATACAATATTTAACGATGTGTTACTTTAGATATTTCAATTTCTGCATCGTCTTTGACTTCCCCGCATCCTTTTCAAAAATTTCCAATCACAACATCTTTGAACCAACTGCAGCTCCAAGTTGATGGAAATCCATTTTGTGCAGCTCCAACTCACCTAAGTTGCCTTTGGTCATACTACAGAAGAAGCTTGAGGTGGAAATGGGCAGCTCAGAGGGATGGGATTTGGAAATTTTCGACCACCAAATCCGAAATCGCTCCAGAAATGGTCCGAGAAAGACGAGAAAGAAAAAATGATGAAACGTAGGGAGGAACTTTTTGACACAGATTTTTTCTGAACATCATAAGTATGATCATATCATAATATAATATATATATATATGTATATAAGCTATTATATACTTGTTATACATTGACGAAGTGTTTGCTTGGCCAATCACTAGTGCATGGTGTAAACAGCAACAAAAGATCCTCACTCAGCTTTGCAGATATACCATGCCAATGACACTGAAGACCAGCAGACTTTGAAGGATTGATGACATTCCTAAGGTTAGGTCGAGGTGTGTAGGTGTTGTTTCCATTTCAAATATCTTTCTTAAGAAAAAGAACCAGACATGAATCGACATGGAAATAGAGGCATTTCCGGAAAACTTTCACATAAAGGCGCAAAACAGCTTAAGATTCGTGAGGTTTCCAAGACAGGTTTAAGCATGCACGACTCGACTCAAGGTCCGACAAAGGGATGAAACGACCGAAAGCGACGGCGACGACGACGAGGAGTGACATATTTTCAAAGAAAATCCCTGCAGGGGGCGAGCAATTCCCAGATCGAGTTGTTTCATTTGTGATTTATCAAAGTCGAAGTTTGGTTCGAAATTTTCCCATATTATATGTACGAAGTTTTGATGATGATGATTTGTTTTCTATCTAAAACCTTCAACCCAAAAAAGACTTCAAAACAATTCTCTTCAAAGTCAACAACTTGATTTTGAAAACAGCCACTGCACTTCAAGTATAAAACACACGTGGTTTTTTGAACGATTCACACATGTTTTCCAATATTTTCCAGGTTGAACATACTTGTGGATTCTCACAACATGAAGTTGTTCAGAAGTTGGTCAGAAATGAAACCCTCAACTTGGCAGTTAAACTTTGTATGATGGCAGCGATTTGGGTGTACGAAAATCCAACCACACTGCGAAGTTGAACACGGGCTCCAGGATTTTAACTTTCATGGGAATAGAATTGTAGATTTTTGGGTGAACAAATTCTATATAGGTGTTTGTTTGAGTGTTCACCCAGATGATGCTGAAAGACTTCGTAAATTTGTTGATGGAACCTCGACATTGCCGCAACTGGCTTCACTAGAAATTGCTTGCCTTCCATCTCCAGGGTTGTTGAGTAAGGAAAGACTTGTGGCCCCGGAATGTTTTTTGTCCGGTGAAAGCAGGGCTGTTTGAAGGTTTTTTTGTTCTCACTGAGCTCAAAGGCAGCTCAATGC
The DNA here is from genome assembly GCA_000507305.1 of Breviolum minutum Mf 1.05b.01. Taxonomy (NCBI): domain Eukaryota; class Dinophyceae; order Suessiales; family Symbiodiniaceae; genus Breviolum; species Breviolum minutum. The sequence continues at coordinate 261,218 of DF239082.1, read as the reverse complement.
CAGCAAAGGCCCTTGAAAGGTGTCTCACATGGATCCAAACTTCAATCCTTGTGACGTTTTCTATGGGAGACACCTTTTCGGGGGGAGGCTGTATCAAAGAAATGGCTGCCCCGCGAATGTGGGTGTTGGACCACTTGCATGATCCTGAAAAAAACTGTTGTTGTTGTTGTTGTTGTTGTTGTTGTTGTTGTTGTGGTGTGGCATTGAAAGGTGTCAGATGTTCTTTTGGCACAGTTCCTTTAAAAAAAGGCATCTCAAAGTCTATGTGTACATCCCAGAAGAAAGAGCGCACAAAAAGAGACCTCAATATTTTCCAGCCATGGTTTTCCTCACAAAAACTTGGGGAATATATAGAGTATTTCACCATGAGAACCATGTGACCACGCAATTCTTTGACTTCATGTAGCCGTCTTTTCCCAATCACTTTAGGAGAAGCAGTGCCTTCAAGAGCAGCCATAACTAATTGTTTTGCCAACAAACAATTATTGATCTTGAGATGTTACCAGAGTTGATCTCCAAGGTATTTATTTCTTAAACAGGTCCTTATCCTTAAGATATCTTAGGATGCTTCAATCGCTTGGAGCCCAAGTGGTGTAAAAAACCCACATGGAGCAACACCTTTGGAGGCAATGGTGCAGGACGGGTAGTGAAAAACGCCGACTCTAGAGACATCATAAACAAGCCGAATGCCCCGGAAGCCTGGAAGCTGCAAAATGGACCTGGATGGAATCGTGTAAAAAGATCATGATGAAAACACTTTTTGTTTGGCTTTCCAGCCATTCGTTTTGGTTTTGTGATGGAGTCCGACCCACAAATTCCTGGAAGTTGGAAACAAAATCGCTTCTTGAGGTCCCGCACCTTTGGGGGTGTCAATCTGAAAAAGTACTCGTACCCATCAAAATGGATGGTGTTTCACATTTGATTGTTTATCAGATTCACTTTGAAAATTATATATGAAAGTCGAAAGCTTGTATTTGTTTCGTTGGTGATCGTTTTTAACTTTCTGCCTTCTTGTTAGGCAGCTGTTGGGGAATATACTCGTATGATCTCCTGGTATGGTATGGACCGGATAATATGTTTTCACTTTTTACTTGATACACACATCTTAAGCAAATCTAAGGAGACATTGTTGTCTTTCAATCCTCCAAATTGTGGGGCTTAGATTTTCCGACATCCATTTCCATCCATTTTCCACGACATTTAACCGCGATTTCCATATGGTCATCTTCCAGGAGACTCTTCACCTCACGGTGTGCTCCGCACGAAACCTAAAGGATGCGGATTGGTTACCTTTCTCCAAGGGATCGGATCCTTTTTGCGAGGCGATTTGTCTTTTTTTTTGTGGATATTTTTTGGAAGCTTTGCTAAGAAAATTGCAAATCTTTGACAACAAAAAAAACGCAACCGCATTTTTTTTGACTTTTGCTGTGGGGAATTTTTCATGATCACTTTTTTAGTTGTGTACATTGTAAATATATACGAATGTCAATGTGTATTCATCAAAGGAAGTTTAGTTGAGAAACTTCCAATATACGAACGATATCGCAGAGTGAAAGAATCGTAGAGTAAAGAATAGTAGAGTCAAAGAATGGTAGAGTCAAAGTATAGTAGAGTCAAAGAATAGTAGAGTAAAAGAATAGTAGAGGCAACGAATAGTAGAGTAAAAGAGTAGTAGAGGCAAAGACTCGTAGAGTCAAAGAATAGTAGACTTTGTAGGACAGAGTATTACTGTGTAATAGTACGGAGTAATACTTTGTAGTACTTTGTAGTACTTGCAAAAACAGGGAAGCCCAAAGCCTATGGAAGAAAACCCACAGAAACCCTGCAAAACACGAGGGAAACCCCAAAACCCATGGAAGGAAGCCCAGGGAACCCCTCGAGTGATCAGACAAAAAAGGATCGCGTGCGAAAACGGGAAGTGGAAATGGAATGGGAAGTCTTCAGCAAGTCACAAACAATTCCTAATAGGCGCATGTGTCTTGTTTTCTTGAACTGTTGAAACTTCTGGCACTGTACATATCCGAAATCAAGTCCATTTTTTTCCCGAGATCTGGGGATCGGTTGGAAGTTTGAATATTTGCTGCAAAGTTTGACATCTTCTAAGAATCACTTGTACGATTTAGATGATGATGCTATGCTGTCATTAGGTATGTATATCAGTATATCTATGGTACATATTCAATTTTATGATATGCTCTACCTGTACTTCCCCCCTCGTATTCTGGTGGAAGATGTTTTGTTCCATCATTGGTTGCTTTGCAGGTCTTCATGGGCGGAAAGCAAGTCTTCAAGACTGAAGTAGTCGAGGTCGTGGCGAAGCGTTGCCGCATGAAAAAAAATCATCAAGTGAAACAATCACCAGGAAAACAAGAACTGAATCACATCTTGCCTGCTGCATGGTGTTTTTTTTTTGCGGATGGGAATCCCTACTTTATAAATCGAATAGGAAAAAAAACCATTTTGGCTCTAGCTAACCCTCAACGCTCTTCGGGAGACCCAGCGGTACCTTGTTGGCATTATCTTTCTCCAAGGGGTTGAAAGATCACCATGAGGGCCTTCCAAGTGACCAATTCCATCAAAGCTAAAGCTGTTGGCCTGAGCCAACGGATCCATAGGCAGCTTTCCATCACATCACCAAGATTAGGTGAGTGCTTGGTGAACAGGAGCCAGAACTCGCCAAAATTTCCTTGGCCACTGACTTCAGGCTTCACCAGCGACTTGAGAGACTTGGTACCATCCTTGTCGTCCCCCAGCGACAAAGCTGTTCAGCCTCGTGAAAGTAGCAAGAGGATTGTCAAGGCAAAGTCTGTGAATGATGGAAAGCAGGTGGTCATGGAGTTTGCTGATGGCACAGCTTTTCGCTTCCACACTGGGTGGATGAAGGACTCACATCCCAACCTTGTGGGCGAAGACACTTACCGCAAGAGTGCGCAAACCATCCTGGAGAATGAGCAGTACAGAGCAGAGATGCTGAATCTCAGCTCTGATGGTTCTTTCCTTTCCGTGCACTTCAAGAATCACAGTAATCAAAAAGGAGTGACTGAAGAGTACCCTTCAGACTGGTTGCATGCCTTCGCGCCCTTTGTTGGAGGTCCTTTGAACGATGCCAGTCACATGACCACGGCTTCCTGCTTACCTGATACTGGATCATTGTTGGAGGACATCTACAAGAACAGGAAACCCTGGGATTCCACATTGGAGATTCCAAAATTCAGTGGACCAGAACTGCTGAAGGATGAGAATTTGCAAATTCAATTCCTTGAAACCATGATGGAGACAGGCGTTGCAATGATCTCAGACATTGGAAAACCCCTGAGCTTCCAAGACGTGGATTGTGGCAAACCTTTGGAAGACTTTGTGTTCTCCATCATTGGGCGAATCAATCAGCATCCTGTTCGAGCAACACGCTTCGGTGTGATCCATTCAGAAGCAGCTGTTGCTGAAAATTCCTCTGACTATGATTGCAAGAACCCACTCTCCATGCACACAGACCACTCGCACTACCACGGCACACCTGGCTACCTGCAGTTCATGTACCAAGCTCGTGGCTCCGTCACATCCAAAGTTTGCGATGGCCTGGCTGTGGCAGAATATCTCAGGCAACACCATCCCAAGGACTTTGAGATGCTATCCAAAGTCAATGTGACGCACTCCATCCGAAACAGTATTTATGCCAAGGATGGTGGATACAATCGAGAGTCCAACGCGGGAGGCTACACCTTTGAGCTGGCACATACTCATCCGATTTTGTGCCTTGATGAAGATGGCCACTTGTCCAAGGTGGTTCAATCTGAGACAAAACGTGGTGTCTCTGCTCTTCCATTTGAGATCTATGAACCGTACATGAATGCTTACAAGAGATGGGTGGCTTTGTTGGAGGAGGACAGATTCAAGTGCAAGTTTGATTGGCCAGAGCATTCCATGGTGGTGATGAACAATCATCGTGTTTTGCATGGTCGTGCAGAAGTTCTTCGTGGAGTGAAACGCTCAATGGTTTTTGCCTATGTCATGAAGACCGTCTATGAGAACCGTTACCGGCTCTTGAAGCAACGACAGGCGGAGCAGAAAAGCCCTGAGATTAATCATAAGTGGCTGACTCGCCTGCCTAATCAAGTTCTTACCTCTCTGGTGAATTGAAATCAGGACATTCCATCGCTGAGAGATTTTTTTCCTGATCCGGACTATGCCTGTTTGAGGTTTTTCCCCGGGTCAATCCGACTCAATGTGTTTCACTTAAAAATTGCGGAGCTTGTTGACACGTTGACTCCCGTTAGGACCTCGTTGGTATTGAACGTTGGAAGCTCCTGAAGGGGATGCTGTAGCAGATGCATGGCCAAATTCGCTAATCCCGCCTGAAGAGGAGGTTGTAGCAGTTTAGGATGTGAATTTCCTGCTACTCATGACATCACATGAGGAGATCAAGGCGAACGGGCCGAAAAAGCTTGAGCTTCTTTTCCATCATAGATTTCAAATTATTTTCTAGAGATTCCCTGGTTTATCAGTTGAAACTTGCAGGAAGAAGGAGCTTCGGTAAGTAATTAAAATGACACCAATTCACTTCAACTCAGCCAAAGTCAAGCAATCAAACTGAATGAACTTGCGCCAGAATACCTCGGATCCTGTTTGGGATGCCACAACGGAGTTGCTGGTCACTGAGCATGATGTCTTGGAGTTCAAGATCAGTGACTATGATGAAATCGGGCAACTCAGCTGAAGCAATCAAGCAACGAAGGTGTTTGAAAAATAGAAGGTTTCCTGGCCTAAACTCATCAAATCCGGTAAAAAAATATATACATCATATATAGAAGTATTAGAAGTCCTTTAAAAGGATGAATCAAGTAGAAATCCAATAGAAATCCGTACTGCTGAGTCCATGAAATCCTGCTGACTTCCAATGTGGCTTTGGATGGATGTTGATTTGTGGATTCAACTTTCCTGGATTCACACCTCCATCGTTTTGAATCGTTTTGAGCATCTCTTTTGAAATCTGATCCGTACTATCACCCACCTCTTTTTCCAAAAACGGTGAACTGTTGCAGAACAGGTTCAACATATCAGATTTGAGTTTGTTTGTTTTTTTTTTCCAAGAAAAACATGACTGCAGCCTCGAAATCAATGAATTCTTTGCAGAGGTATATTTTCCCTATGCTAAAATCTCAAAAACTCATCAAGCCAGCGGCATTGAAAACCGTGTTTTTTTTTGTTGGCAGGAAAGCTGACTTGCTGGGCCGCGTCTCAATTTCTGCTGCACGCTTGTTGAAGGGTTTTGACGAGGAGATCAAGTTAGAAGAGGCCAGGGATATTTTTTTTTTGGGACGACCTGACGATTTGCTAGGATTTTTTTAGGGTAAATTTTGGATCGCAAATTCCAGGTTGGTATATAAATCATGGAAAAATTCAGATTCTGAATGTTTATTTCTCAAGGTTTGTGGTAGAAAAAGTGTTCAACTCATGATTTCCTGCAGCCATTTGTTGGTAAGATGTTGGGGTTAACCACCCATCTTCCCAGGCCGGAAAGCGAAACGAGGCAGAAAGGGTGGTTGTAGTGAGCCTCAACGAAAACGGTCGTGTTGAGGACAGTTTTCTCCAACTTGTTGTCTATCTACTTCTTGTTGGATGTACTTGAAGTGCTGAACAAAAAAAAGGCACGTGGACAATAGTAAACCTCATGCCATACTGATATTTCATCATGCCACGAATCTGCGCGTTTTTTTCACCAAAGAAAAAAGATTGGAGGTTTAGACATAAGTTTGGGGAAATTTCGCGTTTGAAATCTACCAGCCGAAACAAGAATTCAAGAGTTTCCCTCAGCTGCCAGGCCTTTTTGAAGTTAAAAGTGGCGCCAACGGCAAAAGGATCGACCCTTCCAGTCGCTGGTCCGTGCCTTGGGTCGATGGGAGAATGGATAGATGGATAGATGAAGTTCTACCCTGATATTTCGGTAGTTTGTTTGGGGTGTCCCCCCGTTATTTGTTGGGGATTTTTGCAAACATCAAGATTCCCAGCCATGGAAAGATACAATTTAGGAGGATGAAATGAAACAACAAATATCTAGAAATATCTGATTAAACATCCTTGTGTTTTGGTCCGGAGGCTAAGATATGTTGAGCTTGCATCATATCTCAGAATTCATCGTCATTGCCAAGGCACATCCGATTCGCCCAAGGAGCGACGGTGTTGTGGGAAAGAGACAACCCAAGCACAAGAACACAAGGTATATATAGGATGCTTTAAGCAACAAAAACTAGCCAATATCAATAAAGATCCTCTAGTATATATTGTGAAAACAAACAAATCATTGACAGTTTTTTTGAAGCTAGATATATCTGTCTGGCGTTTATGTACCACATTGCTGTATAAGATGCTTTAACATTTGAACCTTTCACCTTTTCACCATTTGGTGCCGGTTATATCAGCTTCAACCTCATGAGGACAAGTTGAAGCGACTTCGACGTGAATCCATTGAGAGTGGCCTGACCATTCGAGAGGTGCAGTTGTCAGTTGGTGACATCAGTTTGTTTGTTCATTGGTTGTTTCCACATCCTGAAAAATGGAAGAAAACAGGAAGTTTCAGCAAGCTTTCGAGCTTTATTCAAGGCCCACTTCGATTAGATTCTACATGATTCTACCATCAGATTTGTCTCCGGCAGTTGTAGACGGATTTTTGATTTGCATCACTATCGTGTAATGTCCATTCTTCATGTCAAGATGAAAAAAAACATCTCGACTTTTCCCTGGAAAGCAAGGCAAACCACCCTAAAAAAGCGAGAAAATTCAGCATCAAGGCCCCTCGAAGGCCTCGTTGGCCTCCGTTGAGAGTCCAGGTACGACAGTTGACGGTCTCCGAATTAGAACGGTGGTTGGAGGAGACAAGCGAGCTGACTTGATCTGTGATGTTTAGCCGCCCATTTAATTCACAATTAGATTTTCACTAGACGTGGTCATATTTTCCGTAAGAATCACCCATTATTTTTATTCCAATGCAACTAGCAAACTAGCAAGTTGTCTTTCGTTGTTTTTTCTCATCATGTTTGCCACTTCAACTCTTGGTCAGATAAAACAGAAAACGCTTTCAGTGTTTCCCAACGTCCAAATGCTGGTTCTGGAGTGCTCCACTTCATCTGGCAGGAGGAACGCCAGCGCCGTGAAAGGCGCCAAACTCATCGTGACGTGGAGCGCCGTGATGGCTCCCGACCGCGGATAGAGGAGGAGGTGGAAGAGGGAAGAGATTGAAAAAGACACCAACAGAAGAAACTGAGAAAATAAACAGAGAAAATGTTGCCAAGTATTCATTGAAAAGAATGTTGCCAAGCTCTTGAATCACGGACCCGAAATAGCGTTGCTTTTTTTGGTAAGTCTTCGAGGATTCTGAACTTAAGAAGATCCATATGGAAACTGGAAGATCAACTCACCTCTTGCCAGGAAGGTCACTGGTGGACGCCAGGGGATAGCCGAGAATGTCCCAAGTGTGGCATGGAACAACCGCAGATGTCCAAGTTCTGTGGTGAATGTGGCCCGGAGACTTAGTTTTTTTTTCTGCTGGAAGTCTTTTGCTGAGCAACTTGTTGACCAAACTTAATGATAATAAATTTCAATAACATTGCCATAAGCTGCAAAAAAAGTCAGGTAAAGAAAGCCGGAAGTTCTCGAAATTTTATTTTCATTATCTTCACCCCAAGGGGCTGCTTGGAACTGGCAACCAGATGCAGAACACCCTGTGCCATTGGAGATTGTGAACACGGTCAAGACAGCAGAGAAGGCCGTGGAAATACGGGTGTCCCTTGTTTCGGGTAGCTTTCTGATTTGTATGTTTGTCAGATTCCTCAACAACATCAATACAAGGTTGAGTTTGCACAGCACATGAGTACTGTCATTGTTGTGATTCGCAGATCATCGCCGAAAATCAATCTGAGAGTACTGAAAGAAACACATGATCAAGATAATTCAGTGATATAGTCATCAGTACTACGTAGCCCAGATTTTTTCCATTTTCCACACTGTTTTTCTTGCAAACTTACATATGATACATATAGCTACACCACGTTTTCTTGATCTGTACATGGAGTTATGACAGTACTTGCAGCGACAGTAGAGATTGAAACACTCATGTTGACCTGTTTTAGCTTCAACTACTAGTAGTAGCAGTCAGGCCTTTATCAGTGTGTTCACTGATATTAAAGTCCGATGCTCTATCATGCTTGATAAACCAAGACTGTTTTCTTGGCGAAACATCGGAGTTTCCTCCCTAAGATGGGTGAGATTTTCACGTAAAAGTTGAGGGCACCAACCTTTGATGGAGGTGTCAACCATGCCTATGTCGCCTCCATTGATGGCAGATGAACTTATTGTGGCCAGTGACGAGTTGCAGGACCACCAACCTCGCCACCAATGATGGGGGAAGAGCCATTTTTGAAGCCTTTGTGTTTTGCAACTTGTTTAAAGCAATTCTTTAGATGAGAGACCACTGCGAACTTCGAATAATTTCATGAACATGCAGTGGAAAATGAGCTTTACTGAGAGAATTCTATTCCCTTTTTCAAGCATTGCTATGATTCATGATCGCAAATTTCATTCAACCAAAAAAAATGATACCACTTACTTTCACCAAAAAATCCGGAAACCTTCATGGGATGTCCCATCTTTCTAACCTTTGTTTGTTTCACCATAAACCCAAAGCTGGTGAGCTTCATGGTCAGGAGTCGAAAAAAACGACTTGGGCGGATACCTTGGATAGCCCTGGTCCAGCACACTATGAGGAAACAGCAGATGGGTTGGGGGTTGATGGTTTTGTAAGAATGGCTTACCATCCCTAAAATCATGGGAATCTAATGGTACCCCGCTACCAAGAAACAATGCCTTAAGGGATTGCTAAGGGATTATGGTGGTTAGTACCCCTTTAATTCCTTGGGGGGGGGTTGCATTGGGGGGTGTACCATTAGATTCCCATGACAAAACCAACAGCTCGCACTGAGACACCGGGTCTGTAAAATGAGTTTCTTTTTGGCCCTCCTGTCAGGTGCGACCCGTTAGGTTTAGGGAGGGATATTTAGACCATAGAAGGGTTTTGAAGGGTATGAAAGGGTATATAGTATGGACTGGCTACTCTTGTTCACCTTACAAGAACCAATCATGTTTCAGACATTTTGCCATGCAGTGTTTGATGCATCTTTTGCTTGGTTCGAGAGAAAACAAGCATTGCCACAAAGTAAAACTCCGTACTCTGAAAACATTCCACGATGCAAACTACAGACGTATCAGTTGCAAAAACAGTTCAGACAGATTTAAGGCTCAACAATTTTCAACAACAACTTTCATAACTTGGGGGTAAAACATGGTAAAATTCCCATATGTCGAAGCAAAGTTGGCCGATTTTTCTCCCTTAAAATCGGTGAATGCTCCAGGCCATGCCCGCAGCTTCAGTTGCAGAACTTTGGGTCGACAGAGAGGGTGCAGCTTGGTTGTCAAGCGCGATAAAAAGCCGATGCTGGTGGATTTTTTGACACTTTCCCACAGGAAAAAAATGGTGAACTTCGGTTATATACTTGAAATTTTGGCAAACTTTTGGTAGGAAATCCTTCAAAATCCCCTCAACAAATGTCATCATGCATCAGATTTAGATGATTTCAAGGAAATCTGGCCCAGTTCTTGATGACCTTGTCGATTTCTGGTGAAATTTGATCATAATTCACCCAGTATATATTCAAGTGTTGAATCCGAAAAAAAACATGAAGAGAATCAGGAAGGTGGCTTTGAATTTCTGAAAAACATAATATTCAAGAAACATTGCCACATCCTGAGCATCCAAAGGTCATCAGCCATCGGACTTGGAAATATTCATTGACCACCCTTCCACCCCATCACATGGCGGTAGTGGCTGGCACCCAAGTGCTGCTAAGCAATTTGGATCAACCAAGAACCCCATGATGTGCGAAAAAGATCCGTGACTTTTTTGATGCCAATTTGGATAGAGGTATCCGCTCAGGTACCGATGATGTAGGCCAAAGAAACCTCAAAGAAACCTCAGATCTTATGTGCTGAGGGACTGCGAGGCTTGCATGACGAGGAACAGGATCGTCGGATGCTTCAATTGCTTGAAGGCAGAGCTGCATGCAGGGTTGTAGCAGGCGGTTTTGTAGAAATCTTTGGAAGGCTTACAAATCAACGTGTTTCAGGTGTCAAACCTTTAGTTGATCTGGAATCGCCAGCTGGTACATATTTTTGATGGGAAAGATCTCTTCTATTGGATCAACACTACGAAGGTATGTTTTTCCGAAGCATCGTGCAGTGTCTGGGTTGGTATTGCTTTGAATGACTCTTTGGTGTAGTGAAGTCATATCTTCCAGTCTGCCATGAGGATGGAAAATCCTACGAATTTACTATCACATGTGGCCTGCCAAAGCCCTGAATCAGTGGGAAAATAATCATCACTATTTTTCCAAGGGACCTTTACTAACCTTCACCAGTTCCACTGTTGCAGCATTTGGGAAGGACCCAATGTGTACGCACGTGTACAGACATGTACGAAGACGATAAGAAGCTTCTAGTAGGAAAACCCTCCACGTTTCCAGATCGGGAAAATTCTGCAGCTGATCTTTTTTGGATGAAATCCATGGAGTTTTTCAACATTCAACTAGGTTATGTCTTTCTCAACTCATGTATGAAACCAAAGAACTTCACTAAACCATGTTTTACAATCAGATAATCACTGTCTTTTTTGGGTGTGGCCCCCTCCCAGTAATAGTGCGAAGTAAAGGTGAATAGGGATTTTTCCTACTAAAAATAGAATAATCCTGGCATCCTGGGGAGGGGGCCACGCACCCAAGACCCAAGATCCAACAAAGCTCGCAGGCCCATATGCATCTCTCCCAAAAACAGCTTCACCCCGAGAGCCCTGGCAATCCCGTGTCACTTGGAAAAAATGAAGACGGGATGAGCATATATATCACATCACATATTCACATGATGTTTGGTAAACTCACAGTGAACATGGTGGAATTCCCGACTGCTGCAGCTATGTTTGTATAATTTTTGTATGTTTGCACACCGGAAAACCCATATTTTTGTTCGTTTTCTTTGATGGGAATCAAAGGGAATGGTCTTCGTGTGGGCATGGGGCCGAGCCCACAGTTTTTTTTTAAAACATGTCACAGAAAGGAAGATAACGAGAGATTCACGACCGCCAAAATCAAATCAGTTGTTATCGAAAGGTTGTAGTTTTTGTTGTTGTTTTGTGATTTTGATCATAAAAAGGTGCTACAAATTGTGATATCAAAGTTGATACACACTTAGCACCAGCCATGATTTTTAAACAACAGGTGATAGACATGTGTGATACTGTAAAGGTCACACGTAGAATTACAAACTAACAAAGATCTACTCGTATGTTGTTGGCTGAAACGTTGCACCAGATCAGGGTGGTAGTTCATCCTGACCGGGTTTCAATCCATCAACCCCAAGAACATTTTGGTGCATTTTACTTGAATGGACTGCATGATATTGCTTGTATATGCTTCAAGAGACATTCCATTCAATGTTGTATATATGATATAATATATATATGTACATCTACAATGTATATGGAATCTATGTACAGCATATGCTGGTGCATTTATAAATATACGTATACACACTAAGTACACATGTATACAAAAAGTATAAATGTATACACAATGTAATGTATACACATATGCACATTTATGCGTATATGTAACATAATATCTTACAAAACCTGGAACGAGGTGGCGAGCTATGGCACTCCGCCCACCGAGTCTTCCCGATCCTGGTGGGAAGAAGTTGGATTCCAAGGTGGGGGGCATTCTTCCCATTGTCATCCATGGGACTGGCATATACTACCTACATTTGGTTGGTTTTTAACGGTAAAATATGATAAATGTAGGTAGTATATGCCATACATACATGGTAAGGGTTTGGTTTTGAGTATGTTGAGTTGGTGTTGCGCGTTCCATCACACTTGATGTTCCATGCATTGGTGTTTTTTTTTGGTTTTAAGCCAAAGAACTGGTGCAACCCACCTGAATTCTGAAGAATCAACTTGGGAAACTGGTGCCACCCTGAAGCCAAAACTCTGCAGACCCGTCCACCACGGGAAAATGGGCTGTCTCCATGGCAAATACCGTGGCACGTTCCCCAACACATTTCGGGATCGAGGTGCCGGGGAGTTTTCCAAAAACCATGGCGAGGTCGGGTGAAACATTGGGGTACACCTCAACCACAAATGCGAAAAAAAAAACCATGATGCGTAATGGCAGGTCTATTTTTTGGGGTCCAGTACTTTTGAACCATAGCAATATGTTTCAGATTATTGAAGTATGTATATGTCTAGATAGATGTATAATATGTACGGGTTCTCCAAAATTACTTGGGCCCTAAATGACCATAGGTCATTTTTTTGGGGCTGAAATAGTGATTCACTGTACAAACTGCTGGTTTATTCAATGATCCATTCGGGTACCACTCTTTTTGGAGAACCCCCAACTACACTTATGAAAATAGCCTGGAATTGGTGCAGAAAAGTCATCCATGTTTTGGTGACATGTCATGTTGCTGTGTCATTGTAACAACTTTTGAACAGCAAAAGTCAGAAGAGAGGTGACATTAAACCGTCACAGGATATGTAGTGACTTCACCCTACAATGTAGCTGTAGGGTGATATGACTATGTATATTTATGGTAACATGAATTATATGTTATTTATACATTAATTTGAATATATGCATGATGGACGTGTGGATTCATAACGTGTCTGACATTATATATACATATATATTCTTTGCGATGTACACGGAAGCTGAAGGTACTTCATGAATTTGTGTGACAGGCCATGTGCAGAGAAAACCAAGTGTCCAGCAACTTCGCAAATGGCCAGTGGTCAACTATGAAAATGCTTACGAATGCAAACGGGGAAAAGTCTCGACACATTCCAGCTACCCTTCAGTAAGGAAGAGGGGAATTTCCAGCCTGCTATGTTAGTTCACCTGGGTACAGAAAAGCAATTACCCTTACCAACGAGGCGGCTTCATCTTGGGCCGCCTTTGCTGTCGACGAGGGAGTCAATTGTAATCTTCTTCCAAGGGTGCTTCAAGTTTACATCCGGCATTTACAATCCATTTTTGTCTAATCAATCTGAACAAAATCATACCAAATATATTCATTCATTGTGAAATGCATTGCCCAACAAAAAACCAACACCTCTTTGGCCACGAAAGGTGTTGTTTTTTTTTTTCCGTTGTTTCACAGCCCCCCCAAAAATCGTCGACGAAATCCGGGAGGTCTTTCGTCGCTTTTTACACGTGGAGACGGAGCCGAAGTTCCATTGGTTGGCCTTCGAAATGATGCATGCGGAACTTCCCGAAGGCCGGTTGATGGTGGTGAAGAGGTCCTCCCCAAGAAACCCATTGGGGTCATAGGTTTGATAGATATAGTTATAGTTGTGGCTCCGTCATCAAACATTTTTTTTAAAAATAGAAAACACATTGGTTGTGCCTTTTTCATGCGGCCTGTTTCAAACCGTTTGGATCGAAGTACAAAGCTATATGGTGGGGGTAGCTTTGGAAGTTGAGGTTTTGATGATAAATGCTGGTGTTTTTGCCTTTTGCCGTTTTGACGTTATTTTATTTTTTTGAAAAAGAGATGGCCAATGGTTCAAATTGATTGATGAGGGTGTTATCACGATAAAATCAATCCAGATATATAAATGTGGATATCTATAATATACATGTTTGAATTAAACTGAACTAGTGCCCCTTTTGCCATTGTTGCAATTGATTAAAAAAGTTATCAAGAAACGTGATATCAACACCAAACTGGGCTATATTCTAGTCACACTATTGATGAAAGAAAGCCTTCACCACATGGTATGTATACTAAAAGCAGCACATGGCCAAACAACGTTACGAACAAACATATACAAACATTTGTCGTAAATGGTGGGATATTCAACTACCAACCTAGTGCTTCGGGGCTTTACGTGCTGGTGATTTCTTTGCTGCACAGCTGAGGTGTGTATCCTATAGATCCTTTGTCAGTGGAGTGCCAAACGCTGGACAGAAGCTTGGTGAAATGGAGTAAAACTCCTTAAAAAAATGGTAAGAACCAAAGAACATCTTGAAAACAGGCATTTTGTTTGCTCATTTTCCATGAATGATAAACAGTAAAACAAGCCACAGTTGCCTGATAAAAATGCTACATGCTACGTCTACGTTGAACTGTTGAACCGCGTTTTCCAGGTACAAAATCGGTGTGTGTGTTTTTTTTTGGTTCGGTCTCAGCGTGACGAGAAGTTGAATATTTATCTCGCCGAGTTGGGTGAAAGTGGAAACATGAAGGCTTTTTGGATCTAATTTGGATCTATTGAAACTTTTTTTTCAACCTGGAAGGGGGGGGATCAAACTCTGCAATGGTCGTTTACAAGAAGCGAGTTCGGGTGAAATTGAGATGTTTTTTGATTTGGAGTTTTGCCAGCTAAAAGCACTTTTTGAAATGGGATCTGCCAAATCACTTTCTGGAAAAGGATAGTCTGAAGTCTGAAGGCGTCATATATTTCTTTTGAATCATACTTTTGGGGGATGTATTTTTATCATTTTTACCATTGATTTATCAAGATTTACCCTTCCAGGAAGCGGCTAATTGGTTTGGTGGGTCCCAAAATGCCTTGAAACTTTCAAAAAGCCGATTCCATGTGTCCGGTAGCTTTGAAACGGAATCCTACAAGACAACAAACGATTGAGGTTGGTGACCTATATGGATATATATGATATAAATATATGTATACATCTTATGGTCCAACAGTATGTATACAGATCATCTAGGCATTTCAATATAGTTCACCTATGTAGACTGATTTGATGTGAGCCCAAGGCCATAGTCGTTGCCCTGATCCTCCACCTGCTGTAGCCTTTGTGCAAGTCTCAAAAATTACAGGTCTGGAGCTGAGAAAGGAATTGCAAGCATTCATTGTTTTTGGAAGAATGAGAGGGCTTTAGTTGTGAACATTAAGTATGTTTCTCTTTTTTATATTTAAATCGAGTTCAGAGTTTCATCAAGACTTTCAAAGGTTATATCTTTCTCTATGTGCATAAAAGCATGTTTATATATTTTTATATCTAACGGATACCATTGTTATCATTGAGACGAACGACGCCTTCATCTCTCGGAGAGACTCATCACGGCATCCCGAGGTTGTTTGGATGATGATGTGCAGCTATTTTTTGAACATCCTTATCAGGAGACACGGTTCAGGGCCGTTTGGAAACGCAGTTTTGTTCGGAAATCGATGGTCTCTGGAAAACCCAGATGAGAGACAGGATCGTAACTTTTTCCGACCTTCAGTTTACCTTTGACATCGATCTCACCGATACAAGAAAAGACGGTGTATGCGAGTTGCCAGCAGAAAGAGGTAGTTGGTCTTATTAAATCTTATCAACATGTTCCATAGCAAATATGCACCAAACATCAACCTTTATCTTGACTTTCATATTTTGAATACATCTCAATGTGAACTTAAACTTCATTATCCTATTTTAGTTGATCTCAGCCACCTTTACGAAGCCTTAGCAGGAAGCTTTTAACCGTGCTATAGCAGCGCAGCTATTAGCGGAGCATTCGCAGCAACCCATGCAGTTGCTGGAAGCCCCATGGTTCGAAGTGGAGCGAGGGATCGAAAATTGCTCTTCCAGTTGCATCATGACTTTGAGGGGCGAATCGTCAATTGTTTTTGGGGAGAGAGTAGAATATCCATTTCCAAACTGTTGGTGAGCTGTTGAGTATTTTCCAGAAATCATATTTTCTTAAGTGTCCAAAATCCTGCTTTTCCAACTGCTTTTTTGTGAAGCAGCTTCTGTTGAGAAAGTGGAAACACTGCTAGTCTGAACCTTGCCTTCGCTGACGAGGTAGCTGAGGCGTCTTGGACACAGAAATTTGGTGAAGCCTTAAGCAATTGGGTGCCTTGGCATGCAAACATTTAGGAAAATGTGAAGTCAGGTTTAAGATACTCATACTTATCTAAGCAGGGTAGGTAATCTTTTCATATATTCACCTTTGAAGTTTTATGTTTGCTAGAAAAAATAGATGTTAGAAGAACATTGTCATATTTCAACTACCATGCAACCAACCATAGGCACCAAGGCAACAGCCCACCCCTTTGGACGGGACGCCACAGGAAGAGGATTTACGCCTGGGCGGATTCATCCATCGAGTGTCTGGACATCATTCGCAGAAGGACACAACGAGAAATGGAGATATGAAGGGTCCAGGATTGAGAGTGCTGGGGAGGAATTCTTGGGGTGATGGTATGATATCAATTTCATATATCACGGTATGACCTTTTATTCATATCCATATACCATAAGATATGGTACATTATCNGTTGTCGTTGTCGTTGTCGTTGTCGTTGTCGTTGTTGTTGTTGTTGCTCTGGTTGTTGCTGTTGTTGTTGTTGTTGTTGTTGGTGGTGGTGGTGGTGGTGGTGATGGTGGTGGTGGTGGTGGTGGTGGTGGTGGTGGTGGTGGTATTGGTGTTTTTGTTGTTTTGTTGCTGTTGCTGTTCTTGTTTTCCTAATCCTTAAGGCCTGCTGTGGCCCCACTTGTTTTTATTCTTGTTCTTGTTCTTCTTCTTCTTCTTTCTTTTTCTTCTTCTTCTTCTTGTTGTTGTTGTTGTTGTTGTTGTTGTTGTTGTGAAAATGTTGTTGTTGTTGTTGTTGTTGTGAAAAAAGAGCATGCAGTGAGCTTGCACCTCGCTTTCGTCCACACCTTGTTCTCAAGTGTGGTTTCATCAATCTCAAGAATGTCCGTATAGTTTACTTGCTGTAACGGTCTCGGCATTTTATGATATTTGATGATGTGACAGAGAGGTGGTTAATGAAATACGCTGGATCATCGCATAAGTGCATATAAAATATATCTTTGGACATCAGATCAAGGTCATACCTATCAGATTCCATTTTTTTAAAGAGCCTTAAACGATGATTTAACCTTCGTTCCAGATCTCCTTCCAACGTCCAGATCAGCCGGTTTCAAAAACCTGTTTTGGTTCCTTGGAGTTTTTTTTTGGGGGCATCAGATATGACCCTTCAAAAAATTAACATATTCCACATGGTCAAATGGAATTTCCTTTCAAGGAAATGAGGACGTTCCTTCACCAGGCCTTTCTTTCAAAGTATTTTTTTTGGTCATGGAAAGTTTCCGACTCAAGCAGGAAGCTTTTTTACATGCATCTCAAAGGCAACTCTCCCACAGATCTCGGTCCATTTGCAGGATCCCCGTTTGCGGCTGGTGCGGGAAATGCAGCTAGGCTGTTTCTTATTGGCCAGAGACACTTGGCACAAAAAAGGATCCATGGATTGGACTATGGATTGGACAATGGATGAATCATTAGCCCCATATCCCAAACATGGAATTCTTGATCAAGGGCTGAGAAAAAGACCCATCATTCCTTGTTTTCAATGGTTGTACCTCCTATAGCATCCTTTATCATAGGGCTTGATTCATCTTTTTTCAACCCTACTTGGCGACTTGGGATACTTGCAACGTTGCTAGGGGTCCTGAGATGTTCAGTTAAATGCACTGTGACACTGGGGTTTCTCACTGTTTGCTCCATCAAGCAAATCTCAATCGATTCCTCCCGCAGTTTTCAGGTGAGTGAGGAGACAAAAATCGGCAGTGAGATGGATATTTAGGACATCAAACAACACAAGATTTATTGACCCGCAACCCCGCATCCCTTCCTTTCAGGTTTGTGGAACGAAAGGGACAAAAATCCAGATATTTTCGTGAAATCCCAGAATTCACTGGGCAGGTTTTTGGAGATCATGATTCATACCACTGGTCAACAGGACCCAACGGTGCTTGTTTTCAGCACGTGTTTTCACACCTCCCAGGATGCAGGTGTTGATTGGGGGTTGAGGAAATGATTTCCTCATTGGACAGAGTTTAAACCCTTTTTTTTTTCGATGGTTTTTCAGAGCAGAAAGCGGAATTTCAGAGCCTCGCCATTTCTCCAAAAAAACAGATGGCCAAATTGCATTTTCCCATTCAAAACTTCGATTCCGATTCCGATTTTTTTTGATGTCAGCACAAGGTGCGCGCGCAGCTGGCTGATGTTGATGGTTGATGTTGCTGTGTGCAGCGTCGGAAGCAAAACATTTTTGCTACGGGATGAGGATGAACATATGGCTTTGTAGAACGCATACGCAAAGGGATCCTATTGATGGAGGAATGACCCCTCTCTCCTGTTTTTTTTGCACCCGAAAGGATCTACAGAAGCCCATCTCCAAAAATCAACAGCTACCTGTGCACATATCATGCTGTGTAGGAAGTGGAACCATGGCATATCATACTTCATTTGAATCAGAATCTGGCCTTTCTCACTTGATTCATTTCGAAGAGATGTGATGAGATGTAAATTGACCCTTTTTAAACGGCAGTTGCTGAGAAAGTAAGTAGTGTATACCAACAAATAAATGGCGAAACAGTAAAGTCATGTGAAATCATGTGATGCAGGGCTCAGCCTTGGGAACGTCGTGTTATCCGATGCGACCTGCACGAATGAGATGATTCTCAGCTGTGTTTTTTCATCATGATACAGGCACTAAACTCAATAGACACCTCAATCCTCATATATTGTCTTATTACAACTTGCTTGGTTTCGGAGATTGATTGGCCATCCATAACGCACTGCGGAGCATTGAGTTGGGCACAGCAACCAACCACTTCAATCAAAGATAAATTTCAACAAACTCCACGAATAGGATTTCTGCTTGATTCGAAAGACGCAAAACGCCACACCTTGAGAGTGGTCGCCATGGTGACTGGACTACAAGATGATATTGAAGCAGAGAAGATGACGGTGGAGCAAATGATTGCCATGAAGGCAGGAAAGAGTTTTTCAAGGTATACCGGTATACCAAAGTAGAAGTGGAATTGATACAATCAAATCTAAGATCCGATATCTACCGATATTTAATGTATGTTGGAAGTGTTTGTTTTTTTTGGTTTCATTGAATCACGCTCAATCACACTTGATAGTTGAGGCTAACAGAGGATTTCAAATCTGCGTGAGGCAATTGTGCTGCATCAAAACCCATCCTCGTGTCCAAGTGAGTGTTGGTCAAAAGCAATTTTTTGTGTTTTTAATGTTAGAGCTTCTACTCCGGTTTTCGTTTGGAATCAACGAAAGCTTTGCCATTCTTGTGAACTCCAAAACAACCACTCAATATCGGGGTCCACCATAAGGACCTTGTTACATGGGAAAATCAACCCTAAAAAATGTCCCTTGGTGATACAGGGTTTCTCCAATTTTAGGGTTGTTTCAGATGATTATGGCAAACCCTGAATATGGACCGTGGTTTTTGAAGGCTGTCCAAGTAACTGTGATTCGCGGCAGGAAGGATTGGAAGCTCAAATCAAAGCCATGAAAAAACCCAGCGACAAAGTGTGCCTCGGTTTGTTGGTAAATTGATCGAAATTACGTGGGATGCAGTAGGACCCAAGTTTTGGAACCAACATCTCAGCATGGCGTGAAGTTGTGTTTTTTTGTTGGTGTGTGGTATGATCTGTGAAACCCTCGGGCCCTGCAGTTTTTTTTGTTTCGTTTAAATTGTGTACATGGAAGGGTTTATGCGGCTGCGGAGGTATCCAAGTCTTAGAAAACTGCCAGGTATCCAACCAAAGCAAGCATCCATCGTTTCAGCCAAGGACTTCGCTGGGAAGATTTACCTTTGCCACCAGAAGCGGTATTGAAGAGGAGAAGTGGGGAACAGTTGATTGGTCATGGCTAGCAGCTTGCAATTCAAGTACTATAAAAAACTACATAAATAAATATAAGTAATTTGTATCTTCAAAAACTATATGTTTCACAACTTTAGTAGTTTCCTAGCTAAACATCCAGACACCTTCAAATCTAATGTTTTTTTGGTTTAACAACAGATTGAAAACATGAGAAAGATTTGGCCACCAGGAAGATCCTCCGCCACGTCGGATAGATGTTGGACAAATGCACCTTGACATTTTGCTGGATATTTTTGACATTTTTTGGCACTCTTCGGCTTTGAATGGTAAGGCTGGGTGTATGCCCGGGCCATTATATTACCAATTTCAGGGGAATCAAACAATACATTTCCCTTATTGTAATGCATTGTTTGGGTTGGTAACATAATGACCCCTTGTATGCACGCAAAGTTGCCCCCAAGAACAATTCCATTTCTTTTTTTTGAAATCTTGGATCTTCAGAAGATTCTCTGAAGAAATGACAGCGCGGCATTTTGCAAAATTTGGTGTGACTCATGACAGTCAAGAATTAGTTAGTAAGTTGGAATGAAATCCCCGTAAGTTGGTTTATGAATTTCCGGAATGCGTTTTAAAACCCAACTTGCTAAGTCTAGTAACTAACTTGCTGTAACTCCCGTTTTTGCCACCAATCACTTTCCGAAATCACCCTCAGATGCACGGCAACGCCGGTGCTGCTAGGTACCAGGTGCTGGCGAAGTTTGTGGCTGTTCGTTCGGCACCCACCATGGAGGCGCCTTTCTTACGGCGTTTCAATGAAGGAGCCAAAGTGGAGATGTTCGAATGGGACAGTACTCGCAGCACCTCGGTGTTTCCACATCAGAGAAAGTTGAGGAGTTCAATCCTAAGAGGTGGCATATATTTGTATAAGTGATAAAAACAAATGTATATATATATGTATATACACACATATGATATCTGATTTATATATATATATATACAATTATGATTCAATCATCAGCTAATGGTTAATTGGTGGTTTGGGGCCCGGTTGTTTGAATTCCTGGGATCCCCTTGTGAAAGGGATTGTTACTTAGGGGTACCCTTAGAATTCCAATCCACCAATTTACCCTTATATAATTTCTATAGGCCAATCATGCATAGTAGTTACTTCTTGGTTGCAAGTTCCAAGCCCATGGTTCCATGGATGTTAAACACATTTAGAAATTTGGTTGAAGATGTGGCCGTTTCCTTTGATGTCAACTTTTTTTTATCTAAAGATACAAGAAACACGTCATGACCTATTGAGTAGCAAAAGATATGACAGAAAACCTAACAGTCCTGGCTATGGCTTTCCTACCAATCTATTTTTGACACTGCAGGAACGGCCAAATTCCTAAGAGTTGAGCAGTATATCCATAGGGAATTCGCCATTTGGGAGGGTTTGAATTCCATCCATGTAGCCATCCATATATGAACCAATTTGCTACCCCCGGTTCTTGCTGCTGAGGATGGCGCAGGGTTTCAGTAGAATCTTGGCTTTCGAAATTCTTGACGATGGAAAGCAGGCGCAAGGGTGACTGCAGAAACGGGATTTGTTTTGTTTCTTTTTTTGAATGACATAGATGACCCTTAGTATGTGACGGCGGGATTTGTTTGCCAGAATGAAGCACTGAATCAAGAAAGAGATGGATTTCACAAAAACGCGTGTACGTGAAATGTGCTTAGTTCAAGATAGGTATCTGTTTTGAAAATCCTCCTTGACTCTGAATACCAAACTGGTTTTGCTGGAGAGTTGGGTGTTGCAAAATCAATTTCACATTGATTCAATTCTTAAATCCTTTGCTATCCTATGCTAAAAATCACCCAGCCAAAAGGTTGTTCACTTGATTTATTCTTGTATGGGACTTCCTGCCGGCGAGAACACGTCCGCTATGTCATATGTCTAAGGATTGTGCAACAGTCTCAGAACGGAAACCCGCAACCAAGTTGACAGAAGCTCAACGCAGGTAGGGCAGTGTCTCCGTTGTCACCGTAGGCGTTGTCATGTCTGTTGGATGATATGGGTGTTTCCAAAAATAGGGGTATCCCAAAATGGATGGTTTATAACGGGAAACCCTATTAAAATTGATGTAGTTTCGGGGGTACCCCTTATTTTTGGAAACACCCATATGTTTCCTTGCGATGTGTTGCGATTTTGTTTGGAATTTGTGGCTTGCTTGGAAAATCCTAAATCTTCGATGGAGTTGAATTTGTCACTTTTTTTCTTCCCATAGTTCTGATAGTCGAAACCCCAAAAAACATCAACGATAGCCTATTAATTCACCCATCCTATTCAGTTTATATTGATGTCCCATAGAAATCGGGACCATCCATATGAAATTATATGATTATCCCATCCATATGGTGGTTTTTACCCATAGAAAATTTCTCACAAAAGCCAACTGATTTGATACGCTGAAACTCATCCGCCAGGTGGGCCAGTGAGGCCCCACATTGGGACAATGACCGTGGCTGTTGGGTGGATCGCGCCAAAAAGGTGGAAGTCGTTGATGATGAGGAGGACTTAGTGACTTGGGCAGATGGAAAATTTTTGGGAGATGGAAAAAAACACCGTAAGGAATACATATATCATATTGATATATATTGATTACATTAATATATGTTTTTGAAAAAAAAGAATAAACACACAATCGAATGGCGATGAACTACGAAGGAATTAGATGCAATTCTCTTCCAAGCAAACGAATCTTAGGCCGTTTACTTCACAGATATTTTAATAATAGGTATGGACTTAAGATCTCTGAAAATATACCATCCCCTTGTATATCTTTTTTGTTGAACCATGATGTCTTCAAAGTATGAGCAGTTCGATGTAAATCTTTGGCATGAAACAAGTTTTTGTGGCAACTGCTTAGGTGATGAAAAAAGATGGTTGGATCCTAGTACAACATCCAGATATGGGCCTACTGCTGCAAGCACTTTCCGATGACGTTGAAGAAACAGCACCTCCTATGCCAAATCCACCTGAAGGCTGGAGATGGTGTGGCAGAAATTGAAGAAAATCTGAATCAACAAAAAGCTTTACTGTAGATGTGTTTGTTTTACAAAAATCGTGTGTAGCGGTTTGAACATATTGTAACTATGTACAATTATTTAGTTCATGTAATATGCACCTGATGAATGAAGCGCTGTTGTTATTTCTAATATTCCTTGCATCGACTGCTTCACCGGATTGGACCGGATGCTTGCTACTGGTGAAAGGGTTGCTTCACCATAGGGGTCTACATGGGAGGTATCCCAATCTGTGGTGTGTAAACATGGCAAATAATCCAGAACATTCTTACAATTTGAACCCTCTCGTACTCTAACATAGGTGGCAGAGAAATCCACCATGATAGTGGAGGTACAGTATTTCATTGCAAATCTATGTTTAGATCGCTGGAGGGTAACATTCTTAACTCGGCAGAGGGAAAGTGAGTTGGGTTGTCTTGACACATCACCAACTTATATCAATATCACCAGCTTACTGTTGATGGACAAAAAGCTCTTCCGCACCAATGAAGATGTGTAGTTTTATCCCACTAATTAAATACAGGGTTTTTGTACATCCCAGGTTAGCCAGATTCCTTCCATCAACAGTCCTGCTTCCTCCTCATCACCCTGTGAATCTCACATGTTAACCTGAAATTTCACCTGGCCGAAGGTGAAATTTCTGAACCAAAGGTGGTATTACGGCCCACGTCCAAGGAGGCACAGCGAAAATCACCAGTCATCACCTTTCATCTTGGGAGCTCCAAAAACCTTCCAAAATGAAGTGACCTTGCCACTTTTTTTCGTCTTTTTTGTTGTTTTTGTAAAAAACACGCCCGCCTTTGGTACCGAACACACCTGAGCAGTAGTGGACCAGAGTCTGAGAATTGCAATGAAGTCATGTTCAAGGCCAAATGCATTGTTCTGCTGTCTCTTGCAACGATATTGAAACGGGTGTTCTACTGTTGTAAGCCCGTCCAACTTGACAATTCAAGACGTATGCCATTGAAAGCTTGCAAGTGAGAGTCGTACGATTATTTCAGAGTTATTTGAGCGTTCTTGAAGAGTTATTTGAGAGGTCTTGGAGGGTCGTTTGAGAGTTATTTGAGAGTTATTTGAGCGTTCTTGGTTGTGTGAGAGTTGTTTGAGAGGTATTGGAGGGTCGTTTGAGAGTTATTTGAGAGTTATTTGAGCGTTCTTGGAGAGTGATGTGACAGTTATTTGAGAGGTCTTGGAGGGTTATATGGGAGTTATTTGAGAGTTGTTTGCGCGTTCTTGGAGAGTTGTGTGAGAGTTATTTGAGAGGTCTTGGAGGGTTATATGAGGGGTCGTTTGAGAGTTATTTCAGAGTTATTTGAACGTTCTTGGAGAGTGATGTGAGAGTAATTTGAGAGGTGTAGGAGGGTTATATGGGAGTTATTTGAGAGTTACTGAACCGTTCTTGGAGAGTTATGTGAGAGTTGTTTGAGAGGTCTTGGAGGGTCGTTTGAGAGTTATTTGAGAGTTATTTGAGCGTTCTTGGTTGTGTGAGAGTTATTTGAGAGGTATTGGAGGGTCGTTTGAAAATTATTTGAGAGTTATTTATTTGAGCTTTCTTGGAGAGTTGTGTGAGAGTTATTTGAGAGTTATTTGAGCGTTCTTGGAGAGTTATGTGAGCGTTATTTAAGAGGTCTAGGAGGGTTATATGAGAGTTATTTGAGAGATATTTGAGCGTTCTTAGAGTTATATGAGAATTATTTGAGAGTTATTTGAGAGTTATTTGAGCGTTCTTGGAGACTTATGTGAGCGTTATTTGAGAGGTCTTGGAGGGTCGTTTGAGAGTTATTTGGGAGTTATTTGAGCGTTTTGGAAGAGTTATGTGAGAGCTATTTGAAAGTAATTTGAGTGTTCCTGGAGGGTGATTTGATTGTTCTTGAGTTATGTGAGCGTTATTTGAGAATTATTTGAGCGTTCTTGGAGAGTGATGTGAGAGTTACTTGAGAGCTGTTTGAGAGTTCTTGGAGGGTCGTTTGAGAGTTATTTGAGAGTTATGTGAGCGTTCTTGGCGAATTTTTGAGAGATATTTGAGTGTTCTTGGAGAGTTATTTGACAGTTCTAGGATTCTAGGAGGGTTATTTGAGAGTTATGTGAGAGTTATTTGAGCGTTCTTGGAGAGTGATGTGACAGTTATTTGAGTGTTCTTGGAGAGTTACTTGACAGTTCTCGGAGGGTTATTTGAGAGTTACTGTATTTGAAAGTTCTTGGAGGGTTATTTCAGAGTTGTTTGGGAGTTTTTGGAGTTATTTGAGAGTTGTTTGAGAATTATTTGAGCGTTCTTGGAGAGTAAGGTGAATTATTTGAGTGTTCTTGGAGAGTTACTTGACAGTTCCCGGAGGACTATTTGAGAGTTATTTGAGTGTTCTTGGTTGTGTGAGAGTTGTTTGAGAGGTATTGGAGGGTCGTTTGAGAGTCATTTGAGAGTTATTTGAGCGTTCTTGGAGAGTGATGTGAGAGTTATTTGAGAGGTTTGAGAGTTATTTGAGCATTATTAGAGTTATTTGAGTGTTCTTGGAGAGTTATTGGAGAGTAGAATGTTTTTGGAGAGTTATTTGAGAGTTTTTTGAGAGTTCTGGAGGGTTCTTGGGTTATTTGAGAATTATTTCAGAGTTATTTGGGAGTTATATGATGGTTGTTTGAGAATTATTTGAGAGGTCTTGAAGGGCCCTTTGAGAGTTATTGGAGAGTTCTTGGAGGGCTATTTGAGAGTTATTTGAGCGTTATTTGAGAGTGATTTGAGTGTTCTTGGAGAGTTATTTGAGGGTTCTCGGAGAGTTATTTGAGAGTTCTTGGAGGGGTATTTGAAAGTTCTTGGGTTATTTGAGAGAGAGTTATTTGAGAGTTCTTGGAGGGTTATTTGAAAGTTTTTTGGTTATTTCTCAGAGTTATTTGAGCATATTTGAAGGGTCATTTGAGAGTTATTTGAGAGTTTTTGGAGTTATTTGAGCATTCTTGCAGGGTTGTTTGATCAGTTATGTGAGAGTTATCTGAAAGTTATTTGAGTAGTCTTGGAGGAGGGTTATTTTAGAGTTATTTGAGAGCTCATGGAGGGTTATTGAGAGTTTTTTGAGAGCTCTGGAGTTATGTGAGCGTTTTTTGAGAGTTGTTTGGAGTTCGCATTATTTGATAGTTAAGTTCTTTGAGAGTTTTTGGAGTTATGTGAGCGTTATTTGAGAGTTCTTGGAGGGTTGTTTGAGAGTTATTTGAGCGTTATTTGATCGTTCTTGGAGAGTTACGCGAGAGTTAGCTGAGAGAGTTATGAGTTATTTTCGTGTTCGTGGAAAGTTATTTGAGATCTTTTGGAGGGTTGTTTGAGAGTTATTTGAGATTTTTTGGAGTTATGTGAGCGTTATTTGAGAGTTATTTGAGCGTTCTTGGAGAGTCATTTGAGAGTTCAGGAGGGTTCTTTGAGTTCTTGAGAGTTCTTGGAGACTTATTTGAGCGTTGTTTGAGAATTATGTCAAAATCTGTGGAGAGTCAGTTTATAGTATAGATTTTTACAAAGTGTGTATGTATGCAGTTTGATGTTTTTTATTTTACGCATCTTATTGGAGAGACGCATAGGTGCCTATTTTCGTGGGAAAGCCAGGAGACCTTTGATTATTATTGGGGCACTTCTTCCAAGGTGCCAGTCACATTCCAGGCGCAGGGAATTCGTGCCGTTTTCTGATGCATTTTTCAATGGGGAAGAAACCAACTTTCCCCAAGGCAAAGGCAAGAAAGTCTCCAGAAGCAGTTGTTCAAGAGTCGACTGCTTCATTGAATCTGGGCTGAAAGGTTGTTGGTTTGAGACAGTGTGGGAAGTTTGCGGAAAACCATGGTTGTTTATTGAATTATTGGATTCTACATGATTCTACTTTTAGTTTCTATAGATTGTAATGTCCCAGGATGATGGCTGGAAACGAAAGTGGAGTCACATGTGAAGGCTTCAAAATTGAATACGATCTTCCCAGATGGATGATGACGATTCATTGTTGATATCCTTTGAAGAAAGCAAATGCAAAAACACACCCACTGACGCATTTGTTGTAGTACATTGCGAGGGTTCATCCCCATCCCAAATCAGCTGGGTCACCTGGGAAGATGACAGACATATCTCAATTGTCAGTTGTAAGGATCAAAGAGGGTTGGGCATCTATTCAGCAAAAACAAGTGAGCACATACATATGGATATGATATATTAATATGTGTATATATATAATATATCCTTGATATATCCATGTTTATTAGTTTGGTACATACTTTTTGTGTTTTTCTTGTTGGGAGGTTCCACTTTTCGTGAGGCAAGTTGGTCACGAGTTTGAACCATCTGGGTTGGGTGAGTCATCGCTGGCGGATGCCATACTTTCAGCTGTTGGGGTGGCCCATGGATGATGGAATTGGCCGGCCGCTTAAGGGGGTGGGTGGATGGAACTGGACCCAACATGGAAGATGTATGTATCACTATGTATCACTTAGGATTTTTGCCAAAGCGAAGATAATAAGGATGATGTTGGATGCCGAAGTTAGTGAGGAAAAGTGTGTCATGGATGTTGGTTTTTGAGTCGAAACCTTGAGGAAAGGTCACTATGATCGTGGATAAGAGGATATGATTCCTCACTTGAGTTCATGGACACTATTCTGGGGAGTTCAAGACACTCACAGAAAACGGAAAACATGGATCCTGACATGGATTTGGAATGATTTGGAAAACATCTAGACATATAGTTTCAGTTTTTCCACCTCCAGGGATTGAAGAAACAGATATCTTCGGATGGGACAGCCTTCTATGACCACCCACACTGTCCACCCAGCCACTGAATTCAATGATTATTTCGCATTGAACCTCCTCAAACTGTTTTTTTTTTTAATAGATATTTTTTTTTATGTTTCATACAAGTCAATGAGTGGATGAATGAATATATCATCGCTCATCCCCCTAATTTTTGCACTCAAAAATTCCAGGGTTTTTTCCACTTTCCAGGTGGACAACTTGCACAAAGATGACGAGGTCATTTTTGGCCAGTTGGAGAGAAAACAGAACGGCGATTTTTATTGGAAAAAATGCAGTTGAACCTTGAAACTATACATGATACACTAAAGAAACTAGATTTACTCTTCAAACTTCAAGTGACCATTGAATTATTCCAATTCCTGAATAATTATTATCATTCCTGTTTTTTTTCTACCTGAATAGGGTGAAATTTGGAATGGATACATTCGATATGAATCAGCCCTGATTCAAACATAGACGCCCAAAGCATTGAATGAATCACTTTTATTTCCAAGGCTTCACCCCATCGGCAACTGGAAGGACACAGGTTGATGGAAATCAATTTTACGCCGCCCCATAATCATCCATAATTATCTACATCCATTCATAACAGTATTTGTCGCTTCAGAAATCTGGCCAAACCATTAGATATGAACAAAATTCTCCCAGGTTTTTACACGTTTCTTTATTCAAATGGAAAATGAATGATACACTCACCATCCATTTGGTGGTCATCCGAAGGTGTCCGATCCCGGCCTGGCTGGGGTGTCCAACCGGGTCGACCATGGATCCACCAGATATCGAGTGGTGTACAAGAAGGCGCCAAAAAAAAACGTCGTTTTTTCTAAGTGACGATTTGGTTTCAGGATGGCAATTGGATGAAGTTAGCCATTGACAATAACTTACTATCAAAATCATTCAAAATCAACATTCAACATGTTTTTTTTCGGTGTTGGAAAACTCTTCGAAATCGTTTCGAAATTTGAAGGCTCCGACAAGCAAGGGAAAAGGTATTGACAGGGATCATGAACACACGCACATACTCAAATAGATAAACACATAACACCATGTTTAAAATTATGACAACTGAAAAACCGTGACAAATAGATGTTAACTCATGTATACACTTATATACATATCATTGATCATATTATGTTTTAATCATATTTTGTCAAAAGTATCACCTCCTATGATGTCAGGAACCAGTTTTCGACAGGTGGCCGTGCGGAAGCAGCCCAATACCAAGTCCGAGGCCTTGCGTCAGCTCCCACAGGGCGAGCCGCTTGGTGGTGGTTCCAACGGTGAGGGGTTTTCGGGGGAACGGGTGGGGAATGGGAGGTTTGGTCTGTTTTGGTTGTTATGTATAGGTGTTTCCAAAAATAGTGGGACCCCAAAAAATGGATGGTGTTTATAGTGGAAAACCCTATTTTTTGATGGATGATTCGGGGGTACCACTATTTTTGGAAACCCCAATATTCATTTCACAAACATGATCTCAGGCAATTTTCGATGTGAATTTAAAAAGCAACTAATGTAGAAGTTGTAGTGAAATGTCTTTTTTGGGAGTAATACTTTGAATTCTTAGATATTCTGAAAGTGGGATCCTTCCAAAAGCACTGTTCATTAAAGACCTTGAAGCGAAGCCAACCGGAATGTCCTTTTGGAATTTAGCAAATGCGGCAAATGCTTAGTAACGGGGTGTCAGTCCCAATCTATCTCAGTTAAGTGACAAACCATTCTCTAATTTCCTGGGACATCCGTGTAATGTAGAAAGCTAGTCTCTAAAAAGAGGCTTAGAATCGAATTTGTTCAGATTGAGATTGGTCTGGACAATCTTGTAACTTGCTTTGGACAACTCTTTGTGATTGTTTCTTTGCGAACTAGGCATATTTTGGCGTCCGCATGATGGGATGATCGGTTGAAAAACATTCAAAAACGTTCATGTCCATCATGGCCATGGTTTTGGATTCAAGAGATTTACATAGATTTACCCTGAAATGCATGAGAAGGATGGATGTGCCCAACCTTGCGTAGTGTTTGGTGATGTGTTCAATCACTCTTCACCTTTGGTCTACTTGGAAACGACAATCTCTGGCTATGCGTCTCTTCAAGGGAACGTCTTTGCACCTGTTTTTCTTCAAAGATGATCAATCAAATTTCAAGTTGCCACATGGCGAGCTTGACACGCAAAAGATCAACGGGGAACACATTTAGGTATACCACATTTGATAATACGCAGCTGTATTTAATTTACATATGTTGTTTGAATTACCTCCAAACCGGAAGTCCTGCTATCGAGAACAATTAGAGACATGAATCATGAATCTTTCTCTTCATCTTGGAAACCATTTGAAAAATCATTTCTTTTCCATCGCACGTTGGCTCAATGGGCCAAGGATTGTGGAGATGTATGAATGGGACGAGAGTCATTGTTGGCGCCGCATTCGTATTCTTGCTATTCGAGATGAAGGTGGTATGCAGGTGGGTTTTGGGCAAATTTCGCAAGATGGGTTGGGAATGCCGTTTTGCTATGTTTTGCTTCGTTTATCAGTTTATCATACCTCTCCAACACTTTAGGTATGCAGCTAGCGTGAAAGGACGATCATCTCACGATCTACAATGTTTGGATAGATAATAGATAAATTTTTGTTCACATTCAAAAAATAGATATGGTATATATGTATATATATATACGGGTGTTTCCTTAAATGGTGGTACCCCCAAAACATCCATTTCAATAGGGTTTTCCATTATAAACCATCCATTTTGGGGGACCCCTATTTTTGGAAACATCCATATACACACTGACTTGTTCCTTGCAACTTTTTCTTCATCAAAAACAAAAATGGATCCAATCCTTTCACTTCATGGAGGAATCGGATGGCTGGATGTTAATCGAGTCGCCCAATGTTGGCAGACTACTGGAGGAAGTGGAAGGACATTTTGATCAGCTGCATGAATCATTTCATGTATAGTTATCATATATTATATCGGTGATGTTTTTTTTCGTTTTTAACATGTGTTCCATCCTTTTGCTTACAATGAACTTGATGAGTGCAAGTACGAAGAACTGTGTAATAGAGACATCACAAGATTCCTCTATTCAAAACATGACATTTCCAGAAGAAGTGCCTAAGGCACTTCGTTGGAATCAGCGATTCCAAATTTCTGAGGTGACATAAGCAGAGATGCGTCGATGGACTCCCCATAGAAGCTTTCATAGAAGTCATTGTTTGACGGAAAAAAACACAAGATCAGAACACAACGAAAATTGTTTGCCAGTGGCCTTGATCTTGAAGATGCTTTGACTTCAGGAGACGACAATGATGATGACTTTGCCGGCTGAGGCAGACGTTGTCGAAGAAATCATGGAAGAAAATTGCCAGTTGCTAAGAGCTTCCACGATGAATTGTAAAATTTCTGCATAAAACATGCTGCGCTCCAGAAATATCATGGCAAAGACTGGCCCAGGTCAGGGATTCTGTTTGGAGTTCCAGCGACGTTTCGTGGAAGAAGAGAAAAAGTACCCTCCTTGAAACTAACATAGCCCCTGAAAATAGACCCCTGAAAAAGGAGATTCCTATTGGAAACCACCATTTTTAGGGGCTATGTTTGTTTTAGGGAGTGTAATGGTGTTTGATTTCAGTGTGTTGAAAATCAATTGAGAAACATAACATTTCAGGTGTTCATATGTTCGGCTGGGGATTTCGTGACATTTATGTGCCTAAAAAGGAACTCTTTGGACCTTGAAGCAATAGATTTTGAATCCTGATGTTTAGGTATCGTATCAGATTACGAAACACTTTCGGGATTCTTGAGTGCCTAGATAACTCTTAATAGAAATGCATATATTATATAATTATATATATTCACTAGTGGTGAATAATATGTGGCAAACTTGTATGCATCTAATATGACTAAATTGGCAAGCCAAGTGTGGAAGGCAGCTAGGTAAGTCTCCAAACCGATTCTGCAATTCTCACGGCTTGAACCAGCTTAGCACCGATAGCTACAAGAGGCCAACGAGTCAACACGTTGATGTTTGAAGCAGCTTCAGGGCTAGCCACCAGCCAACCTTCACCAAAACAACAGCATTCCGCTTAAACTGCATATCCCAACCATCCCAGAAAAGATGATGAAAAGATGCATATCTCAATCACCATGGATCGCCATCCTTGAAGCTAAAAAACGACCACCGTGTTTTTTTTTTTGCCGCGGCCCCCAAAAAACGGCGTGTTTCCCTTGGAACTTCCACGGCCAATTTTCCGGAATGCCGGGAGAGAGAGCGGCGCAAATCCCGAAGGAGCTCTTCCTTTCCAGAGCCACTTAGTTGTCTTCGAATATGTGACAACTGGACATTTGGTGAATCAATTGATGTTTCTAGCTGGTGAAGTTTCTCAAAGATGTATTATGTTTATATCATTTTATATCATATTTTTGAGAGGTGTTTTTTGGTTCCGAAAATGACAGGGGGAAATGCATCCAGCTTGATAGATATTTTGCTGAAATGGGGTTTTGAAATCATCACTAACTAGTGTTCCAGTATCAAATTTTAGAGTTCAGAGTTGCAACCGAAACCCCGATGCCGTTCGTCCCTGAACAAAAACTTGGGATGAAACGAGATCGGGCGTAGTAGGGATCAGTTTTATCTACTCCGCAATCTGTAGGCCCTGACCTCTGGTTGATCGTTTTTCATCCTTTGAGATTATCTGAGAATCGAAAGCATTGGACAAATGACACAGAAACGCCTTGGAGCTCATGAAGAATAAATTGCAAGAAGTTGTGTTTTTAGAGACCACTCATGGCAGTTTGTGAATATACTTTGCGGCTCATCTTCATGTTTTTAGTACTGAATGAAGCCGTGGTAGCTCCCAGGTGAACAGATTGGTGCAAACATGGCCCTTTGGAGAGGCAGATGCGGTGATGCTGGTATCGGGGCTCATGCGAAAAGATGGCGGTGAAGAAGATCATGTGCAGGTTGCGTGGATGAAGATGGATCTGGTAGCACCACCAAGGGTGCAAGGATGTGGAAGCTGTCAGGATTATGCTTGGAAGTGGGATGAAGTCGTTGTAGCCTTTTGAATGTTAACTACAGTTCTTTGCAGATCAGAGGGCCAGCCTTGAGAAGGTATTCCGAACTAAAACATTTAAGGATATCTTGGATCTTTGACGGGAAAATATGGTCAAACATGTCAACACATGGTGTTTTGAGGTTGGAGTATGGCCACAGACGGTGATGATGCACCAGTGGCTATTTAACTTGGAATTTCCAGAGATGGTCTTTGTGATCACCAGGCACGAATTCTTAAGGAAAAGATGGGTCAAAATGCAGCAGTTTCGCAAAGAAAATGACCGGAAACTCGTAGTTTTCTTTTACTTTATCAGGAGGGGAATCTGACATCAAGAAATTTCTGGACCACAAGAAAGGCCCAAAATTTTAGGTTATTACACAAAGAGTGGTCCCAGATTTGGATTCATCCCATCATCCAGCCATCCGATGTAACGTAGCACAAACGCCCCAGCCATGGAACATCTTCCCTAAACAACGGCGGGGTGAGGTCTGGAGAGACGATTGCCTGGACGAAAGAGAAGAAATTGAATTATTTCGAACAGGCGCCCCAAAGCTCTGGACAGTTCCCTCCAAAAATGTTTCCGTGATGGATGAGATTATCAGATTATCATATTGCGTTCCGTGATTAGATTACATGTACCATGAAAGTATGAAAGTAGAAAAAACGGAACGGAAAGACATGGACGATGGACTGTTTTTTGTGCTTTTTCTTTGCTCTGTGAAGAGACCCCTTGTCTTTTCCAACAGAAAATGTGCAGCACATGCGATGATTTGATCCACCTTTGTCAGGTGCAAAGCCCTAACATGAAGCTCGTCCGCAGAATACAGCCGACCGATATGAAGGTGGGGTTTCCACAAGAATTCACATCGATTTTCGGTCGATTTGTTCAAGGAGGTAAGGAGGGCAGGTTGTCAAGATGGAAGTTTCTAAAAACCTGGATAACACAGAATTATTTCCTTTCATTTTGGGGGTATTGAAGTCTGCTTGCAAGGGCTTGCAAACTCTACTAGGAGATTTTGGAAGAAATTCATGCTGGGACATTTTTTTCAGTCCGGAAAGCATTTGGTGTAGCTTGCCTGCTTTCGGTCGTGATGTGAAAATATTCTATGGAAATCTAAGATTAACTCCTCCAAAGCAAACACACTCAAACTCAGAATGAGTGAATGTTGAATCATGTTAAAACAACATTTTGCTCTCTCAAAGGCGGCATGCGGCATTGGGATATAATTCGACATGACTCAACAAAAGGTTTCTATCAATTGGGCCTGACTGTCATAAGTCATCTGTCAGGATGGAAGCTAGAGATAGAATCATCCAAATCGCTAGATATCATAAAGGCATACAAAAACAAGACGTGTGTTGGGTTACCATCAAAACGATTTATGCTTGGCTGGTACTACGGTTTTTTCGGCATGGAGCTGTTGGTCTGGTGGACACTTCCCTTAAAGCCGGCTTTTTGAATGCAGGTAGATGCAAACCAGATGGAAGAAATTTACAAGACGATAAAAGAGGGGAAAGATGGCAAGGTGCGATTTTTCGTTTTTTTTTCTGGCGGAGCAAAAAACGGCCTCCAACTTTGATTACATTGATCGAGTTTGGAGACGGAGAGGGCAACTGTTGATAGCTTGCCCCTAAAACTAGGCCATGTCCCAAAAGGAAAGGATGATTTCTCAAGTTTTCAGGGGCTTTTGCTGTTAGTTTCACGAGGGTTTTTTAAAATGAGTTAACAGTTTGTGACAACTGTCAGGTAGGCAACCCAGTTTTAGATTGTCTGTTGTTGTTCACTTGGAGTTGTATTTTACCAAAAAAAGCAGGGAAAAGGAGGAACAAGGAAAACGTGATCATTTCAGCACATTTTCACATCTCGTCAGCCATGTCAGCTCTCCTTGGCTCTCCTTGATGAAGATCCACTGGGAGCCTTTGCACAGGCGTTTATTTTGGTGGGGTGCGGTGGGGTTCGAGCCACCGTTTGGCTTGAACATTTCAATCATAGAAAAGAGGAACACATCTTTCATGTTGATGGTTTTAGGGTTTTAGATAGAATATACTAAATAGCGTTCAATGAAAGGTTCAGCGGAACACATATTGATAGGATTCACATTCACGGGCATAGACATCGTTTGAACATGTTTCAATTTTCAAGCCATGGAAGACAACTCTTCATGCACAACGCTTGGAAAAAGGATGGCAAAGTTGTTCCTTGCGAGATAGAACGAGATGAAAATGACCTTTCACAGTTTTGAATCCTTGCAAAACACACAAAGAAAAGTGGCATCCCCACCTACGAAGTCCAGGATATCTCGAAACCTCCAGTTTTAGGGTCATAGTCCCCTGGAATGTACTTATATGAATATATAGTACATTTCCATATTCTATGTGCTTTTCATATAGTTCTATATGATGCATGTAATCATCTATATCAGAAATCACTATAAAATCACCATGAAATCACCTGAGCCACGAAAAAAACCCTTATTACTTTCCATTATACTGGTTGGTTAATAGGGATCCTTATAGCGGTTTATTATAATCCCTATATACCTGGGTAGTATAATCCCCTATATAACCCCATTAACCAGGGTTTTTTTCATTGCTCACCTGACGGTTACGTTCCACATTAGTGGACGACGAGTCACTTGGATCAATGATCCACGTCCCAGGCAGTCATGAAGCGATTTACCACGGATGAGATCCAGGCTTTGCGATGATGTTGGTTGATGTTGGGTTTGCAAACTGGAGACTACCAGATATCCAGATATGCACGGATTCCGGGAAGAAAGTGGTGGGTTAAATTGGTTGATATAATATGTTGATATGGAGAAAACTGGAATGTTAATTAATGTCATTTTGTTTTTGCAAATATGATCCGTGGGAAATAAACACTTTGATTGACACGCAAATTTCAAATTTTTGCTCTATCGATGCATCTGTACCTCAGATTTGTCTTGAGACACCGCCTGAGATGTAACTCCCAAGTGAATTTTGCTCGAAAATTCTCCCGTGATGAACTTGGGATAGGTAAATCCCCAACTCAGAAAGTTTATTGCAGGGTTTGCCCGGATTCTACTGTCAGAATGAGACTTCCATTGTGCGAAAAACCTCATTTGCAGATTGTTAACCTGTGCTACGGGATGGTTGCACCCTGCCTAGTTCCTACGATGCTGTGTGGCGGTTTCAAATGGTTTTTGCGTTCTTCAAGATCGTTAGGGAAAGTGAACCACATGTTCGTAACGAGCCTTTTAAATCAGCACCATCACCGCCCAGCCCTCCATGAGTTCCCAAATTCTTGCAAGGTCGGAAGCATCGTTTTACACGCCTGTCTCAACATCCACCTGTCACGCCTCTTGTAGGTGGTCAACGCTCAGAAGGGCATTCAAGACATGCTACAAAAGAAAGATGATGCAGAGGCCATTTGCACATCAACCTGAACGTCTACATTTCTGATGTGCCACTTGAAATGGGAAGTTTGAAAAGTTGGTTTGCAGGAAGTGTGGATCAAAGAGCGGGGGTTTGTGATGTTATCTCACGTGAGGGATTTCCTTCCAAAAGGGGAGTTTAGCAGGAGGAATCCTCTGAAAACGACTTTAGTTCAATTTGAGTTGGCGACAAATCTTGAATGAATTTATCAAGATGTACTTGGTGAGTTGGATCTGAGAATGAAAACCATGAAAACCGGTGTTCCAAAGATATCCCAGTTGTAAAATGTCACAAGGTCCTTCTATGCTATCAACCCCGTTGTTTCTTTTTGTCGCCTCGGGCCTCGTTCGTCACAGGTGGAGCAAGTTCGCAGGGCCGGAAGCTTCTGCTGCATTGCCATGCAGGAGACAGCGATTCACAAAGCCTTGTAGTTGGTGTAGTCAACAAGGATGGTTAGATATGACCCAGAATTGGGTTCTCGTGTAACGTGGGGTTTTTAAAGAGACTGGGAATGCCAGCTAGTAATTTTAGAGATGATGTGTATGGATGGTGCAACCTCAGTCAACAAAAACAGCTGACGCCCAATGTAAAGCAGTTTTCATATGGACGATCAACTTCAACATGCAATATCAAACAATCATTGGATGCAAGTGATGCAGTGTTCATTCAACCGAATCTCTTACAAAGTGGCACATCGGACTGAAACACCAGTGACTGGGTTTCGCATGTGGAGGAGTGCGTGATTCGCAAATGGCAAGATAGTGTGGACGAAGAGGTTGAGCCACTTGTCCACATCTGGTGAAAGGTTCATAGAATGATCAGGTTTTGAATAAATTTGCAGACACCCGTCAATTTGGATTTCCAATTATCCAATCTTATCCAATTGAAATGTGTTTTGTAAATATCCAGTTTGCTGGTGTTTACATCTGGATACTGTTCGGCCAACTTTCTGAGTTGATTTCGCTCTGATTCTGCTGCGAGATTTCGTTCCTGGCTATGATGAGCTTAAACTTAAACGCGACATGGATCCATTGGTTCATGGGTTGAAGGACTAGTTCATCTCCCATGAAAAATGCCCAAAGTATTTTGCAAATGATGTTTTGGTCACCTTAACAATTTTGGTGACACCCCATTTTGGTCTGCAGATGTCACCCAAACAGATGGTTGAGCAACCAAAGAATCTCTAAGGATCACCCATGCTGCTTTCTGTACCAGCCTTGAGGACGGGAAGTTAGTGATTGCAAAGTTCATGTCCCTTGTTTTGGAACTGGCAATGTCTTAAAGGATCATCTCTGATCATAGAATTACAGGGAAATTGGCAAAAAAACGTATGATTTCATGATTTCACAGCTGTACACGCAGAATTCTAGGGAAATTTGAGGGATGTAAGAACACTTTGGAAGCAATTTTTGCTCTTTGCCCAGGAGACATTGGAAGATGAAACAGAAATCAAAAGGCCAGGTGATGCGATTTGTGTGAAAAAAAACATGGTGCTTGTCAACCTCTCAAGTGCGTGAACTGAACTTCCCCGTTTGCTCAGACTTTGCACCAAAAACAAGTTGGCAAATGAAGAGTTAGCTGACACCTCAGTGTTCCCCAAGGTGTTTCTGCTGCGGAAAAATACCTTGGCCAATCATTGAATTGAGAAAATGGAATTGATGCTATATGAGTGTTTCCGAAAATAGGGGTACCCCAAAATGGATGGGTTATACTGGAAAAACCCTATTAAAATGGATGATTTAGGGGTACCACTATTTTCGGAAACAGCCATATACCTATGTTGCAAGTATAAGATTGGTTTCAAAGGTCTTATGCCGATGATAATTTTGGGTTTGGATTCTTAGTTCTTTTCTTATAGGGACATTCATATCACCAGCTGAATTTTGGCCTTTGAACACTACAATCAAACACTTTTGAACAAGAGATTTATTGCCATTGGGAATATATCTCATTGTCGTTGGGACTGTTGTACTGCAATATATCACGTTGTTGCACTTGAATCTTCAGTTTCCGAAAATGAGTTTCAAGACCCTTTTTTCAAGCAGAGTAGATTGTACGTGCAAAGCTTGCAGCTTCTCCAGAACTGAGGATGTGCCAATCGTCATGCTGCAAAGCGGAAAGTGCCTCGGCTTGTTTGGAAATGTTGATGGATGAATGCCACCTGCCATTTCAGTCAGAAATTGCAAGTGAGATGTGGCTCCCTTTTGACATCTTTGTTTACCCATTGGAGCAAACATCAAAACACGTCGAAAACATGTAGCTTAAAGTTTGTGTGCAAAATGAACAAACGTTCATCCAAGAATAATCCATGGCTTGATATTCTCCCGTGCAAATCCTGGGATATTTTCCCTTCTCAGTAATTGAGTCAGTAGTTGTAAAAGACGGCACCACGGCACCAAAATAAATCACGATTCAGGATCTCAGTCACCACCAGATGACGGCTTACATTTAGAAATAAACCCTTTATTTGCCACAATTGCATCCGGGGGGCTAGATCCAAATACTGTATACCAGTCCCATGGATCCTGCCACCCTGAAAACTAACATATACCCTGAAAACTATGAAATTTCATGAACTTTCCTTTTCAAATGGTCCATTTTCAGTCCAAGAACCCAAGTTACATCTATCGCCAAGGAAGTTTCAACTGGACTTTGCGGCTCAGGCGACTGCTGTGAAGAGCCCCAGCGGTTGGGTTTTGTTGTAATCGAACGAAATGGAACTGATGGAAACAAACATCCCGTTGTTTCTTGATTCATGTTTTTTTGTTGACATCATTTGTTTTTTCCTGGAAGAAATATTCAGACCCCTGGGTTTAGATGCTTTTTTATTTTGACAAGTCTGTTTGTTAGAAAGGCTGCTTCAAAGAAGATTCTTTCTTGGAAGATAGCACTCGTTGAAAATTGCTTTGGATCGGGGGTTTCGTTCCTTGAAAATTAATAGTCAGAAGATATCAGAGTTTCCGGAAATTTGGGAGTTTCTCCCAAATCATCGAAGGAAGTTTAGAAGTCTAACTTCCGACAATATGCAGAGTTGAAAAGCAGAGTCGAGGTGTCAAGCAGAGTAGAGATGTCAAGTCAGCAGAAAGAAGATCAACACGCGCGTAGAGTCACTAGAAAGAAGGTACATGCGCGAAAAATGTTAGGGACGANAATGCACAAAAAACCACATTGGCGGAGCCATTTTGGAAGTTCCGATGTTCAAAAATGGCACGCGGCTGTGGCGCGAAGCATATTTGTAAGTCAAAATGTGGAAAACACCACACTCTCGGGCCACTTTTTGTAGTTCCGATGTCCAAAAATGGCACGCCGCTGTCGGGCGAAGCACATTTGCAAGGCAAAATGTGCAAAACACCTGCGTTTTGCAGCATTTCGCGAGGTTTCTACTTGACGAACTAACTGACTAACCAACTAAATAACTAACTAACTAACCAACCAACCAACTAACTAACTAACTAACGAACTAACTAACTAACTAACTAACTAGCTAGCTAGCTAACTAACTAACTAGCTAACTAACTAACTAACTAACTAAGTAACTAACCAACCAACTAACTAACTAACTAACTAACTAACTAACTAACTAACTAGTCAGCTAACTAACTAACTAACTAACTAACTAACTAGCTAACTAACTAACTAACTGACTAACTAACTAACTAACTAACTAGCTAACTAACTAACTCATTAGCCAGCTAACTAACTAGCTAGCTAGCTAGCTAACTAACTAACTAGCTAGCTAACTAACTAACTAACTAACTAGCCAGTTAGTCAGTTAATCAGTTAGACAGTTCGGCAGTTAGTCAGATCCATCAATGTTTTCGCTTTGTCATCCGTGATTCACAACAACCAATCTCTCCTATACGTTTCCTATTCTTGAAACTTCCGCCACCGGCTCGTGCGGCTCTACTGGTAAGCTTATATCGGGGGTTGCCAAAACCCTGGAACAGTGGGTAGATATTCTATTCGTTTTTATGAAGGGAACCGCTTTACCCTTCATGATTTCCACTGTGAACAAGTGTTTAGGCAGGGCCCAATGTTTACAAATACGCTAGGTTAGTGATACATGTAAGAGCTTACATCATTATTTGGGTGCCGCCCAAGGCTTTGTTGAAATATCAGTATCTTTGGAGGTTTCTCCCTACTTTTCTGTCACCATATGCTTCATGTTTGTGGCCATCCAAGCCCCTCTTATGGAGGGGATCAAAAAGTTTTAAGGGTCGTCAAAACACATTGCACTGGTTAGAAGAAGATCACTTGGCTAGTTCTTAAATCTCCACCATTTTTTGGTTCTCAAGATTTTCCAAAGCTCATACCTGAATGAATGAAATTCACGGCATCCTGGCTGTTTGGGACCAACCATTTCTTTGATGCCATTTTTAAGGACAAGCTGAATGTGTACGACACCCCGCTGCTCAGGGATTGACTGAAGAGATGGGACATCTTTTGGTAGAGAAGGATTCAACTTTGGTATACATATACGACATATACATGCATAATCATGTTATATCATATGAATTTTCTTTCGTGTGATCGGCAGAGGCAGTATCATTTTGAGTAGAAGATCTGTTTTTTTAACTTCACTCGTCGCCGTTCCTGGGTTCTCACATGAATGCATCTATATGTATATATGTACATAGTTGAGTCATAAGCGTCTATTGTTTTCTCACAAGTGTCATTCATTAGCGTCAAGTCGGAAGGTACCCGAGCCATTGGCGTCCACTGTTTTTTCACTAGCATTGTCAGCTGTTGTCATGTGTGCGGCAGTGGGCGTATGGTTTCGGGATGTTATGTTTGCAAAAAAAAATCAAAACATATTGTTAATCGTAGGTGGTGCGACTGAAACCGCATGCATTTTTAGACAATCTAGCTCATGGAGGTATTTACGAATACACACGGTTGTTGTTGGATTGTGATGGTGTATTCGGAGACTTCATTGAACGGAAAGTGATCATCATCATAATTTTCTCTGCTTAAGAATCATACGTCTTCAGCAAAACTTGATGCCTGTGATGATGATGATGATGATGATGATGATGATGATGATGATGACGATGACGATGATGATGATGATGATGATGATGATGAGTATAATGATACTGATACGAATAACCATGTCAAACGTGAACACATGATTTCACTTTCAGGTAGTGTGAGTCCCAGAGTTTGGGACAAAACCAAAACACCATGCGCCCCCCGTCGTGACTCGTGACTGACCTTTGCCATTTTTTTGCTCGAAGCAAGTAGCATAGGCAACATGACGCAAGGCAACAAGATCATGTGCGAAGCTGCCGTATCAAAGGCCTCAGAAATATCGAGGTCATCAAAACAGCCCTAGGCATCAAGTAATCCTTCGGAACATTTGGAGTGAGAACATTCAAGTGCCAGGCATCAGCTGGAAAACACAGAACAAAAAAATCACTTCAAACAACGATTTGATTCTAGAAAGCAAATGACAAGCAAGGTCTAGCTTGAAGTCATCTCAAGTGTCTGACCCCAAACCTCAGTTTTTGTGAATCCAACTTTTTTTTGACCGCTTTAATGCCCGGGTCTTTGTTCATGTCATGTGGAACCTGCTGCGTTTCTTGCCCTGAGCTTTCTGAATTTTCATCCAATTTTTCATTGACAACTTGATTCGAACAAATTCCAAGTGACCAGACATAGTTGAAATCAAACAACTAATTGGAATCAAACATTTTGATCAGTTGTTTGGTATTTTTTGAATTTGACATACTTGATTGTATTATCATTTTGGTTTGCAAAGTTGCATCGCCAACAGCGAACTGTGCTCCGCTTCATGTTTTTTGGAGAAGTGTAGCCTATGGTCCGACAAAGAAGAAGCCAGTTAACATAGTGTATAAGTACATGCATAGTATATGCACATTCATAATACATCTACTGTATCAATAAATAATAATACGTACATATATGATATGTTATCAATTTATTATATATCAAATGATAATGCCAACCAACATTTTTTTTGCTTCATTTTTGTTGATTGATAGAAAACTCAACACCCAGGTGATCGGAGACCGGACCCGGACCCGGTCTCGACGGCTCCGCAGGTGCTCAAATTAAATGTCACCACCCATTTTGGGGGGATCAAACTTGATGCAAATTGTATGGTAAAAATGAGGGATTTCTTATCATTTTTGCATTGTTTGTGTTGGTAATATGATGGAGTATGAAAAAGAAAGGGCCTCAGATCCAGCATTTGCCAGGAGAGCGTTTTGATGCATTTTGGAGAAATGTAGAAAGGTGGTGGATTTCAAGATGATTGGCTGGAACTTCATTTTTGATGTTGGATCATCTTCAAGCAAAATTCAGGGGCTTGCGAGAAACCCTCACCTCCGAGGAGATAGAGGTCCGCTGAAGCCAATGGTTGGATCTGTGTGAAGTTGGCGAAGTGTTTTGTAACCCTGATTTTTCCATCCTATACATGGCTTGGTAGAGGTATAAATATAAAATATATGTATATATAGATATGGCTTCATGGCTTATAGCTTCTATCCCCATCCTTGGATACCCACATCTTTCCCCCAAGTTGGTCCCAACCCGAAATGGTTTGTATGTTCAGTAAAGGTTGACCAGTTGAGCCACATGGAAACAAAAAGTGTGGTGCGGCGATGTATCGTATGGTATCTAAAAAATCTATTACACCCCCGAAATTTAAAAAGTTTGCCACTGAAAAATGATGGTTGGAATTCTAGTTTCTGTTTTTGGATTGTCTATTTTCAGGGGCTTTTGCTGTTAGTTTCAGGGAGGGTATTACTTGCCTCAGTTCACAGACAAAGTCTGGCAGTTGATTGCCTCAAATCACCCAACCTTTACCTGGCAGTACGACTTTATTACCCGGTCGTTACCCCAGCTCCGACCTCTCCGTGTTTTGGTAGGTCGCTACTGTCAGAGGCGCAGCATTCTTGGGTTGAAAGCCAAAAGTGATTGCAGTTTGGGGGAGGTGTTCTGGGACGTCAGTCTTACAAACTCCTCCAAAATAATTGCAAGTCCCTGTTTTGGCATATTTTGACTTATATCTGTTAGATGTTGCACAAAAGCCGCAAATCTCTAAGTACACTTCCCCCATGCAGCCAATTTGGAGCTGCAAGTAAATCTTTCCATCTGGTTCATTTGGGCAAGGATTGAAATCTCTACATCCAAAGGTTGTTTCCAAGTGGATTGAAAGGGGGTTCACAGATGTGACCTGGGACGGGACCATATGTTCATCTTATTCAAGCTCATACCAAAGACAGCAAAGATTTAGGGTATATTTTTTGTGTGTATACTGTACATATTACGTGTTCATGGTCAAGATAATAGCCACTTGAAGGACGATATGTAATTTGCATGGGCTACAAAATCGTAGCCCACCTACACCTGCATCGAACACAGGGCCGCGAGCAGAGTTGCATGCTGCCTCAGACGCTTGAGCTTTGGCCTGCTCCTGGTAGCCGCAAAAGCTGACTTATCTTTCAAGGTGCCTTTGGTCAGGAACCCGATTCAAATCATCAAACAACCTCTCTGTAAGCTCAGCTCTAAATTGATCGGCATATTACATATACATAGCTACAAATAGTACAAATGGTAAAATGGTAGTATCCCCCGCTTTCTTTTGTGTTGCTTGGCGACTTGTGTTCACGGCATATCAGTGATTATTCGCAGGCCTTCACCAGGGATCCTCAAGGCTATGCCTCGCACATCCGCCACTTGTCTCGAAGTCAAACAGTTTTTGTTTGGAAACAGGACCCACAGCCAAAGTAAAAAAGGCCGTCTACTGGGTAGCTAGATAATCTCTATGTTTCCGGAGATTGCAAAACACAATCGTGCAGTCGTTTTTCTTTCAAGAAAAAAGTCTTCAATCCAACAATTGTGGCCTTGACAAATGCACCCAGCCAGTCTTCTTTGGAAAACCTTCTGCGTTTTTTACGCCTCAGATGTCCAAAAAAGATATGTGTTAGGAACAGATGTCTCTCCTTGGGGGTGGAGGTATTGAAGTCATTGAATAGTTGCGCTTCT
The DNA here is from genome assembly GCA_000507305.1 of Breviolum minutum Mf 1.05b.01. Classification (NCBI taxonomy): domain Eukaryota; class Dinophyceae; order Suessiales; family Symbiodiniaceae; genus Breviolum; species Breviolum minutum. The sequence goes on along the minus strand of DF239082.1, from coordinate 217,155 downwards.
CGTGGTTTCTCAAATTCTTTGGAGATTTACAGCAATTACTGTATATAGATTTTAATAGATTTTATAGATTTTGACCCCAAAAAAGATCTTCCATAGTTCTTGGATTTAGATTGCTATTAAATAATCTGGGATTGATTTGTAAAAGCCACCTTTCTGTAAATCTTTTTTCAATTTCCAGGTCTGGTGGATGGATCGCAAATCGAGTATTTCTCGGATGAATTTAATGAGCTTTGTACACAAGTGGGTGCAACACCAGTGGCGGCGGACAATCCCTTGGGCGCAGGCGTGGAGAGTCATGTGCTGGGATCAATTTGCAGACATCCTGAGGGTATATAGGCTGGAGATAGATGAAGTAGTGATGTAGTGGTAAGACTATGTCAATCAGAAATCCGATATGATTGAAGTTGCAGCTTTCAGATCAATGGAATTCTACATTCATCATGGCTGACATGGCTGCTCCTCTCATTCCAGGCTGCGATGTAGCAGGTGGTAGCTGCGTCCAGGGTATCAGTCAGCGCTTTCAACATCCTCAGGCTGTTGTTGGGAGTCTTCAGGATCCATTGGAATAAGAACACCATGCTGAAAGTGATGACAAGTGTGTATGAACACAATACCTCAGAGATGTTGATTGATAAGTGTTGATTATGTGCGTCATGCAACCCTTTGATCTATGTGCATCTTGTTATTCAATTCACACATGCAGTTTCGGCACAGTGATATATTGTAATATATTGTATCTACATACTGTGTGATAAGCAACAACTAGGCAGTCAATTTGCACCTGCAGATTCTTGTTGAAATGTCCAAGCTGATCACGAGATTTTTCATGTCGACCTCCTGTCCAAGCTGTCCTGTCAATTCAATGGCGGGTTCGAGCAGAAAATGCATAGAAAAACCCACCATTTCTGGGATTAATACAGTATGATATGCATAGTTGTATGGGAATGACATACATCGCTCCTGAAATGTCAAGTCATCAGAACACCAAAAGTTCATATTCTTGAGGTTTCTTCCCTGAATTTTTGAGGTTTTTGCTGATTGCTTCCCACGTTCCACTGCATGGTGCAGGTCAGAACATTGACCACGGATCAAGAAAGAGCACTGCCAGAGCTTTGGATAAATGTGTATACTGTATATAGTTGTAAGTTTTTTCACAGGACATGTGTTTTTTGAAGCAGGACATTCTTAGAGCATTTTTGTTTCTTTTATATAAACATACCTAAATGACAAACCTTACCCCAAAACTGTGTTTCTTTATAAGGAAATTCCTCGTAAATTAACCCGGGTTGGATCCGGGTTGGTGAACACGGAGTGAGTTTGGGGTGATTGGAGAAGCCTTTTTTCCAAAGTCAATGAGCACAAAGTTGATGTCTCCTCAGCCCAAACCTTAGAAAACTTGTGACACAATATGAACACACACACACAGAGTTTGCTGGCAATTTGTTCCATACTTCTGCAGATATCTTCGACACCGCGAAAATAACAAGTTCAAATGATTTCATTTTCAGTCTTTGGCTTTGATTCAACACCAACAAATCGACAACTGAGGATATGACATACCTTGACGATGGTCAACTGGACAATCCTTATTCTGGACGTGTGAGTGGTGGAAACTATACAGAGGTCATTACCACCAAGGAGCCGAGCTGTGATGGTTGATCCATAGGGAGCATGTGTCGCCTGCCTGTCGCTATCAGGAGTTTATTCCTGATGGTGATCTCTTACCATTGCCCCATAGACGTACTCAACTCTGTCATTATGCTCTGCGATTGACTCAACCCGTGTTCCTTGGCTCGTGAATTGGAGTCCGGTTTTAGGCTTCATTCTGTTAAAATCTGTGAACTAAATACTATATTTTCTTATGGGGAGTTCAAATGTCTCATGTTGTCAGATTTCAACGGGTGTTGATGTGCCTTTGATGAGAAACATGACATGACGGCATGACAATTCCATCTCTACTAGTGGCTTCTCAGATATTTGAATATTTGCTGCATCACTTGGTTCTTTGCATGGTGACCAAACGAGACAAGCCACTTCAGAGTCAGAGATCATGTGGGAGATGTTGCCTCAGCAACAAGGTTTCTGCAAAAATCAGTCTTAAAAAGAACATCACTTAAAAATCCTACACGGCGGTAAAAGTCAACAAACATAGCTGCCCGGGAAAATCCACCCCCGGTTTTTTGATGGCGGCTTGGAAAACGATCTAAGGAGCGCCCAGAATTCGGCCGCCTGGAGTCGTTTTAAACAGTTGGTCTCTTATGGCTTTGAGCATCTTGACGAGTCGGTGGGTAACGGGAAACACCACCGGTGAACACCACTCCGGGGGGGGGGAAAAGCGGATGGAACAAGGATGATTTCTGTGTTGTGTTGTGTGTGAGCCGGACGGAAAGATAAGTGTAACTAGTTACTTGTGTGTAATATGTTTTTGAACAAAGGTCCACACTGATTCAATATGATCTGTGTCTCTGAAGAAAACATTTTCCTTCCTGTTTGACTGTTGCTGTTTGCTCTGAACGAAGTTGAAGTCTCAACAAGCAAAGGTAGTCCGGGTCAGCTTGGAATCACCCAGCAAGACATCATGTGAGCCTGTTGACCCTACATGATCCCTCATACCTTGAAGTTCTCAAAAAAGCAACCTAGAATCGCCATGCATTTAATCAAGCCAATCATTGTTTAATTACCTTTGCATTTTAAATCCAAGATGTTGGAATTCCGCACTGAACGAGCTGAGGACGGAATTCCATTTTCGAGTCTTTCACCGCACCAAGGAGAACCGGTGAAGTGCTTTGAAGAAATACGCTGAAACGAGAAGCAATCTGAGAAGACAGTGATCAGATGAGCGACCAGTTCACCCAGTACACCCTGGTTGTTCAGTTGATATAGTAGGCGAAAAACATTATGCCGAGGCTACAAACAATGATCATCAACACTTTAGAAAACAAAATACTGCCCAGCTGTTTGTTTCTCTAAAAACTGCCAGATTGTTCCACCCCAAAACACTCCCTTCCGCCAGGAGTGTTGGATCGGCGAGTGGTGTGAACCTGCTGGTGCTGATGGCTTTGCTTTCGTGGTGCAGAATGAGGGCCGAAAGATCGTGGGTGCCGCGAATTTGTCGAGTCGGGATGTGGCAAATCGTTAAGTGAAAACAAAAATGCTCAAAAAAGGGGAAGCAGTTGCAGCTTCTTCATAAGTGGAAGAAAGGGTACTTATTTGAGTTCACATATCTATGCGCTTATAAGCATTTCATGACCGTATGTTCATGACTTTTCATCTGAACGAATTTTGTTGGATATGAAACTCCCCATTGCTTCAACTGAAAAGAAGTGAGGTAATGATATCTCGGGCAATGGCTACGGTTTTCGCTACAGCCACTTGGCGGTGAAGACGGTGCTCTGAAAAGTATGGACATTTTGAGTCATTTTTAGAATCCAATGCAGATTATAAAAGGGAATATACCCGCATATGTACAGTATTTATTGGATATACTATATACACTTTAAGGTTTTGTAAGACAGATGTAAATGATTTTTAATATGTAATGATACGTATAAGTTTTCATAGGGTTTCATACTTTGAGTGGGTTTTCATGTTTGTTTCACACGCTATAAAGATATGATATGTATAGGATATACAAGCGAGATGGATCTATGGTTGCAAGATGTTTAAAGTAGGATGCTTATTCTACATTTTAGTTGTTTCACAGAGGAACATGTATTTGATAATGAGGTGATGCAAGTTATTTGCACATCATCATTGCAAGTCCAACACCAACCAAATTCTTCAACATTTTTTTATTGCAAATAGCTGGTTTTTTGGAGCAACCATTTCCATAGAACCTAGAAATTGATTTCAATGACCATGCGATCGACCCATTTCCCTATGGTGACACCGAGGTTTGGCGGTGGAGTTTGACATGTATCGGAATCCAGATTTGGGTGAACTCAGTGGCAATCACATTAGTGTGCATGTGCCACCACGCAAAGGCGGCCGTTTGGGGAGGAGGAGATGTTCGGCATGAGTAGCTAGTAGATGGGAAGCTCACGGAAAAAAAACGAAGGCCTTTGGAAACTGCAAGGTTGAGGGGGATGTTTGATATGCTGCTGCTTGAAATCGCTATGCTTCTATGGAAGAGTATGCTTTGCAAACTTCTTGGGACGCCTTGTCGCTGCTGTTTTATGCCTGGTACTGAACAATCGAAACGACCAGTGCCTGGTCAATGGTATCAAGAACAGGTCCATAATTCCATATATGTTCATACACATTCCCTACACTTCTGCAGAAGTACCATCTCGCAGATTCGCGCGCGTTTTCTCCTTATGCACCTGGGATGGATGAAGAATCATACACTCTTTCTAGACATATACACATATAATCACCACTTGGTAAGCACCAATGAAATGAATGAAACACATCAGCGCAAAATCAAGACATCTTGGAAACCAGAATATCAAAAACACATCACAGGACACCATCGAAAGATTCTTTTGGATAATAAACCGCCTGTTGTGTCGAAGATTGAAATCCTTCATGACTGTCAGGGGAGCCCAATTCAGCGGATCACCGATTATCCTCCATCGTGCCTGGGTATGGTAGGGATGTCAGGTAGGAATTTTCCTGTGAGGCCCTCAACTCACTCCAACTGTCGCAGAATATCCCATCATCATCATCATCATCATCATCATCATCATCATCATCATCATCATCATCATCATCATCATCCTTTTTATCCACTTCATTGGTAAGGGGCTAATGTGATAGTTGAGTTGCTGTAAGGGAATTATACTATCCCGCAATATGACAGGACGGATTACTAATTTGCAGTCTGGTACTTCCTAAGAACCAAGCAGTAAATTCAGATTGGCTGGAGGTTTTATTTTATCCTGTCTCAGTTTTCCAGATTTCTAGCGTGTCCACCTTCGCCAAGGCATACACAGATGATATCCCTCCGTTGCAAGAGGGAACTCATGTCGTTCGCATCATTTATGATGTTAGGCAAGGGGGCAGGGCAGGGCCGTAAGAAGCAAAGGGGATGGAAGAATTGTAGGGTACTTGCAGCTTCAAAAAAGTCTCACCAGACATTTTTCTTCAAACTTGTGACCATAAAAGTCGATTGTTCCATGTCGATTTCTAGGCATCCGGTTGGGGGGCTTTTGGTGGTCAGGAATGTCCGATGGGACCAGTACAGCACAGACTTCGACTCTGATGCTACGGGGGATTTTTTGAGGATGCAACACAGTGGCCGAGCAGGACGGAGCCGCAAAGCCCCTGAAGTTCAGCTGCTCGCCCCTGATGGTTGGAAGAATACTTCCCCTTTGAGAATGATAACTTTTCAGGGGCGAGCTGTTAAACTTCCTCTGGTGAGTTTCAATATGATGAGACGAAAAAGAAGGAAGCGATTGATTTGGGTGATTTTGGGCATGAGGATGTTGGGGGAAATTTGGTCCCCTAATGTAAAGATATGTTTGTCCTTCCGAGAATGGCTTAATGTTTTTGGACTCACATGAATCAACTTTTTGCAAAGAAAACAACCTAGCAGTGCATCCGCATGGAACACCACCCAAGCATCCGTTATGGAACACCTACAAAATCCTATGAATATCATGGGATTTCAATTGCCACACCCCTGGAAGTTGAGTCGATCTACAGACTGATCTAAGATTCGCAACTCCTGTCGATGTTTTCACCAGGACTTTTGCAGGTGGAATTAGATGGTCGTCGAGTCATTGCTGTACCCGTGGATACTTGGCAAGGAGATTTCAGGTTGACAGCGTTGAAATAGCTTTTTGTTGTTTGTTTTTTTGCGTTTTAGCTTCTTTGTCTTGTCTGTGTTTGTTGTGTTTGTTGTTGCTGTTGCTGCTGCATATGACTCATGGCTCATGAGATCTGAAACAAACAGAACTCATGGGCATTAGATTTCCAATGGACTCCAACACTTGCTGCAATTTTCCATAAATTTCCTCCAAAACATCTCCATAAAACAAACAGTTTGAAGCCTGAAATTTAAGGAGGGTTGAAAAAAAAACCGATCCTTTTAGGATGACAGCATTTCAGATGCATAATTTGTGTTCCTTTTTGGGTGGTGTAGTAGGTCGTAGTATGTCCAGTCAATGTGTTGTTTTGTACATCTCATCCACACCCTCCCCAACCGAAGTTGAAGTTCAGGATCTTTCATACATCGTGAATGTGGATGGAACGGAGAAAGCTTCAGCAAACACGCCTAGGCCAAGTGGGAAAGTGGGAACGCAGTGTCTCCAAAACCTGTCTCACAGGTCACACTCCTGGCATAGGTCCGTGGGTATCATATCTGAATGATATCTAGTCATATCACATCAGATCATATTATATTATTCTAGAGTCTCCTGTGATAAGATGTGAAGATTCACCTAAGTTCCAAAAGTACCTTGTTGATTTCCCCAAGGCGAAAATTTCAAAGCATCGAAAACCAGGCAACCCGATCCTGAAGCCTATGATGAGAAGGGTGCCAGTCCAGGAAGGGCCTGGGTTGGCTTTAGCAGTAGCACGAGTTACTTTCAGTTTCAGCGACTTGGTTGAGAGGCCTTTGTTGAACTGTTTGAAACGAAAATAACACAGAAACCAAGTTTTGGAACAGTTATTTTTGACAAGTTGCAAAGTTTTTCAAACAGTACCATCACACATAGATTATGAGATATCATGAGTATTATCAGACTATGATACTTGAAGTACTCTTCTAACATGATTAGTCTCCCTGAAACTAACATAGCACCTGAAAATGGATTGTTGGAATACTAGTTTTCTTTTAGGATGGTCAATTTTCAGGTGCTTTTGCTGTTAGTTTTCGGGAGTGTATTCCAATTGACCTCCAGAGTCAGCAGTAAGGTCTGTGGATATCCTGTCGTGGACCTTCCAGGAGTTGGTGAGTTGCTGTTGTAAAGACGTGTTTTATGAATTTTGTATCATTGGTTTGTTCAAACAGATTTTTGTTGGGGGGATTTCTCTCATATAATTATTTGTCGTAGTTGATAGCTATTAATAGTTGAAGTTTTATGGATTTTTCTATAGTTCATGCTATTTTTGTGCCTCCAAATAAACTCCAGTGCATTTTCCTGCAGATCTTCCGTTCCGTTTCCCTTTTTGGCAGGAGTACGCTGCTTGCCCTCTGGATGGCGTTGAAGACTCTCGTGCCACCATACGTGGTCAAGGACCCGAGGTGCGTTGGGGTCTGCAGGTTATCATGCGACCTTCTGTGTTTGTGGCAAAATTTTCTAGTGTTTAATAAACATCTCTCAGGTGTCCACGCTGAATCCAAAAAAAGGTTTATATTGAGGCTTCAAGTTTGAGAAAACACATGCAGATGAGATCATAACCATTGAGATGGCTCTGGGCTTTGGGATAATGTGGAACTCAGGAGATCAACAAGTCGTTGGACTTGGTTTCTCCACGCATCTTTCACATGGATACCCAATGATATCAATCATTTTTATGGCACAAAATCAAAGTTTGACAGCTTATTTTCTACTCCCCTAGAACACCAACATGTCTTTTGAAAATCAATGGTTGGTTCATATGTATTTCCTATTGAACTAGTCCTTTTTTTTAAGGGACATGTTGGTTTTCAGGGGTGTAACATCTCTCAAGCCAGGTGCATTGCATTATTCGCATGGGAACCTTGGGGAGAAGTACTTGCACCTGGGACGGAAGATCCAATTGCAGTTTGATCATCCAGTACCTCAGCTGCAGTCGAGAAGTTTTGGTGAAATGTCCTGGTTTCAAAAAAAAGCGAAAGCTAGGTGTCACATATATATATATATATATATAATATAAAGATATACAAACGTATAAATTAGTCATCAAGTATGTTGAACTATATCAAGTAACTAGTAAAGTAGATGTCACTAAAACATCAATGAAACAACAACAACAATATCTACAAGTCTCAAGCCATATTTTGGTTGTTGGCATCTTCGCCTGGAGCAGATATCAATTTCGACTTGCGCATCCAACAAGCTGGGTAATGGGAGTAGTTATTACGTCTAAATCCTTTAGAATACAAAGGATTTACATGAACTTGTTCCATTTGGCATGATTAAGAATCCCTTTTATGCAATGCATCATGATTCTGGAATATTGAAAAAACGGAAGCATCTGAGCAGCGCGGCCAAGGAATGCTGGACGTTCTGCAATCAAAATCTCTGCCCACACCAGTGCCCTTGGCTGCAGAGCCTTCAAAGGCAGACAGTAAACCGATGTCTTCCGAGCGGTTGAGGGAAATCTCTTTCTTTGGCCAAGCAAATTCGAACTGCCTCTCAACATTTCAGATATATTATATTTTTGTAACTCCCTTTATCAACCATTTGGTTCTTTTTATGAGGCTTATTTGAATATAATGTTTCAATTTAACATTTTGAGGATGGAGGAGGGGTTTGGCAGGGGAATGATAGGTTCCAACCTCAACGGTAATGAATCCTGGAAGCCTGGCCCTCTCTGAAACTAACAAAGCTGCTATGTTCCTTGAAAATTGATGCTTGGAAGATGATTTTCCTTTGGCCTATTTTGAGGGACTATCTTAGATCAGGGAACAAAAAACCCGCAGCCCCATGTTAGTTCAAGGAGTGTACATTTTAAAAAGACATATTGTTCTTAAAGCCGTTCTTTTTGGTTGGGAGGGGAAGCAACAAAATCAAAACCCCTTTGAGGTCATCATTTACCTCATGCATCTTGGCGTTGGGAAATGTTTGAAAATGCTGTGTAAAACATGGTTCAACGTTTTTGAACATCCAGTTGGGTTTTGCGGTGGGCTCAGATAAAAAAGGTCGACATGTACACAAGCAATCTAAGTAGTTGATAGTTATTTGCTATAGGAGTTGTTTTTACAGCATCGGTCTTGTGGTGTTTTCAAGTCATTTTTTCCGTCTGAAGTTTCAAAAATCCTGCAGAATTGTCTTTAAATTCAAGTGACTCCCTGAGACAAATTTGTACACCTTAAAAGGAATTCTAAAAGTGATGTTTTGCAAAAGGTAACTCCCTTGAAAGATAAGACTTTCAGTTGTATCTATGTACACCAAATCACTGCTATTGTTTAGATACCTTGACGTTGAGTTTCATGAAACTCATTGCTCTTTGCCGACCTAGTGGAGGTCAAAAATGATATGCTAAGATCTTGGAGTTTTACAAAATCTCGTATGTATCTTCCTTAAGATTTGGATAGCATGACCCCCGGAACAGGTACTTGGGATGTGCCTTTTCCATCAAAGTCGAAATGGTACTATTCGTTCTCTAGGGTGTTGAACATGACTTTTGGGATGTTCCCCCTTTTTTTTTGAAGAACAGTGACCAGGACCAGGACTATGACAAGTTTTTGTTTTGAGGCTTCCTCTTTCAATGGTTTTGATATTTTTTTGTTTTTTTGCTGGTATCTTTATTATATGAGGGGGAACATTCTTAAACAAAAACAGTATCCAAACCATTACGCAAGCACATGGCGGGAAGTATTTTTTTCTCCCTCGAGGAATATGAAGGTTGTGACAATGGAGTGTTAGAACCTTGGAAGGCATCCAGTCCGGTCAGTATCTTGCAAGGCCAGTCCGGCAGGTAGATGTATACTGCATGATCATGTATGGATCCATGTGAGACCTCTTGTGCTGAAACATAATAGAAAGATACCTGTAATTTGATTAAAAAAACAACTGGAAGATAGATGAATCCAAGATCCAAGGCAGTTTTTCAACATGTCTTCTTTTTCCCATTTTGTGCTCATCACTTGTGGTGTCTTACTTACGGCAAAAAAAAGCAACCGAGGAATGGGATGCTTTACATCCATGGTTTTTGGGTTGTCGACGTACTGTTCGTTTTACTCATGAATTGCAAGAACTTTGGATCACATCCTTAGACACTTGGAACTGCAGCACGGAAAGGGATGTCCGGGCAAGACGTGATCGAAAAAAAAACGCAGGAAGGTGTACAATGTTTTTTTAGAATGAAATTTGAATGTCTAATATTTGGAGATATTAGGTGACTACTATAGTTGTAACTTTGGATGTTGAATTCTTTTTTAAACACATGTGTACAATCCTTTTTGTATCTCTTCGTGACATGTCTCCAGGTGCACATTTCAAATCTTTCCGTGAAATCCTCCCCAAGCCAAACCTGAGAAAGTGGAATGTTGGTGAAGTAGCATCGTCCTCAATGCCAAGGATGGAGTGCGGGCCATCAAAATTAATGATGACCAAGTTCTGCAAAAGGCACCCGTGCTTTTCAAGCGTGAGAGTCTCTTTCAGCAGCATGGCCCAAATTTTGTCGCACGATTTGGGATTGGGATGCTTCTGAGAGGTTACACATGTTGTTTTTTTTTGGATGTCCCAAAACTTGAGTAATTAGATATGTTTTGCCGAACATTGGGGGAACAGATCAACACAACGTGCCAACGCAAAACTCATGTTTTGTTGCAGCTTGTTTTTTTTTTCTCCGTCAGCAGTTTCAGAATTTCTTGCCTCTAAGGTATTGCGTGATGGAGCACAAGCATGATCCATTTGCCTTCTACTTTGCAGAGTGTGTCCTGGCAAGCTGTTTATCATGTATTAAACGACTTCGAAGTGATTCGGTTGATAGAATGAGTAGGTTGGTTTGAAATATGTTTCATTTTCAGCCTGGTTAGAGGAAGATTACCCAGTTGACTAGAATTTTCGGATGAGTTGAAACCACCAACTAGACCAGATAACTAGATGAAGAACTCCCTCAAAATCTCCTCCAATTTCAGCATACCATGGTTGGGAGCATTTCATAGTCACCTGTGTCCTTTTGGAATCTTCCGTCGGTGGATCTTCATTTGAAAAAGCATCGAACAAAAAAAGCTAAGGTGACTGTGCTTATTGCATGAGACTTCTCACCATTTCCAATCTTTACAACATCCTCTATCAGCACAAATGCTTCTCAGCTTCGACAGATTCGACATCTTGGAGCTGAAACTTGAAACCTTACATGAAATTCTACGGAGTTGATCGCTAGGTTGCCTACACAATGATGTAAGTGAAGTTCTTTGGAGTCAATATTTACGACATCCCAAAATTCAGCCATACTCCGAAGCAACAAACATATTGGAATGAAGTTTGGAAGGGTTACCAGCTCAGTCGATGCTGGTGAGTCTTTGAGATCTGAAACTTGGGACAAGGAAAAATCAGTGATTTTTATATTGTTTTTATATCAGCCAATTAAGGTGCTTGACAGAATCAGCTAAAAAACTGTGATCTGTTGGATGATTCACCGGGGTGCTTAAACATCACATGATTGTGCAAGCAATGCCTGCAAAGTTGCAGTGGTTCATATCACAGCCATGGCCTTTGGAACCCTGCCACCCAGTAACAACGACTTAGCTATTTATAGGTTGCATTTTCAAAAAGAACATTGGTACGTTGCTAAAAAGGATATCAGCAGCATTCCATTGATCATCTTCGGTTGGATCCCAAACAGCACGCTTTCACCCGGTTTTCAAGCTGGAATCCCTATCTCTGAGGTTCTGCTCGTTATGGTCTTTTTTGTCCCTGTTTTGAGGTGGGGAGCTTGAACCAGACAAGTCCCAAACTGGATCATGGAAGGTGGTTGGAAAAGAGATGTGTTCGGAAGGTGAATGTTCACTCAGATTTTTTGTTGTTGGAAGACTCCTCTTAAGTTTATTTCGTCTTTGATTTTTTTTGAGAAATTTCAGCAATATGGAACCAAGATGTCACTTCCCTAATTACCAAAACAAAAAGCTGCCCCAGCCGTCCTCTGAAAATCACCTACAAATATACACTTGGACAAAATTAAGACACGTTAAGTGTCCAGATTCGTATTCATATGTTCGTATTTAAATGATGAAGCAACATCTTGATCAAAGAAAGAACCCTCATAAGTAGTGTTTTCAACAAAACAGGTATGTGGATGGGGACCGTTTCCCTTCCATATGATCAACAAAATATGTTCAGTGTTTTTTGTTGCACTACTCAAGAGGCTGAATTTCCAGCACCCAGAAGTTTTGTTGAATTTTTATCATGTTGGTTCACACCTACCCAAAAAAACACCTCCGTTTCCACGACGGGTTTCCCCCCCTGGCGGCAGCTGGAGAAACCTGGAGGCCTCCGAAGTGCAACATGACACTTCCACCTGGACGACTTTGGATCCCTTGCGGCATATGAGGAGATGGGACACCGGGATACCGCAATGCTGAGATTTTGTTCATCAAATATCAAGTTGTTGTTGATTTTGTGATGTTGGAAACCTTTTCGAACGGAATTTTCAAGGGAGTTTTGGAAGAGGGTAAGAGAATTCAAGATAACTGCTGGCTGATGATGATTTATAGTTTCGAAAGATGAAGGATGCCGATGACGAATGGTTAGGATACGGACTAAACAAATCCTACTGTTTGCGGTAATGGGGGGGGATGCAATGGCCTGGAAAACCATTGCACAGTCCTCCGCTTTGTTCATGATCTGCAAGCTTCAGATGGGAAGGACATTGCCCTGACACTCCTTTGGAGCAACCACAATAGAATACAATAGATTTGAGACATATTGTTCATGGCTGAAATCCTGCACCAGCTCGGGATGGTTTAAACTATGACGAAAAACATGGTCATTGCAAAAGTTACAGAAACTGATTACTGATGACTGTAAGAACCGCCTATCAACCAGGTCAGCATGAAGGTTGTAAGGCCCTCACTCCACGGAACATGGAAGAGATGCACCAATCTTGAGTTGACAGGATCCATATTTGTCGTGGCTGTTCCTACACATCTCATTGTGCCAAGATGCTCAAGGCACGTTCCGGAACCTTAAAAAAATGTGTGGCGTTTTGTGAAGGTCCCAAAAAAGTTGCAACACCATGGGGATGATATGAGACCATGCTCTCATTGCTCTCATTTGTGTTGGGGAGGATGTAAGGATAAACACATAAACCTTTGAACTTAAGGTTGAACATTCATGTTGATACTTGTATGTATCTACACATTTATACAAGCACGCATTCAATTCCAGCAGATGTTGGGCACAGCAGGCAGATGTTTGTGTGCAACCGGCTGACTTTCCAATTTTTCGTCAGCATCATGTCCCTATTCTGTCAACACATCATCATTGATGTCACTGACAAACCTAGGATATTGTGATACTGTAGCTTCACCACTTGAAATTATTTCAACCACAATAGATATACAAATTAAATACATGTAAGAATATATAAATAATCATATCAGATATTTACGTATATATGCACATGCATGTAAACACTTCACGTTCTTGTTGTAGGCATATCCTTTTTCTTCAACATATCAACGTTGAAGTCGCAAGGTCGCCACCTGCGAAGTGTCTGACACGGGCTATCAACTGGGCAATCCTTTTGCCACTCAGCAACCAACCAACCAGAAAGCCCATGGTTAAAAGAGGTGGGTAAAACTTACACCCCACCCAAAAAAAAACTAACATGGATGAATCATGAACGTTCTATGATTGAAAAAGCTGACTCCTTTTCAAAAATATGGCCATTTTTTGACATTTCTTTGTTGAATTTCTGGGGTGTACTGCCAATTCTGAAGCATTAAATCGTGGGGGAAATTTCCAACCTCTGCAACGAAATTCTCAGTTTTTAGGACAGCTGTTCTGGAGCATCGTGGAATGTGAGCTTTACAAATTACCATACTTTGGAATCACACGTAGAGTCCTAGAGCCGTGAAGAGATGTTTCGGAAGGATGATTTTGCTTCACCAGAGAGATGAAGGGGAAGTTTCAGTTTATGGTTCTGTGAATTGAAAAAACTCACATAACGTTAAGCATCCCCCCAAAGCCTCCCTAAAAAAATTAGGACATTCATGTTCAGTGTTTCTTGGTTTTAGGATAATAGGCACATTTCATAGGCAACAAATATGGCCTTACATGACGCACGCGATCCGTGTTTAGCTTCCAAACTTCCAAAGCCCAACGAAAGTGCTTCGACCAAGGCTCCAACCATCCTGAACAATGGCTTTCTCAACACATCATTAGTCACCTGGAAAAGCTTGGATTTATAATAACGCCGGGGTGGGATTTTTGCTTGGATCTATGCCTTTCTCTGTGAAGCAGTTTTTTTTTGGGGGGGTATTATATTTTGTGACGCAAAACACAACTACTATTCAGTTGATGATCATCTTCTTTGACCTTTATGACACTTGAAGCCCTTGGAGTTTAGACCCGGGAAACGTTTTGATTCCTAGATTGGATTTGAACACTGATTTCTTGGGTGTATCACATGTGTTTCTCTACAGCGTTTGCATTTTCAGCAACACATGACATGAAGTATCACCATTAGACTATTCTATCACACTGTTGTAACTCCAAATCATGCAATATATCGCTGAACACCTGTGTTTGTAAAATAACCTTAAGTCTAAACATATCATGATTTTTATTTCATGTCAAACAAGTTAGGAGTTTTCATGTCAAATACTTGGGTCTTGTCGAGATATCCATTTCATCATGATTCATCATGATTCATTTCGATCCATTTCCAAGGATCAGAATCGTGTTCCTACGGGTTACCTTCGAGGAGATGCCTGCAACTGCGAACCTCAGGCGCAACGAAAACGCCGTTAACCGCGGTTAAACGACGAATTGAATTCACAAAGAGCGGACGAAATGCAAAGACTCCTTTTGAGTGAAGATGTGTATTCTGTTTTTATCTATCCATCAAAACATGTGTTGTATATATTTTTGATGTGCTTTTTTTTTGGTGTGTATATACCATATTTATATTAGTATATTATGATATTATATGTAAGATTGTATGATTCACTGGTGCGGCTGTTTGAGTCTGTATCGCAGGCAAAATATACGGTGTGTTGGCATGTGTTGGCAGTGTAGCAACATACCATTCATTTTCCATAGCCGCCTGGAACATCGGAAGCCAGACCCATAGTACTTGTTAGCAACATGGTCACCTGCAAAAGATGACGTGCAAACATTGTAGCCATGGTGCAACCTGACAGCTAATGGCAGCGTGAGAGACTGTTGGATCTTTTCAAGCGGTTCTAGTCAAGCAGCCAACATTTATGTTTCATCAACGAGTTTCCAGTGACAATGTTCATTTTCATGGATTTTTGGGTAGAAAATCCTGTTTGTAACTTTGGAAAGCCAACGGAGCAATGCCAACAAATCCATGAAACTCGAAAACAGTCGTGCAAGTTGAATGTGAGTGGTCTATCCCCGAAAAATAACGCTTGTTGAACCATGTTGACATTTGACCTCTGCCAAATACAAGCAGCTTGCTAGTGTCTTGAAACGCTAGGAGACCCAATCAACATGTATTATCCCTTGTATTGACTATATATCAATGTTGTCAATGATATTGATGGCTGCTATGTGTATAAAAGACAATGTGTTTTTCAAGTGTTGGTGACTTCAAAGTGCCTGAGAAATCCCTTTAAACGCCATTCAACATGTACATTCCAAAAACTGTAAGAACGCATTCAGAAAATATCAAAAAATCATCTTTGACATTCCGAACTCTCTGAGACTGGCACCAAAAAGTACATGTCAAAATAGAAATAGCACCTTTCCCAACAAAACATCGAAAACATATTTAAAGTCATTTCTTTTAAAGGTGTGTATGTTGTGATCAGGTGCGACCCTATATTGGTGACGACGAAGGTCGTTCTGGCCTTTGCTCGGACCAATCGCTGTTGGGTTCTGGGACCTTTGCAGATCTCTTCGGTTGTGCAGACCTTTGTGCCTTCAACAGCAACAAAAACATGCCATTGTTGTCTATCCGATAGATTTTTTAGACGAAAAACATTCACCATTCTTTTGGTAATTGGTAACACATTGGGAGATTTTGAGTTTGAAAAAGAATTGGAGTCTTTGTTAAGGGAACGAAGGGGAACGCACAGTTCAAGGGCTTGGAAACTAGGGAATGTAGGGTTTTGCCTTGAACAAATGCGTTCAAAGATAGATGGATGACTTACACCTTCCTTGGAGATGATTGGAAGCTCGCTCACCAGAAACCCGGACGAAAAGTTTACTGTATCATCCTTATATAGAAATGATACTATGTGGTTTTGTTTATTTTAACTTTGTTTAAAAGGATGTTCAACCCCAACAAAAGATGTTCAATTTGGCCAGGTTTCAGTCCACCACTCAGAAGTCCTCATTTATGTCGACAAACCTCATGCCAGCTGCAGTTTTTACAGGTCGGCAGACGGCGAGATGTAGTTTCCTCACCTATTGGGAAGATACTGAAGAATGTCGGATCTACAAGGTCCCTTCCGCGAAAGTGTTACCTATTTTCAAAAGACTTGAAGATGATCTGCGAAGATGGAAGACAGTGACAAATTATTCATATCATTCATGATTCTCAACCATTTAACTGTATTTGTGTCAATGCTTTTTTTGTGGCGTCATTGCTGTTGAGTTTTTTTGCAAACATTTGTTGTTGTGAGATTACGCGGAGTTTTGGTCGCTGGAGCTTGTGTTTGAATCCGTAAAGTAAAGTTACTTGGACACGCGTGCAAAGATATGAAATAAAAGACCTCGTAGCATCTCAATCAAACTTAGAGCTATATGAATTACTGAATCAAAGGTTTTACTTTTGTTTGTCCGGAGAATCATCACTTGCATTGCATGTACACATTTTGTGATGCTGCTTGACACTGCAGGAGTGCTTTTGGGAACTTTGCACAAATGACTATTGTCACTTGGATGCCCTCTCAATGGTGCAGAAAGGTTCAAAACATATATGCATATCAATCTGTAAGACGAAGGTTTTGATGTCATGAATTTCTGCCCGCCCGCCATGATTCGCAACGGAACTGGACAGATTTCCTTTCAGTTGATGAAAAGCCTAGGCTTTCAATCCAACACCTACAGGAATGAGGCATTAGGGGACTATCTCACTTTGCGAGGCTATGTGCAGGAGAGATTTTTTTTGCTTGAAACGAATTTCACCCAAGTCAACATTGGTCAACAAGTGCATATACACTTTTGATTGGCATATACTTTATGTCATCCATGATTGGATGGTTTTTTGTTTTCCACTTTTGGCTAGGAGTTCATCGTCTTCCCGCGCCGAACATTGCAAACGAACTTCGAAGATTGCAAGTCTTGCCTTCATCTTTACGATGAAGTACATTGTCCCCTGGAGCACACAGATGGCCCCAGACAGCCACGAATTTGGAAATCACAAGATGGCCTCTGGATCTCATGGAATTTTTGCGACCATCGGCTGGCTCCAGATTTTTTTTGGGAAAACACCCTCAAGAGATTCAACAACGAACTTCCAGGACTTAAAGTAGACCTCTCTACTTTGTAGATATGATGACTAAGAAGAAAATCCTCCACTGTCCACGGTCCATATCAAGGTCTTCATCAGTGTGGCAATCCAGAAACTCGTCGTGAGCGTATATAGCGGCGGCGTTGGACCTTCAAACAACTTCACCGGGGAAGTTTAAAAACTGATGGTTTGGAAAGGTTCTAAGTAGTACTAACGGTTAGCTTCCGTGTTAGATTGGTTTTTTAATGGCTGTATTTGACTTGGAATGCATTTGTTTTAGAGCAGTCCAGCAATAAGTAGTCATGTCGTTTCATGATGGATACAGAACGTGAGAATAGTTAGCACGGTTGGTGCCAACTAGTGATATGACACTCTCAACTGCGCAGCCTTGACATTCAGGACAGAGTGCCATATCTACATTGGCCTGCAGGGCAAGCGTGTTCCACCTGTGCCATGGATTGAATTGCTCTCGTTGGTGGATAGAATACTTGATGATCCAAAGTTTTTATGTGACCTAGGATTCAGGGCCTTCAAGGTGTGTAGTGTTGTCTAGATTTTGAATATGTTTATAAAGCGTTCTGTAAAACGGATGAACTCTGAAGCCTGGTTGTGGTGATCCATGTTAGGTGACTTCACTAAGATTTCACGAGTTGCCCCATTTTTCCCTATTTTTGTCTCTAAGGTATCTTTGCAGGAAATCGGATGCACGAAATGAATTTGGCACAAACGCAGGTTGTGAAGGATTGCGTTTATGAAGCAATTCGGAACAGCCAGGCCAGGCCAGAAGGGGACAAATTGTGATATTCAATTGAAGAAAATGGGGATGCACAGGAAAATTGGAAGCTGAATGGAAGCCATCAAAACAGACCGAATTATGTGGGCACAGTTTTAGAATTTCAGAATAGCTCATATTGTGAATCTCTCATGATTCTCATTTATACAACATATATAATTATATTGTACACATATATGAATTATGATATATCTTATATCTTAATGTATAATACTGTACCTGAATCTACGACAAATCTCGCAGCTAAAACTTTGCAATTAACCTCTATTTACACCAAACATCTCTCGGCACCAGGATCCATGGGTGGCCTGTGACACAGCACCCTGGCTTGAAATTTCAGCAGCTTCAGACTGCCCGTTGGAGCTGGGAATTTTGGGCTGAAATACCCTCAGACTGTCGTTGGGGTGATGTTCATTTCACCTAGTCATAGTTCTTTTCAGGCAGAGTACCACCAACAATCACAATGACCGCTGTCAAGTGCATCATCATCTACACTGAAATCTCATCATTTCCAATAGTTTTTTCAGAAACGCCAAGGTAGCCATGGAACAATCTGGTGCCAGTGCCATGGATTTATTCAATGGCGTCAGCACACATTTCTTGAGCGAATGTCCAGGTCAGGGCTCTCAGGAGTCGGTGGAAGATGGGAGGTGGAGGTTACTGTACTCTCCAGCATCAACTAACATGGCAAAAACATGCAAAAACATCATTTAGAATACGGATATAGGAGATACAGCTTCAAATTGGTAGGTTTTTTTCCATTTTCATGTTAGTTTTCTTGGGTGGTGTAGTAGATTCGTTGGTGGCTTAAACGCAGTTCAATGATCAGATCTTGATGCTTGTCAATCCCTAAACCTTCACAAATTCACCTGGAGGGACGATGTTTGAAGAGCATGTGAAAATGCTACAAACCTAGATGCAGAATGCTGCTACTTTATCAAGTCTCAGATTGGTGGCAAGCACTTTGTTGCAGTTTTGGGTAGTAAAAGTGTTGCTTGATTTTGCAAGAGAGGATGATGTAAATTTGAAAATGTTTGAGGATGTCTCACAAATCTAGAGCATCATCATATACGTGGCATTCAGTAGCGGATGGCCATATCAACAAGTGCTAGGATACTGTCTTACAATACGTGCCTGCGTATCCAACATTGACATTAATTGTTTCTTGATCAGGTCGCGGCTTCAACGATGTGGGAGCCGTTTGCGTGCCAAACCTCTTCGCAATGCATTCCTTTCCACTGCAAGTCTTGTCGAGACACTTGGTGAAATAAAGATGGAACGTTTAGGGGAAGCATCAGCATGCATTAGCAAGGTCGATGTGTTCAAAAGGGATTCTGAAAAATGCAAACTGGAAGGATCTGTTGAGTTTTCCTTCATGTTTGTTTTTGCTGAAACTATGTGGATGACAGTTACCAACTCGAATATAAACAAACTCGTCGGACTGTGGCAAAAGCGAAGAATTTTTTTCTTTCGAGGAATGGCAGCCATCAACGACACAGTTACTCGACTTGCATTTTTTTTTTGATATGCACCTTGCTGGATTGCACACCATTTCTTGATGCAACTGTGGCTGGTTTTGGAGGGAAAGTTGATGGAAACTTTCCAGGTTTCCCAGCCTTTAGTCTTGCCATGTTTGATATCCCCTCAAATGCCTTTTAAAACGGTTTCCATCGAAATTCCCCTTTGATTTCATTAGTAGGTATACATCGCCAGTGTTTCATGACATGGGTGTTTGCTGGTTGGTGGTCCGTGGTTTAGCCCACAATTTACGCCATAAGATTGGATCATTCATTGACAGCTTCACCATCCATGGCTGAGGTTTGGGGAACAGAACTTCAATGTATCAATGCAGTCTGTGAAATTGTCCCACAGTGGATGTGCTATCAACGTTTCTTGAAATTACGAGAAAGATGGTGGACGTACGGAGTGGATGAACTGGAAAGAAGAGACTACGCGTTGTTGATGATGTTGTTGAATACAATCAATTTTGAATCCATATCAAGAATCGATAACGAAAAGTTTGTCATGTTTTGGACGACATTGACAGGTCTTTCAATATGAAGAAAATGTGCCCTTTGGCACTACAGGGTGCGCAACCATGACTAATTCGACATTTGTAGCAGTTGATAATCTGTTTCCGACTTCAACCCTTCACCGTTTGCTACCACAACCGGTTTTGGGTAGCTCCTTTTTTTTGGAGATTGGCTGATGGACATGCCTTCCATGATGGAGATTCACGACTCTCTAGTTATCCATTCTGCTTGTAGGGCTGATGCCCATCCTGGAATGAGTTGGCATGTCAATAAGGTATCTATGCAGTTATGCAGTTATCTCAGGAATTGCAAGCATGTTTGAAACATCACGAAACTACCTTCCTGAAAACTATTGAATAAACACATACACATCCCAAGCATGGAAAACAAAAGTCATCCAAAAACCAGCCTGGGAGAGGCTGGTTGTTCGTTCCCAGCCGGGTATATTACATTACCTTATCACATAATCTCCGACCATATGCATGACATATACTTACGTATATATACCATAATGTGTTCGAAATTATCCTTAATAGGAATCTCAGTCTCACTCTCGAAATTTGTTGCTCTTGGTACTTTGAGGCTGGGTTGAATGGGTTTTGAATACCAACACCAGCTCTCGTGGCATGGTGGATGTGCAATCCACCGTGGTGAATGATGCAGCTCGCTGTTGTTAAACGTCGGATGTGGAAAATTTGATGATTGTGAACATGGCAACCATATCCAAGATTTATGTGAATGATGATTATGAAGTATACGACTACCAATGAAAATCATTATCATGCATCTATGCACTTGCCCTACCTTTCATTTTTGTTAAATCAATCAATCTCATCAAGATGGAACCTGACCTGGCAAAACAAACATCTAAAATCAACAATGTCTTTGTCATGCTGAGGCACCTGTTACGGGTGCTTCCATTGCGTTGAATGGTTTCTTGGTCCGGGTGTTGTGTGTTTTTTTTTTTTTTTTTACGAGATGTTAACATATGCATATTACATGATATTCTATAAAATTGTGGCTGTGGAAACATCAAAAAACTATATACAAACCAACAGGATATGCAAGATTTTTTCAATCCCCTTCTGTTCTTTATGAAGGGATGTTCCACCACTTGGCGACATGTTCCGCTTGTCACAGTGATGTCCACCTGACAGATTGGGAAACTTTTTCCCATGAGCATGTTGGTCAACTTATCACCAAGACTCATCTTCATGAAAGTGAAGATGGTGCCCATCCGAGGTGAAATCATCCCTGGATATCTTGACCTCAATAAGACTCGAGAACAGCAGCTATGATAGCAATTCAGGATGGCAAGTCGTTGGAGAGAGGATTCTCAGGATTTAGAATCGGAAGAAAAGTACATGAATTCCACATTCAAAGCTAATATATCTCAATGCTCGAACATACTTGACGGTTTCATTTCTGTCTACTGTAGTTCTATAATACCGGTAGTACATACTGTAGGTTTCAATATGTTTCGCCAACGGGATTGGTATCACATCTTCCATGCAGATGCGAGGTGTGGGACAACTATGACATTTTCAGAGCCAAGGTGAAAAATCAACAGTTTCGTTTAATGCAGAAACGCACAGTTCTTCTGTGAATTTTTGAAAAGATGCTGAGAGCCTCGCTTTCAACATGCGGATTTAGTTGGTCATTTGGTGACATTGGTCGCCATTTTGTTCAGCGATCCTTCTGCAAACGAATAGTGCTTATGACACGTCTCACAATTGATATGCATAATATCCCTATACATTATACACTATACATGATTACTTGCCACATATTTTTTTGCCTTCACTTGCTTAGCCGGATGACTTGTCCATATAACAGTATCAAATAATGTTCAACCCTACAGCCGGGCCACACCCCAAATGCCATACCATGCCCGAAAATTGTTGGTTGGTTCACCTGAAAAATGGAGGCCAGGCCCATTCTGGAAGAGACATTCCGGGTAACTGTAAAATCATGATGGTAACCTGGGGGTTAAGTAACCTGGGGTGGTTGGCATCATGCCATGATTTGCTTATCAAACTTCCCAAGAAAGCTGAAACGGATTTGAAGCCAACCAGGTTCCTTGTCTCCGATCCATTGCAGCTTGAAACGGACCGAAAACCCGTGGCAATGGGAAAGATCAGGTTGAAATGTTGAAACCTTAAGATCCAAAAGGTATGAGTTGTTTCTCCGACTATAGCCTATAGCCTTTAGCAATATCAGATGATCATTACTTTCAAGGCTGTCAACATGGTAGCATCTGTGCTTCAGGTGGCATGTCAATTCTTTGATTTTTCATACGTGTTCAGCCTACATGCCATCAGATTAATCTGATTACTATTCCTTCCTAAAGAATCTTTGACAAGTGAGACACCTTCACTCCTGAAGCTTCTTCATTCGATGTGTTTTTCCGCATCCTGATAGACTCGAAAACTTATGGCTGGAACCTGATCTGAGTTCGCTCCAACCCATCCGATCCTTCGCCATTTAGCTCACTCGAGTTGGAGTAGGAGAATGCTACCTTGGAAGCATGGATCAAATTGGGAGAAGTGGAGGACTGAAATGAAAAGCCAACGTCACCAGGTCTTTGAGATGATCTGCTGTAAGTGCGCATGAGACCGAGAGATTTTGCCACAAAACAATATGCAGTGGAATATTTCTGTATTTTTTGCATCGTGTTTTTTCAATTCTGGACATAACAAACGAGAACATCACATGAACAACGAAAAAGCCCTGGTTGTGTAGGGTATCAAGTGGATTATACTACCCAGTTATGTGGGGATTACAATAAACCAGAACCATGATAAGGATCCCTATTAAACAACCAGTTTCAATGGAAAATAAGAAAAAAGCTTTTTTCGTGGCTCTAAAAATTGCATGGATTTATTTTTGGAAACTTTGGGGATCTGCCGCTTCATTGTGTTGATTTTGATGGGCGGGTTTTCAGGAGATCACAAACATGGTACTCGATGTGCCTGCATCATCAAACTCAGAGTGGAGTGAAGATTACTTGCCCAAATTTGCCTGCGCTTCTTGGAAGCGCAGAGTATTCAAAGCATGACATCCCCCCTAAAACAAGGAAGCCAATTGGACGTCCTGTATTTTTCGCAATTGTTGGCTGATATAGAAGAATCAACAGGTTCTTCTTTTGGCAGTTCGGTGCTGAGGATGGCATTCCTGACACATACTGGTCTTCCCAAGTTGGGCCCGGGTACCCAGTGGATCGTCATGTTTTTGAGTTGAACAACCCTTCAAGATGACGTTTTGTGAACCGTGGCAACAAGAAAGTCGTTTTGTAAGTTACCCTGCAAAAGGTTTGCAGGTTTCCACTTTGGTGTTTCTGTTTTTGTTGTGTTAAACGATTTATAGTGTGGAGTGTTGTATAGTTTTTAGCATGGAATATCCCCCATCCACGGAGAGAGCATGGCAGCACATCTCATGAAACATCAGCATCTCCATCATGAAATTCAAGTTTCAAACATCGCTCACATGTACTTCAAACAGAAGCTTCCAAAAAACACATCAAAAGTCCAAATCAACTATCATTATTTTTTGAATAACAGAAAAATCCACTACAAATTACAACAAAACGTCATCAACTTGAAGCTTCCCAGCTACCAACCCGAAACCTGCCAACTGAACGAACCGAGGATTCCAGGTATCCAAACACTTTCAGCGAGTTTGTGGTTGGACTTGGATGGATTTCAAAATGGTGGAGCAGCCTGGGGAACTCAGACCAATGGAGTCGATTTTGTTACAATGTAAAAGGGATGGTGCCTAAAGTGACCTGGGATGATTTGAGGTATACTTAGAAATAACGATTATTAGTAGATTAAATATATATATATATATTATATATAATTTACCCATGTATGTTATCACCAGAGTTATTATTACCTATCACTTACTTCTGAAGTACGATAGGCTGCCAAGTACAGATCCTTGATATGAACTTTTCATTGAACTCATGTTGCCCCAGGACTGTAGTACATCCCTTCATTGATTTGCTTGATTTTTTTGATCAGGTTATGCTTCCTTGATATTTCAAAATCACTTCACATATTTGAAAAATATGGAGAAATCAAAGGACATCTGAAAACAACATCTATCGGACGCAGAGAAAATCGAAGGTAGTCCCCTTTCGATTCTGAGGTCATTATCACCTGGAAAGAACCTGCAGCAGATTACAGTGTTTGGGCTATGACCTCAGTGGCAGCAATGAATCATGCCCCTTACCAGCTGTCTTACCAGATATCAATATGCATTCATAGGTTTTGCCTCCTTGCTTGGGTGATCTGGACATCATGTTGTGTTTCAAGCTTTGCGAAGATGATTCCGAAATCTTATTACTTGAACATGAGACAAATCTTGTACACGCACACACGCACAAACTGTATCCGAATTGACTTGTCATTTATTTGTGACACGGATCATTTGATTTTGAATCCTCTTGTCCCTTCGATATGTTGAAACAAAAAATGCATGTATTAATTTACTCATGCACTTTATCACACTTTGCTGCATCCCTTGATTTGTCAGGTCTCTCTTGACAATGAAAGCTGGTGGAATATCATCGATATCACGAATAATCAGGCGGGCATCACCGCATCGCCGGACCTGGATATGGATCCGGTGTGTTTTTTTTGGCAGTTTTTCTATTGTTTGTTTGAGGTAAAGATCTCTGTGATTTTCAGTTTTCATAATATGTGGTTCTATTCATAGGACAAGTTTTTGATGTCCTTTCCACGAACCCCCTCCACTAAACCACTTTCGACAGTCTGTAAGATTTAAGGGACATCGATACGTTTATGTATGTTTTCTGTTTGTGGCGTCAGGTTTATGTCTTCTTTCTTTTTGGTGTCTTACCTCCAAGATGGTTGTCAAATGTCTCCATACGGCCAGGACACCTACAGCTACCACCAGGTGCATCCACCGTGAAAATTTCCCTTCGGAAGAGATTAAAAAGGAAAATATTTTTGTTAATAAATGTTAATTAAGACTTTTATCCATGTTTCCCTGAACGCCTTTTGTTCAAATATATGTCTTTTGAGCGACAATGGAATCGGAGGAAGAAATGTCATTCTTTTGAAATTACCATCACTTAGCAGCAGCAACACCATACAGACGAGGAGATCTTTGAGATTTTTATTCCAACATGATGTCACACAAGATTTGACTGCACCAAATCTCTGAAAAGCCTGGGAAACACCTTTGACATCGAAAAAAACATATTCAAGCACATCAAGAAACAAAATTCCTCAAAACTCCTGAGATTTTTTTCTGGATCTCTCAATGAGAATAACAGGATTTACTAGTGTCACTGTTGGATTGAATGGCAGGCATTTTTTGGTGCTAATTACCTGCGACTGGACATGACAAGAGCAGCTTCAGTGCGTGGACCTGGTATTGATGAAGGGAAACCAGTCTTCTCCATCTATGTTGCTCGGCTTGGGAAGGGGACAGGGTGGGAAACACGCAGAAGGCATTGATTTTTGGTGGTTATCATATTAATATACTATACTTGCAACTTGAACAGATTTAGGTGCAAGTGAAGAATCATTAATTGATATAGGTCATTATGACAAATTAAGACATGATTGCATGTCTACAGTATATACATACATACGTACATGTCTGATGGTGAAATCTCCATCTCTAGTGCTTTTGCACTTCGTCTTGCAAGCAGGCAGCGCACGTCCGCATCGACTTGAGTGCAAAAAAAATATTCGTACATAGTTACATATGATTACATAATCACAAATTCTGTAACTACAACATATGATGATAAGTTGGTATATCACTGCGGATGATGACAATGGCCACCAGGAAATTTCAAACCAAACATCAGAACTTGGGATTGGAGTGACCTTGTCTATAAGATTTCGGTCATCCACATGAGTGGAAAATGGTCGCTTCCCAAGGAGTTGGAAGTTCAGCGAGACACCAATGTAGCAAGATTGCAGACGACCACTATCTACAACTTCTTCAATAAGCACCTTGACAGATGGAGAATCAAAGAATACACATCTTCACAGTCAATGTATAATGTGATGTCTTTGAATTTCCTGAGATCTTCAAATGTTTCCTGTTTCTCCACCAAAAAACACACACATCAAGTGACCTTCAAATCTCCCGAAAACACCATTGAGGCCACCAGAAAGTGCTGTGGATGGTGATTTGGAAACTTATTGGGCCACCGAGACAGGCTATCCATCTGCTGAGTTTCATTTGGATTTAGGTTCTTCTCAGTTGATCATGGTCTGGGAATCCCAGGTGGAGAGTGACTGATGGGTGAAGATGGTGGATATTACTTGCCCTGAAATGAATCGAAACTGGATGAGTTGAGATTTCTTGGGTTTTTGTTCAATTTGTTGGATGAATGTTTTTTTTTTTCTGGTTTCTTGGTTGTTCGAAGTGTTAGTAGGAACAGATGAAGCTTCAGAAGATTTCTTTCAAAAACAAGACATCATTGTGAAGCATCAATTTCAATAAATGAGTGCAAGAACAATCTCAAAAACAAACACAAGTTTTGCAACATGTTTTGATTTTTCTGCGAAGAAGTTGCGTTTGTTTCGTGTTTTTATTTGTTTACGTTTTTACAACCAAAAAAAAATCTGCGGTTCTGCAGTCGTTGCCACGACCTGAGGCAACGAAGGTTTCATGGAGATATCGACCTGAAACCGTAGCCCTGGCGATTTTTGTTCGTGACCGAAACGAGATGGGAAGATGAAGGGGATTTGACCAAAAGCCATTTCAGAATTGATATTGATTCAGGTTGGTGAAGAGCTTTAATTGACTCAGTTGATATCAGTTGATATGGAATTGATAATATCATTGCAAAGGTTTTTGTTTTTGGCCCATTGGATCATGAAGTATTGATTGATGCTGGACATATCTTGTGATATTCACAAGCACAACTATGTTTCAGGTGGTAAGGGCGGACTGTATTTCACAGAGCATTTTCATAATCTTCTGATATTGCAGCGCAACTGCCAATCTGGCCAACCATTTGGATGAACACACTTTATTCGTGAGTGTGTGTCATGAGCTAGATATCTGGATTTTATCCATCATTGTTGCATTCCCTTGTATCCCGTTACCAGTTCGTTTGAAAGAATCATTCCATCCACAAACTGATCCCAGTTGCATTCCCTCGTCTTGCGAAAAACTTCCAGGTGAGGGCTTTTGTGGGTCCTAATCCTTGCAGCTTCTTGGACAATTTGGAGATCATTCAGTTACACCATTTTTGAAGGGGGGATTTAACGTTGATGCACATTGTATGGCAAATTTGGAGGGGATTTCCACTTAGTGCATTGGTTGGGGTTGGTTTTTATCATGATTTGTCTTGATTCTGGGTCCGAATCACTGCTGAAGATTATGAAACTGAATGATAAGATGTACAGAGAGACTTGCGTTGACTTGTGTGGCAATCTTTTTGTTGAAGGGACGATCTCAGAAGGCTTGTTTGATATCAATAGCTGCAACATAGCAATTATTTGGGAAATAACTGTATAAACAGAATAACGTTTGTCACTGCACAAAGAGTAAATCTGGACACCTGAAACTAAGCCCGATCCACCTACAATGGCATACTAGTGTTGGTTTGTTTACTTGGGTCATAGATTGAGTAACATCGTCTTAAGATCAAATCCACTTGGGTAAGATATATATATATATTTCCAATGGGATCTTCGTCAGCTTAGAGTTTTCCCTAGTTTTCCCTACTAGTAGTTTTCCTGTCATTCACTTTGACATAGATGACGTTTTCAAAAGGGAAAAGTTGCAAGTTGTGTTGATTGTCTGTCATCGGAAGAACGGGATGTCAAATCATTTTCAACCAATCCAAATTATCAAGGCTTTGAGGAAGTTATTACTCATCTAATTATAATTGCCTTGCTATGTAGATATATGACAATGACAATGACGATGTTTGTAAATATATCTAGTTTCTCAAGTGTTTCCCACATATTTCATGTATCAAAATCAATTTGATTTGAAGATCAGCTTTCCCTTCACAACCCTCTCACCGACTGTGAGGTGATGGTACCCCGACAGAGCAGATCTTTTTCCTTTCTGCTGGCTTGGTTTTGGAAGAGTTCGAGCTCACAACCAATTGGGTAGGTCCGGCACAACCTCTTCTGTGGATAAAACCTGTGGGTTGAAGTACTGTTGAAATTGTTGAAGTCAGTTTTTTTTTGTGGCTTCAACAACGGTTGTTAGCCAACAGTGGTTGAAACTGACAGGTGATTGTTTTCAATAGTTGTTTTCGAACCGGATGTTTTTTTTTTAAACAACCAGTGGTTTATTGTGTCAGGTATTCTCATTCCAAAAAGGTCCAGGGCTTTTATCAGAAAGAAATCCCACCACGGTCGAACTCTCACAGGTCGATGTATGATGATTATCATCGAGCAAACCCGTGAATTTTTCGGAGAGCAATATGTGGGAATCAGAGAAATTGTGTCTTGGTCTTGAAAAGCCAAACAACCTTGGAAAAACGCAGTAATTTCAGAATAGATTGATGAATGTACTACAGTATCCATGATTATGGATAAAGGTGGCAGTCTGAGATGTCATTCCTCTAATCTTAACTCGTTATCTATTCACTCAAAGCACTTCAAGCCTTGTGCAGTGCAGAAGGAAAAGGATGAACCATAGTTCCAAGATCGAAGTAAGTAGATATTGACGTTTTTCTAGATAGTGACAGATGATGGTGAATTCCTATGAATTCCCAGCATCTTATAGCTGTGTTTCAAAGCAGTGGTACCATTGACTAGCCTTTGACCATGAATGATTTCTTTGTTTTCTCCATCATCATGACTTTTCTGGGGTGCCACTCATCAGCTTAAACCTGAACCTCATAATATGTGTACACATGATGATGCATAAGTAATTGTATTATACGCATAACTTGGGATTCTTCCAATAACAGTTACCCATCACGACTTTCCCTATGTGTTAGGCTTGACCTGCCATTTTTGTGAGCCTAGATTTGCAGATATGATTTTTGTTTGTGAAGGTAGGGACAGTTGAATCATCAGATGATTTTTTCTATTTGTTTGTTGGTACCACCAGTTTTACATCCATCAATAGGCAGCCATTGAAACTGGCAGACTGGATCAGATTCCTACAGAGATGAAAAAGTAATATTGGCCTCTAAACAGATTTGCTAGAAATATGTAGATTTGCCGGCAAAGAGAGATCAAAAGGAGGTAAAGGGACTCCGAAAATGACATGGGTTCTGATAGATATGATGATATGTATATTCGGGCCTGCCTTAATCCTGTAACTGTGGGAAAATAATCATCACTATCTCACTTGGGGACCTTCATGGATCTTCACTATCATCCAGGGTTACAGTGTTTTGCCGGACCCAATATATACGTATATATGTATATATATATTTATATTTATATTTATATTTATATTCATATTTATACATAAGATATGTACATCGAGGAGATTGAAAACGAGGGTTGTGTCCATTTACAGTACCTTCCTTTGGCCACATGATATACAGTGTCAAAACCGGCGCTCACTTGTTATATACGCATACATACACCTTGACATCTACATACATGTCATATTTATTTCAGAATGTCCATGTTATACCATGGTTTTTCCGTGGAAACAGGTGAACAAAAAATGGTCCGTTTTTTTATCATCACCTCGCGACCGTTGCCTTGTCGCTTGTCGCTTCCCAGGAACTCTACACAGATAGTGATAACTTGGGTCCCAACTCAAGCATTAACGGCAGTTATCCAGCACAGGAGAAGGGTTCAGATTTGCCAATTTTTTGGGTGGGATAAAATGGAAGGGAAGAAATAGTATCCAACAACAATGTAAAACATGATTCAACACAAACAGTAGTTTATTGCACTTTGACATATGCATCTTTGATGATTTGACTTGGTCAATTCTCTGTGAATTTCTTATCTATGTCATGGCGTTTTGATCACCATTTTTTTTGTCACGCCTGTATGCATATTGCATTTAGATGTATAGTCATCAGTGGTGCATTTCGAGTCCGACTTTTTAATCGTTCAGGATTTCCACCTGACTGATGTGAAGAATTGTATTGATGGCAATGCCAGCAGTTACTTCTTGGTGCAACCACAAGCGGATCCAACTTCCATCACCATCGATTTAGGCGCCTTGATCAAGGTGCCGCCATCGCGAACCGGTGATTCTATGAGATTCACGAAGCTCCAATGGCCAAACCCTAGGAAAAAGTTTTGAGCGATATTCTGATATGTATTATACATAGATATAATGATAATGAATGATAATGATATATATATATATTATATGTATATATATATATATGTATATATATATATATATATGTATTTACCATATCGACAGGTGCATAAAATTTTCAGCGCCATCATCAATCAACAGTATCCCCAGCAGTTCGTCGATTTTCTTCACAAACTCTTGGCTAATCCAATATAGCTGGTGGATGTGGCTCATTGAAAGTTTGTTTTGGGGAGAGGTTGAGATGTCTTCAAAGAAGTGGCCAAATGATGCCAAAACATAACTGCTGGTTGATTTGGCTGGGCATAGTACATCATCCTTTCAATCCGTCTTTTTTTTGGCATTTCACTGTCGCAGGTGATGAGTATCGAAATTCGCTTCGCAGAGATCAACGGCGATCAATACTTTGCGTTTCTTGGTCCTAAGTGCCCACATTGAGCTCAGCATGTTTGGGAGCTAAGGCCACTTTTGCATTAAAGGTTTTCTTGTAAAATGGGTTCTTGCAAAATGATAGGAGAAGAGTTTTCGTTACCGGAAGATGCAGAGTTTCTCTGGTTAATCCTAGGTCTGATATGAATCAATAGAACATGAATCAACTATGTGTTGGGGAGTCTAGGGGATGAAATCCTAGCCAGTTATATAGGGATGATAAACGATTATAAAGGATCTCAAAAAAACCAACCAGTAAGATGGTTCCAGTAGGAGGGTTTTTGAGCCATGGCGAGCCATTGAAGTTTCTGGTGGTATGGGGATGTTTCCAAGCCCACTTTATACAGGTAGATGAAGATTCAATAGGAAATTGACATTTGGTTTCTCTCTTTTTTTTACTCACTTGATTGGATGTATGTCACAAACCCAAATCCCAAAAGTGAATTTATTCTTTGAACTCGAAGCATGTCCCGATAATTTGGAGCACTTTACCGTTGGAGGCGCTTCCATCCTCCCCCCCCCTGCCCATCCACATGGTGTGCGTCATCCAACCTGAGAGCTCCCTCAAGGAGTCGTTTCTATACGGAAATGGCGGAGCTCTACTTCGACTGGGACTTCCGCATGGTGGGGGATGAGTTTTTATTTTTTATCATGGAGATTTTTCAGGATTTTCGGAGGTTGCTGGTTGCTGGTTGATAGATTGATCTCAACAAAGAGGCACCAGTTTTTTGGTGCGAAAGATGATGGACTCGATCTCTTTCTTGGGGGGGTGGGTTGCAGATTTGGTGTTGCAGTAAAAATGGGCTTCGACACTGGGTAGGGGAAAAGGGGCGCGGAGGAGCTGAGACATGATGAGAATGTGCGACTGTGAGACCTGAATTTGTTGATGTTCCAAGTCCTGAATCATCAGAACGGTATCCATTGCGAAGAGAACCATTGTCTAGCAATGAAGCAGTTCCCATTGTTTCGTTTCACTATAAGGGAAGCGCTGGAATCCCTATTAAGGGTGAGGTCACCAATCACAATCTCATGATCTTTGATGGTTCAGAAGTCCTGCAATTTTTGTTCCAATGATGGAACATGAGGACACACCCAGTGCCCAGATACACCATAAGAAACCCACAATAAGAATCAATGGAACCTGTCCCAAACCCAAGTGCCACAATAAGAATCAATGGAACCTGTCCCAAACCCAAGTGCCATTTCCCGCGCGTGATTTTTTCAGGTGGATTTTCAGCAAGGATCACGAGCAATGAGTCGTTATTTTCAGGTTTATCGTACCGCACGTCCCTTGACTCTGAAGCCGTTGCCGCTGTTCGAACCGTTTGCGGTTGGGACGTGGTATTTTGATGATGTTGGTCTTTTGCAAATGGTGATGCTTGTGATGTTTTTGGTCCGGAATTCTTGTTGATGTTGATGAAATCCTTTTGAATCCTGAGGGGATAAGAAAAGGGATTCTAGCTTTGGGTGAGATGCTTAATATTCTCAACCACCAACTTTAACCATCAATGAACCATTGGTGGGTAAAGGTTTTGGTTTCCAAGAAAACGAGATCCAGACACTGTGGAGTTCCGAAATGCAAGCATATATCATGACTTAAGTAGAAAGTGTTGAAACATCATGAATTTATAGTGAATTTAAGATGGTTTGCTCTGAATCCAAAGGGTTTACCGTTTCCTTCACCCGATTTTTTTGGGGATTCCAACTCCACAATTTTCGCCAACCCCAAAATATCCATGAAACATCTATTGAGATGTCCAACTAGTACAAAGTTGAAGCTTCAAAAATCCAACTACAACATCTACAACCAACTCACTGCCAACCGTTGGGTTCACCCCAACCCCTACAAACCCATTGGGTTCACCCAAATTCGCCACTGGAACCGTTTCGTGACACCGAGGTTATGTACGCTTCGTCTTTGAACAAATCTTTGGATTGAATCCTGAAGGGCGTCTCGGGATCGAGGAAACTCTCTGATTTTTCGAGTCGTGTGATTTTTTTTGTTGCAGATCCATGGATTTTTTCCATGATTTTTTTCATGAAGTTGAAATGATTCACAAAAAGTAAACTAAGAAGCTGTTGGTTTTTGATTGGTTGTAACTTTAATGTAGTTATTTTTTGACACAACATGTTCATGAGTTTTCAACGTTTTTGTATGTTTTTGTTGACCTTCATTTTGATTACACGTGTCAAATCCCAAACATTTCTCTATGCATTGTTGGACTGCCGTGAAGGAGCTCATCATCAGGAGCCGGGGAAGGGTAAGGGGTCAGTGGGTGAGCATAGCTACCATGCCTTGATGTCGGATCTTAGGATAGGAATCTAAGGGCAGCCCCAATCCACCCCCTCCTGCCCAGGAAAACTACCAGGTCCCTTGATATAGTAGGGCCTTATTAGGGCCCGTATTTCTTGGGGGGGGGGGTTGGTATTGGGGGATGTGGTACGTAGATTCCCATATGATTCCCATGAAATTTTGGCAGAATTTGTTGAACATCAATAGGGAGTTTCCTGGATATGATGCTGACACTGTGATTTTGTATGGACATTAGAAAGTGGAATAAGGGAGACATCAACTTGAGTCGTAGCTTGAAACTCAATGTTGAGATTGCAACATCATCATTCAAAGGCTTAGAGGCCCCTCTTTCTAATCTTTTCTGAGAGGAAAGTGAGTTCAAACCTGGCTATGGATGCTGGTGTTTCTGTGGCTGCCAGCAATTCGTATGCTGAATGTTCCAAGTGTGCCATTGCCTATGCTCCTTGGCATGGCATGATGTGCAAGACGCAGGATGGATTGATTTTGATTGGATATTTAGTGTTTAAAACATGGCTGAGAGCACTCAAATCCCTTCAGTCCTTCTAACAATTCAAGCATGAAATCCTTGACCTGTATGTGGTATAGCTGGTATATATATATATATACATGTATATGTATTGTATACATACAGGGGTTTAAGGGAAACCTCTCGTGGTTGCCGGCCGACTTCGTGCCTTTTTGGGTGCCGTTTAATTCCGTTGGTTCTTCCAAGGATGGAAATTTCCGACCACACGATGGATCCTTTGCCGTTGATGATGAGACTTGGAGTTCACACACAAGCAACTTTCCAAAAAGACCCATTTGTTTTTTTGAAGACATTAGGTGGTGAAAAAACAGCCCAAGCACGCAAACTCTTGATTTGATCTTTTTTTGAGTTCCCATCATGGATGTATATAGTTGCGAATCTAAGGATTTCAATACGTGGTTTGGGGCAATGTATGGTCTTACAGACTTTGAGAACGCATATCTGGAGGTACAAGAACTGTGTCTGCGAGCGTTTGTTGGAATGGAAGCATGGAACTGTTTGTTGCATGGGAGTTGCTGGTATGGAACAATTGGAACATGCAAATCCGTGGATCATTTTAAGACATTTAAAAAACAACCTCTGATGATTTTGGTCATGATTCCTGATGGCGAATTATTCAGTTTTTCTGGTACTGTACATCATTGACACAAAGCGTTCCTGTGCTTCAGATCACATTCCCAGTCATTGTGCTCATCGACCTTGCGGCCATCCGTTGGTGGCTGGGACAGACAAGTCATCCCCGCTGTTTCTGGTTGGGTTGCAACTGTGAACATTGTGCTGTCCAACTTGCAACAGGATTCAGTCCCATGACGCATGTATAGAATTGCTAATACGTATTATTCATAGGTGTATATATATATATATTGTTTATATTTATAGATATGTACACACGTAGTGCAGTCTACATGTTATTGATTTCATATGATGATATGACAATGCTAATCCAATGTGCAACATTCACATCACATAATTTTCCATATGCAACATTCTTGTGGCACTGTGGAAGTTCAATGGCTGACCATGACCTCAGGAAATATCCGGCCACCGATATTTTTGATGCTTGGCTGTTAACCTCATGTCAGAAATTCAGGTGGAGATTTGGAAAAATTTGAAGACTTCTCAAGCTACACTCCCTGAAACTAACATAGCCCCTAAAAATGGATGGTTGGAACACTACCTTCTTATTGGGGAGGCCTATTTTCAGGTGCTATGTTAGTTTCTTCATGCCATTTTCAGATATGTGTCAAGGTTCCAATGTCAAAATTTCTCGTTGGTTCGCCGTGGAAAACCCTGAGGGCCTTTGTTCCACCAGCGAGACGGGGCCGGACTTCTCCACCGTTGGTAATGTGGAAAAGAATGGTGCCATGGCCATCACTTGGAAGTTGATGCAGATGATGAGATGATGTCCAAAATCATGGGCAAGTGTTGCCTTCTGAGTTTTTTTTGTTTGCACCATTTGAGTTCTCACAACAGATTGTTTTTTTTTTTCGGGTTGTTGGGAGTATGGGTCTGATTGGGCATCGTGAATTTTCTGGAGGAGATCCATAGTCATTCATTTATGCTAGCTGACTAGAACCCCAGCACGAGGTAGCAGAATTTGATCGAGGTGCTGTTGAGCTGGGGAAGCATCCAACTCAAGCAAAGTAAAGTAAATAAACATCAGTGATAGGTATAGATTATTATGGATTGGGCAGTTTCCAGTTTCCACTAATAGAAGGTGTCCAATCTTATATTCTTTGGATTGTACTTCAACATGAGGGTAAATGAATTGGATATGTCAGAATCAACTTTGCTTGCCTCGTTCTTCCGCCCAGTTGACTACGTCACGCCTTTGGTGTTTTACAGCTCCTATGCATGTCGCAGGCCAACAAAAACAGGGAGGACCGGTTGAGAAGAAAAAACACAACCTCGGAATTTGCTGGTGATATTTGTGCCGCTGGCGGATCTTAACCCATTTGCTATGCCGCTATGCTGCCATGTTGTTGTCGTTCTTTTGGCGCGTTCAGGGTGCGGGTGACATTGGGTCCAAATACTGGCACCCTTGGGGGTCAGCCAGTGATCGCCATCCGCGAGATCGAGCTTTGGCATAGGAATAGTTTGAATTTGCAGCTTTTTTGTTGGGAGCCCTTCAAGGAGGAGAGGATTGGTGCTTCACAAAAAATTCATGACTTCTCCTATGCCACCAATCCACATCAAAATTGATGCAAACTCAATGGTTGGCGGCTCTAAGTTTGATGATTTGTTTTGGGGATGGAACACCTGTTAGGATCTTCAATAAAAAATGGTGAAAGGAGATTTCGATTTTGGAGGTCATCATTTTGTTATTTATCATTTCCACTTTGGCAACCAATAAACACCTCGCCAACCTCACCACCTAAATGGTGACGAATGTAAGGGAAGAGTCGACTCCCAAAAAATAGCAGGAACATTTGGGTTCATGAAGCATTTTCTAATTTCATTGTAGTTTACCCCCTAGAACAACATCACCAAAGATTTCGGGTCATTCACCAGAACATGTGGCTTGCCCTTCCCAAATCCTCCGGTTTCAGTCTGGCGACTCGACACCCTGATGACGACATGAAAATCCTGTTGTCAGAGAGGCGAAATGATCGAAAATGATCACAAGCTATGCAGAATTGGATTTTATAAGCTTCTAAAGCGTTGGTATTTGTTTTATGTGTTGTTTTTCTTTTCCTTGTTGATGCCATCAAAACATCAGTAAATCTCAAAGATTTGTGGTAGTTTATTTGCATAAACCTTTTGGGAAAAACCCGCAGCTGCTGCTGAGGAGATCTATTCAACTCAAACGGATATCACCCTGAACCAACCGATCGTCTCCAGTGATGGATCACTCTCTGCCTTTGCCACAGATGACAGTGCCCTGGTGATCAGTGGAACGAACCCATTTTACTTGAAAATAGATGTTGACTCCTTGTTTCAAGTTGTGTACGTAAAATTGGTTGCCTTTTCTATATTTTATGATTTTTCATTTTGTTTTGTGAATCCTTTTGAATGACAGCTTGGATGCATGTTTTTTAATGAACGAGTTCAAGTTCGACATTTTAGATTCATGACAGTTGATACAACTTCAACGACTCACTTGGAGCTTTCGAACGGTTCAAACGACTCAGCGCTCCGTGTGATACGAGATCTAAGGTGATGTGACAGTGTGGACATCCTTGACCTTAGACGAGACATCCTTGACGAGTCTTGGAAGTTTTAGAAGGCAACTCTAGTCCCCCAGAACCATAGTTAGTCACACGCATTTTGTAGTGGTTATATCCAAACGCTTGGGTGTATAACTGACAATACTCCCGAGAAAACAAACATGGGACGTGACAATCACCGCAAAATGAAAAGGAAATGGATCTTCCAAACCTTCATTTTGAGGGTTCCATGTCAGACAAATCACCCATAAGCTGAGCTATTAGGGTCCTGCGGGTCCGAATGGTGTAGACACGATCTGCCCCGGATCTGTAGGATTTCAACCAAAAAGTCAGGTGAGGAACATGTTGAAGACTTCAATTTCTGGCAGTCCAGAGTTACATTTAATTTGGTGAGTGTTTATGCAGTGAACATTAGTGATTTCTCTGCAAATTTTCCATAGTTTATACCAGGTGGTACTCCACTAAGGCATGATACGCCAAGTACTTCAAGTGAAAGAGCTCGGTAGAAACCGTCGACGCTGCGCCCTGTGTAAGTCAAGGATTGATACTGGAGCAAATTTTTCTGCATGGGGTGCTCGTATCTTGAGCCCTTCTACCAGTATCATTGATGCCTTCCGTATCCAGGTCACCGGAAAAATGGGGGGGAAACCAATTCTGGCAGGAAGATGGATGGGAATGATGAGATGGTTGCCAATCAAGCCGTTTTGGATGGATGCTTTTGGAAAGATGCATGTTGCATCAACGCCTGTGAAGCTTGCAGGTCTCTGATGATGGTGACATCTTTGATACCGTCTATACAGTTCAGGCCAGGTGAAGCGTTGCTTTATGGGAGATAGTTATCAACCTCATCAACTGAATCCTATGGAATCATATTGATGTGTATCTATAATTATTTATATACATTATATTTGTGTTTCGTAAGGACTTCTGACCATGTCACAGCTGGCCTAGGGTCTACATTTTTTTCTTATCTGCTCGTTTTTGGCGGAACAGCTACAACTCTCATCAACGACTCCTTCACCTCGGGTCCACGAGAGTGGTGAGTTGGCAAAATATGTTTGAATAACCTACAGAACCACAGCAGCTCAGAACTTCATGAACTGGAACTTCATGTGAATATATGTGACTGGTTTAGATGTTGATTTTTGATTTTTGGTTTCTTTTTTTGGGGGGTCATGTCTGATTGAGAGTGTTCTGTCACAAGTCTGGCATCACCTGAATCAACAAAAAGCAGAAAGCTTCGCGCCTTCTTTCGACAGGGCAATCGTAACAATGATTTGTGGATCATCGAACGATTCTCTGGTAGTGACTTGACTTATGTTCGGTGCTAAGTGTGGTGAGCTGGGTATGACCGTATGATTTGTAGGGAATTTGAAGATTTCTGTATGGATTTCCACATTTCTTGTCGAATCTTATCGGTGAGATGAGTTGTGAATCGACTTAGATGAAGAATGGACTTCAATTTTTTGAAGGGTTCAGTGAACATCCTCTTTAATTTGGGTGAATTTGGTATTTTCAATTCTTGCCAAACTCTTCGACAAATTCTATGCAAACATTTCCGATTTGACTGCAAACTCACCCCAAAAAGTTAAGATTCACCCAGAAAAAGCCACTAAAGTTGCTTTCACTTGAACAATTTCCAGACAACTTTGGAGGATCCTAAGTTTACATCCCATCCCACACCGTTTGCTTGCGCATTTGCAACAGTGCTTGTTTGTTTGCCTACAATACTGGAGACTACAAAGTCATGGAACTTTGATATGAGTGTATATTGTTGGCAAAAATGATAAGCTACGTATTTTTTCACAGCAAAATCTGGAAGATATTTCCCATTTGCAGAACTCCAGGATTGACTCTCCCCAAAAAAGTCTGAGATGTTTCCATCCTTGTGTTTCATGTCCAAACATGGAACCCTATCTGGGAAAATTATAGCAACCAAACCGCCAACTGATGGTTTGGGAGAGAATCCCCTCCAAAATCACCGAAACATTCAGGTTTAGGAATCATATTGATATTATGTATACTTGATTTGCCATAGGTGGTGCATAAGAGTAGGAACCCAATGACCCCAAAAATCAGCAAACGGAACCGATTTTTTTTTGGTTCTCCCAGGACATGTGCGCTTTGTCTTCATCACATCATTGGCCAATGCTTTCTATGTCCGCACCTTGAGGCTGGAAAATTCCTTGCTTTTTGCTTGCGTTGTTTGGGCGGAAACATCGAAGTGAAACGTTATGACTTTTGCAAAAAGATGGTCAAAAGACATTGGAATTTTGAGATTTATCATTTTTTAAGGTTAAGTTCTGGGATTCAAACATTCTTGTAGGGTTGATTTTGAATGATTGCGTGGCGTCAGGGTCTTTGCAACAGAGAACCTGGCGCTGGGACAAACGACCTATGCACCTTTTCGATGGGATCACTCTGGCATTGAAGCAGTGGATGGTTTGAATGAGACCATTTGGAACCTTGGTTTCTGACACATCTTTGGTGCATTTTTCATAGTCAAAACTAGGGGATTTGCTTTTACTTGTGTGAAATTTTAAACCCACAGCTCAGATGTGTAGGACTTAAACACTAAGGCATCGGACATTTATGGGTTCCACCAGGAGTTTTTTCTATACTCTTCCTGGACCAATCATAAGAGAAGAAATTTCTACAACTACTCTTTCAGGGAAGGATTTCGAGAGAGAGAAACTTCTTTTAATGATAAGCAATGTGAAAAATCCAGGATAGCCATGATTTAGGGAGGAATAGGCGCACATATATATATATATATACACATTTATAAACATAAATAATTACTTTGGGATCTTCCCCACCCAATCGATGAGTTAGTGAAAGTTGAGCTCGGGCTTCTGACCCCCTCGAAAAGAAATTTGGAAGGTCGTTGTTATGATTTGGGTGAGGCCCCCTCCCAGTAACAGTGGTAAATGAAGGTAATCTATAGAGATTCCCTAATCTAAATGTAATCATTCTGGTGCTAACTGTTACTGAGAGGGGGCCGCACCCAAGATATATAATCCATGCTCCGTTATGCAGTAGGATGACTTCCCCCATTTTACTAACGATTGAACGTTGCTGGATCAACACTACTACTGTCCCTCGGTGGGATCTTGAAATTCCGTGAATACATGAGTATTTTTAAGATTCAGTAGCTGTAAGTAACCTGCATTGTCAAAAATCTACAAAACCGTAGAGGAAGAACGTCTCTTTGAACAAAATAGTAAAACCATAAACCTTTGTGCAAAGAAAATAACTTTTTGGAACCAACATATCATATCCCCTATCAGCCGGCACTTTTGAGTCGATGATTTTCCCGCTTTCCTAAGGTGGGATATGAACTCATTCCCTGTAGGTTTGCTGTATATTGCTGCATTTTGCTGTACGCTCCCCCAAACTAACATAGCCCCTGAAAGATGGTGGTTGGGAAACTGCTTTCCTTTTTGGGTTACGGCCTAGTTTTAGGGGCAAGCTGTTAGTTTCAAGGACAGCATAAGCCATCAACAAACCATCAACAAACCTATCAAAAACCCATCAAAAGCCCATCAAAAACCCATCAAACAAACATCAAAACACCATCAGAAACACCATCCAAGAAAACATCAGAAGACCACCATCCAAATAAATCGACATAAATCGACACCGGGCCGAGGCTATCAGAACCTATGGCCACCAGCGCCAACATTCGATTAGACCTTGGGTCTCAGACGTTTATTGCAGGCGGACATAGGAAGCAGCTGGCGCTTGGATCCCAAAACATGATGTTGCATCTTGTTACAACAGTAAACTCAGTAAATAGGTCTAACTTGCAAAAAACACACATCCCCAAAAAACTCCATCTTCAACACTTTTTTTGGAGACCTTTGATTTTTGGAAAAGACTGGCAGGATGTGAGTTTTTCTGGGCTTTTTTTTGTTGATTCTTAAAATGCTTGCCACAGGTGGTTTGGAGATCTTCTGGCTCTATCCACCAACGGAGCGGGGGGAAAGGGGTCGGAATCATGTCCCCCTGAAAAATGATGCTTGGAAGATTGAAATTTTTGTTTGAAATGGTCCCTTGTTCGAAAGTTTGTTAATTTTCAAGGGGGTAGATATTTAATTGATCAATAGGTGGCGCAGCATGGCATAGTTGACAGGCTGGGGTGAGATTACTACTTTTTTGGTGTTGCTCAAGGATGGTAGTGATTCTATTTTCAAACATTGTTGTACTAGTTGTGGTTTCAAGCATATCTCATGTTCATCCCTGATTTGTGTTTGAGGGCAAGTTTTCCCAGTTGGCAATTTTCCAGGTGAGTGTTTCAATTCAAAGTTACAGTTAGGTAAGATGCACTGTGAAAAACTGTTGTTTTTTGGCAGGACTTTGGAATCTACCTTAGCATCTTGGCCTGGTAGTTTCTTAAAAAGCTTTGACAAAGTAGGCTTCTATTTTTTTGGCATCCACATCAGACACGTTAGAAACCAGATTTTTGTTTGATCTGGATCTAAACAGATTGCCAGTTTGAAGTGGATGTCGACTCAGATTCAATATGTGTATAAGAATATTACTGTATATATATGATATATATATATATGAATCATATATATATATTATATATACTTGATCTCTATATTCCGTTTTTGTTTATACATAGAAAACATGGTATTTTTCACTAGTCAAACAATTTGCAAAGCGTCTCATTTCAACTCCCGAATGAGGCAACGACACCTCCACCTGGGCCTTGTTGTGGAGCATTTCAGGTCGGGGTTGGATTCAACACAGACCAACGACATCCCAAAGATAGATGAACAGATTAACCAAACTATCTTGAAGCTTATGAAAATTCCTGCATAGTTTTTTTTTGAGATATTTTTGGAAATTTTGGATCATTTTTGGAGTAAAGTCCCAGTTGAACTCCATGCCTCATATGGTCCAAACATCTGGCATTTTTGCAGCTCGCTCACATCGGGAGGAAACTACAATTTCGAAACACGGGTTGGCTGCCCGCAAAACCTGTGCTTCTGGGAATCGCGTTATTTGGAGTAGGGATCTCAGAATTTTTTCAGACCTCGATGAGAAGATAATTACGCAAATCTGGAATTGATAACTACCTGGGTTTGAATGATTTTAACAAAAAATGAGAAGATAATCACGTGGCTTGTTACTTTTCCAGCCTTGAAAATCTTGGTGGTCATGAATGCAGAGTGGCATTGCACATCAACAGCACAACCTATCACAGCTCTGTGAGGATTCGAATGACACGTGCATCAGCATTGAATGGAGATGGATTGTATGCCATCAAGAGTTTCAATGTTTACTTTGACACGAACCTGGCACATTTCAAGCCCATCACAGCACCTGTGCTGCATTTGAACATATTTGAAATGGGTTTGGATGTGATGTTGTTTTTCGTGAAGGGCTTTGACTTTTGAGTAGGGCAAGTGTGTTTCAAGGATTCTTATATTCATATTATTCATCTTTCTGAGCCTCAGACCAAACCGTTTGTTGCTGATGGATTTCCTTAAGGAATCACTGGAAGTTGGATGATTTGATCACAGCTAAAAGGTCATGAAAAAACCCCAGAGTTGATTATCAGCACCGAAAATGTGCAGGCAACAAAGACCATGCGTCTTGTCTGCAAACTTGGGTGAAAATTAAGTTGGTGAATTGCTGCGGAGCTTTGTCTTGATGTCTTGATCCGAAATTCTGAATCTCAACAAACAAATCATAAACTCAATTTGTTTGTTGCTGTCAGTTACTCTCCTTTTTATTTCTAAGTCTTTCGTCACAGATCACACAATCCTTCCTGTTCTTGCTGGTGGGTGGTAGTTTGAAACCACTTTTTATTTTGTTTTCTTCAAAATGTTTCAAAGGTATTTTTCAAAAGTGGAGCAATAATCCACTGTTGACCCTTAACAACTCACAGCATTATCATTCAGAATGGCGTTTTTTGAACCCTCAAACTTCCAGCCTCAACGGGTGTCTGGCAACTTCCCAGGCCTGGCAATCCCTTTGGCCCAGAAAATGCCATCGACGGAGAGGAGAGCACTTTTTGGATGCCAGCGCAGGTGCCACAAGAAGGTGTGCCTAACTTCATCACACTGGACATGACGTGCCTTGGGGAAACAAAAAAAAGGGAAACGGCTAAAGCAGGAACTTGGCTTTGGTCATATTTGCTGATGCTTTTTTGGAAATATGGTGAACTCATATAGTAGGTGATATTTGTTTATGTACAGACTATACGGCCATACGGTCATTTGATTACTTTGTAATGATCTTTGGTGTGCCATGAGTAGTCCCGACGGCTAAAGTTTTTTTTGTTCGGAAAAATGCAAAAATCAAACGTGGAACATGCTCAACTTGTGTGAGGAAAAATTATCGAGATGGCCAAAGTAAGGCGAAACGGAATTTTCCAACAAAGATGGTCAATCCTGCGAAAAAGGATTTTCGATCAACCCTCTTGTCGTTTACACAATGCATGTATATGTTCATGGTGTTTGATGCATGTTCTAAAGTCTATGTAGTGCTGTATTACATAGATATTTCATCGCATCAGGCACCATCAGCATGCATTTTGGGGCCATTCTGAAGAGACCACCAGACAAACATGTTTTCCACCTGTGATGCTGAAGCAACTTGTACCTTCACTTCAAAGACAAGTAGAAAAAGCAATGACTTTTTCTGGCACGGACATATATTTTTTTACTTGGCACGGACATGTTGGTGAATTTGATGTTCTGGTATGTTCTGGTTGAATCGGATGGAGAAGTTTTACCTTGATTGAATATCATTGTTCTATCGCCCATGTTTTGCCCCCTCCATGAATCTCCTTTTTAGGTTGCGGATGTCTGCAAGCCTAGCAACAGTAGCGAGCTACGCAGCATGTAATCATTCATCCGGAATCCAAATTTTATGAGGGATCGATAGAGGACTAAAGCATGTTTCAACCAGTGTGACACGCATCAACAATAGCAGCGCCTGAGGTTTATTGAAACTATGCCACCTTTCCATCTTTTCCCCCTTTCATTTCTTGATATAGGGATGTACAAACCTTGTAAATTATGGGATGAGTTACCTATCAACTGGTGTATGGCTGTATGATTTTGATTGTTCTTGTCCAACAGGATTGCAGTCTGACTTAGCCAATTCCCTACCCTTCAAACTTTTGGGGACTTCGACAAATATTCAGTAGGTGAAAACAATCAAGTTCAATTTTTTAAACGCATGGTCTGAAATGGCTGAAATTTGTCCGTTTGTATC
This sequence comes from Breviolum minutum Mf 1.05b.01, assembly GCA_000507305.1. Classification (NCBI taxonomy): domain Eukaryota; class Dinophyceae; order Suessiales; family Symbiodiniaceae; genus Breviolum; species Breviolum minutum. Next base: position 173,162 of record DF239082.1, on the reverse strand, counting down.
CATAGGTACGATGTGCTTTTCTGTGGCTTCCGAATCAACTGGCGACGTCCACCTGTTCAGTTCTATGTCGAGTGCTTTGGCAGTTGGTTGGGATTGAAATCGACTTATCTCACCAATGACTGGTATCATAGGGAAACGACCTGGGCATGCACCAACATCTACCAACTATGGGCTTTGTGGGAGAATAAGGAAAAGTCAACGAACAATTGCTAGGGTAATGATCGGAATGTTGAAATGAAAGTTGAAGTGAAATAAATTTCAACAACCTGTTTGGACACTGAGATGATATGCAAGATGCCTGGATGTCTTCATATCATGAACGGAAACCACCCGAGCAGTGTTCAAAACCTTGAAATTGCACAGTTTTCTGGGTACAGGGGCGGCAGTCAAGTCATGCTCAAGTTAGAATCACATGGTCCACAAATGATAGCAGAAGAGTTGATGGTTTTGCATCTACAAAAATGATGTCAGCAAACATGTTACACCCTGGAATTAGAAAGTCTTGGAAATACTAAAATGAACTGCATATCAACTGGTTTCTGCGGATTGTAAGCCCCCAGGGATGTAGAATTGCATCCCAGGTATGAAGAAGCTGACACCTTTATTTGGAAGATGTTGCGGAGATGGACGACACCACCAGGGAACTATGCCAATGTTGGATATCAACAGGATTTGGGCTGGGACGGCAATTGTCTTACCCTGCACATCCCTGCAAAACGGATACTGAACTATTCAGACTGCAAGGTTTGTCCAAGGTTTGTCCCAGTTTCATTGTTTTGCTCCTATCATTAAGAAGGATGCGAAACAGATGAGTTGCTGTGATTTTGCGGTACCAAATTATTCATTCAATTTCAAGATTCACATCTTTGCATGGAGAAGTATTAAATTTCTGCAAATCTTAAGTGAAGCAGTATCCGGTCACACACACACACACACTTAAAACCAAACTTCTGATTCTTCCGTGTAGTTTTGGTCGTTCCCTCTTTGAAGTGTGGTCATCCAGTATTACATCATCTCGCTATGACGTGTCGACGGCGCATCCAGGAGTGGTTTGATGGCTTCCCAGCACGGCGCATGCAGCATGACGGAGAGGGAGGTGGAGGGTTTTGATCCCCCGAACAAAACCCAATGAAGCGGTTTTTTAGTGATGGAAACCCACCAAAAAAAAGTCAACTGGCGTTAAAAAAAGATATGTTGACTTCAAATATTGATGCTTGGGATACTAAACACATGATGAGACCCTAATTTTGAGGCATAGGTGAAGGTGTTTTCCCCCGATTTCGGGTGAGATTTCTATCGAGTGCTCGATGGTTTGAAGAGAAAATGCAATCATTCAGGATGAAAGTGGGGAACTTGGATATCATTGGTTGGTTTCCCTTTTTATTTTTTCTAATTGTGCTTTTTCTGATGATTCTCCTGTAAGATGGGAGTTTTTGGATGACATTTTGGGAGAGGGTTCGAACCTGACACGTTGCCGAGGAAAATTGTAGTGGAAGAGATACAACTTTGGCCCGAAGGGCGTGTGTGCGCCTTAACCGATGTACACTTGGAGGTGCAAACTGGGAGGTTTCAGCCAAGGAATGTTGTTTGATGGTTCATTAGATTGCACATATTTGGGGGGATAAAAAATTCTTGATGCAAATGTTCTTCGGGTCATTTTGAGGGATTTCTACTTAGAACAGTACATGAAGTTTGGGTTGGGGAAATGACCCCTGATTGAAGAGATTCCAGGATTCTGCTTTTGGTTGGAAATCATGAACAGGTTTTGGTCAAACTTGGGAGGTGTTCACGTATTAGATGTGATCCTCTGATGCAGAAGAAGGTGATTTGAAACATTGATGCTTAGTGTTTTCCTCAGTTTGGTGAAGATTTCCTAAATATTTGACAAATTGGGTATTTTAAATGGTTGTCTCAACTACTAAATCACAGTTATGATTGCATTATTCATACTGGTTGATGGTTCAGAAATTGATCACCTACCAACTTCAACACCCTGCACATTCGATCAGCTCTGGGACCGAAGCGAGAACCTGGCATTGGGCCGTGAGGCGGGGTACTCTGATAGTCACACACCAAGCGTGCTAAGATGATGGAAAACGGAAGCTTTGTTTAAAGAGCATGTCGTTCTATAGAATTTATCTACTCATTTGTTGGTTTTTACTATTATTTACTTGTGAAATTTGTAGAGTCTTTTTTTTGATTCTTTAAAATGACTTAGCTGACAACCAGCTGAGACATTTGACCAACGCTCTGCCAGAAAATGCCGGCAAATTTTGTGACAGGTGATCCCTTCAGAAGAAGCCATCTTGGGAAACTCAGCTGCGATTGTTCTGAAATGAATGAAACAAATCATGAATGCCAGGTAGGCAAAAAGGAATTCCGTTATTTGATGATTGAACATTTAACTTGAAATCACTTGACATCATTTGCAGTATATGGATATGTCACGTATGTCTTAATAGTTGGGGCTCAAAACATCACATAATAGTAATACAGGAATGCATCTAAGAGTCCATTGGGTGGAAATTTAAGGGTCACACCGTCACACCTGTCATCCGAGGAAATTTGGCCAGTTATGTTGCTTGGTGAAACTGATGAGGAGATATGTTTCACCCTGATTTTTTTCCCCCAGCTAAGAGGTAGGAGTTCAGTTCTTTTTGGGAAGTCAAAACCCTGATTTTGGACTTGGAGGTTGGTGAAGTTTGTCAAAAGTATTCGTCCGTGTAAAAGGGAAAAAAGGCGGATGAGTGGTGTCCCAGACGGATTTTTTTTTGCAACTTCATCCCTACCATTTGCTCACATTGACTGAAACACAGTCGATTCTTGTTTATCATGGAGGCTGTTGATGGAAATGAACGAGGGACCTATTGGTATCCAGCAGAAGGCACTGATGCCTGGCTATTTTGAAAAAGTCAAGAAGATAGAGAGAACTGGCATTTGTCAAATCATCAAAAAATTCAAGGTTAATCATCGAGAACTGGCATTTGTCCAAGGTTAATCATCAAATCATCAGCTTTTTGGAATTTGCAGGTCAACCTCAAGCGTGGATCATCGTTCGTTTGGATCCTGTACCACCAGTGCCGGGCTTGCCACCACAGGAGTGGCCACCGAGGTTTTCAGCAAAGGTTAGGTGTGAACATGATGAACCGATATATGCTCTTAAACGATGTAAAACATTGAAATATTACAACAGACACACAAAATAGCTATGTGTGTATATGCATAGCCGTATCATCAATTCATGATATATAGTATATAGTGTATGATATATATATATATATGATATGTATATCATATCTAATATATGCACAGATTTATAAACATGTATATTGGGCACACGTATCGAGTATGTACAAGGCGATCAAGGCGATCAGTACAGCCAATAGAAGTGAAGCTGTTTTCCCTCAAACATCTGGGCTGGGCATTGGTAAAATTCTGTAATCGGACAGGAGAAAATACAAATATGTGTGCAGATCAATAGAGTAAAAACAGGTGACACACATCTTTTTACCTTTTTTTTTTGGTAGGTATGGCCATTATTGCTTGTTCCCCAGACATCTTCATGTACATGTATAGATGGCAATTTCTTTGGTGTGCACTTCTGTTATAGGGGAGATGATTGATCATGTTGCAAATTGATACGACGCAAAGACGCATCTGTACATCAACTGGTGGCATTCAGACACTATCACGATGTAGAGTGGCATGAGAACAAGAGTGTATATATGCCCTTTCTTTCGGGGGGAGGGGGAGGGTGATATGTGCAATAATGAACACACGCGTTACTATGTAGACTGGAGAAGCTTTCCAACAGTCGTCTTCAGTCGCAGGGCCATCCAGTGGGGCGAATTATCATCATGCGTCTCGGACTTGACCAGATTTGCAAATCTGTCAAATTCGTGGAAAACAAGCATCATTTGAGTTGTTTTTTATTTTTTTCGGGGCTCGGGGTTGTTTTCTTTTGGCAAAACCTCTGAAACATCGAATGGAGTGTTACAGATCATGCCTGTCGTATGTCAAGGTATCATTTGGGTGAAAAGGTTTGAAAAGGACTGCTCGACGGGAATCCTTCCTGACATGCTTGATGGCAAGGGGCACATTTGTGTTGTGTAAATGGTTGATGTTAGGAATAAAAATCCGAGCGGTTTTTTTAGGGACCTAAAGTTTTGAGACCCACCCACCCATAATCCATGTGGCCGAGGGCGCTGTTGAGGGATCTATATAGTCATTCCCATCCTAAGCCCTTAAGGAGCAGTGAAAGGAGCTAGCACAAGCTTCAACACAAGGTTCAGCACACCATATCTTAGTTTAGTTTAGTATTCTCCCGGAAAGTAACATAGCTAATCATACATAGCTGGGATATGCTGAGATAGTATCTGAAAATGGTGTCCCAAAAGGAAGACCGTGTATTTAAAACCATTCAACATCCAGATGCTATGTTATTATGCTATCTCCAAATGGTCTCTCCAGTCAAGTCATTAGATGAGGCATCCATAGTAGCCTCCTAGTTGGCGTGTAGTAATTAATGTATTTTGTCATGTACACAATACGTATAGCCGTATAGCTATAGAACACATGATATGTATATTATATGTACACGTGTGTCATTTAAATATGTATATATATATGTATATTATATATATTGCAAATATAAATGAATACCTGGAACCCATACAATTAAGCCAATGTCATAGGCTCTAAAGTTTAAATTTCCATGGAATATACCATCCACTTCGACATTTGGAACAACATGCGGCAACCGCCGATGCTTGAGGTGGCGATTCCCACCTGGACAGTTGACATTGGAGAGGGAGCTCAACGAAGAATGGCAAGTGATGAAACAAATCACCGATAACACTGGTCTTTATACAGATTCTTGGCATTAAAAAAAAATGTTTAGAAATACGGGTGAAAGATGAGTGACAGCTCGATATTTTTCTCTCCGGAAAAAGTCGCGTTTCATATTTCATTTTGGAAAGCTCTCACCTTTCCTTCCATCATGGTTTAGTGGAATAGCTTGGGTTTTCCACTGAACGGAGAGTGACACGGCTTCAGATTTGTACTTTGGGAAGCCTGAAAGCTGATATGATTCGATTTTGGAGAAGTTGCATGTACAGACGTTGTACAGTTATAAACTCAGTATAATTTCCAAACATGCTTTTTCCTGATTTTCTTGGCTACAACATAGCTACCATTTTTCTTGGATGATAGGATCAACACCGTTTTTGTTCAAGCTCGTGAAAGCTGGGAGGTTTCTCAGTTGATGACCGTCCCATAGATCGGTGGTGTTTTTCAGTCACCGGGCGTTCTACTGAGGATTGGTCTGGTATGCGGTATCTTGATTTCAGTCGGCCACATATGAAGCCACAGTGGAATATACAGGTGGTTTAGGAAGGGAATCTTCCTAAGGGGGGAATTTCCCTGTTTCAGGTTCTTGTTGCCAACTATGATATAATTACTTAAGTTGCAAGTCCAGAAGATGCCCCTAAAAGATTTATTGAAAAAAAATATCACTAACTCCCTATTCTGCAGAGACTTTCTTCAATTTTCACATCTTCCCTCAGTGAAGTCTGAAGGATGAGAATGGATGAGATATTTTTCACTTGAAGATCTCGAAAATCAAGTTGTGAACAACTTCCAAGTTGACTCGTTGACCTTCCTAGAACTAAGGAGTGCAAACGCAATCCGATTGACCATCGACAAGACCAACGTTGTTTGTGTTCCACCTGATCCATTCTGTCACTTCACAAATTTGCTTAGTAAGTTCCACCTGTATGTTTTTGCTTGGTTTTTTTTGTTTAAAGGCTTGGTACTGTATGTTTTTGGCTATTGTCCATATTTGTTGCTGGTGCTTGTGCAAAAGAGATCATGGGATGATTTTCGATCTGAGAAAAATTCGCTGATAGGTCAAGAGATTGGCATCCTGGAGATTCGGGTGTGGCAGTCAGTTGCGGGACTGTGGGAGACGCTGAGGGGTTTTGGTCGCAAAAGAAACAATTCCTTCAATAAAAAAACCACGTCGTGGTGGAAAAACATCGTGTTTTTGGAGGTTGCCGTGAATTTCAGCAGGTTTGTTGGTTGTTATGAGCTGGTTGCAAGCAGAAACTTTTGACTTTTGGTAGGTGTTTGCTTGTTTTTGAGATGTGTTTCGCCCTTGAAATTATGCAATATATAATTGAAGTGCAAACTTTATGAAGAGCCATAGACTTCGCAGGCTATCTCTTGCGACTGATGATTTTTGATAATGAACTGAAAATACTCCAAAAATTATCTGAAATATTTGTATAATAGTAGAAATAACAAGTTGACCAGTTCCTTTTTGCTTGATTTATCACGATTCCATAATAAATGTTGTGTTTTTTTTTGCTTTTTCTTTTTTGTTCAATTTCTCCCTCCAACAAACAATCTCACAGGTCTACAAATATAGCTACTCCTTGCCCACCACTGTGGAGCCTGACGCTAATCCTTGGAGTGCTTTTGCTGAGAACATGGTGGATCCCAGTACGGCACCTTTGACGAACTTGGTGGATCAGTTTTCGATGCTTAGGAAACGTTCGTTGGTTTCCAAAATGTTGGTGGGAAGCAAGTCGTGACCAAAAGTGAGCGAAATTTCTTGGGTGACTTAGCTCAGGGGTGCAGAGAACTGGAAATGAAAAGTAAATGCTGCTTGAGATTTGGAAGGATTTGTTCTAAAGGAGATGGCAATTTGGAGGCAATGTAGGTGGTGAGTTTGGAACTTACATATCTCAAGGCTTCAGGGTATTTCCAAAAGTTCTTCCACCGCAAACCAACTTCAATACAGTGATTGTATCCTCATGCTAGTGATGTTGCCTTATCCTGAAACAAATGTACTCCCAGATCGGTGCGATGACATCATGTCATGTCAGGACACTTATTGGATGGGTCATGACCTCAGCTTTTGTCAGTGATAGACGGACCTTTGGAAAAACAGTATTTTATTAAACGTTAGGGGTTTTTCACCCCCCCAAACAAAAAAAACCTGGACCCGCAAAGTGGTTGTATAAAGTGCGATTCGACGTATTTTGCTGGATTCTGTTTTGGATCAAAACCCACCTGGAAAAAAGTGTCCGTTTTGTGAGAAGTCCGAAGGACCCCCATTGATGGATGGCAACGACATCTACATTTCGTGTCTCTGTCAAGTTTGCTGAAGGATGAGCCAACGGAGTCAGCATCATTTGATCTTCACTAATCAGTGATACTGTTGATGGAAGAAATCCTGCACCAGTTGACATGTAGTTTACCCCACTATTTACAAGATTCTATACATCCCAGGCGGTGCAGGATTTCTTCCATCAACAGTATAAACAGGAAACCATTTGGAGCCAATGGATTTCCACGGAAACCACGGAAACCACTGAGAAAATTGAAGGTTGTGATGTGAAACATGTCTTATATATGTTTCAAGGCTCCTGGTGTTCGATTAATTGCTACATCCAATCTGTATTGCTACAGTGATTTTGCCAGCATCGCAAGAAATCATTGAACTGACTGGCCAGCCGTTGTTTTTTTGGGATGCCAGGATTGATCTTGGCAAAATCTACAATGCAACAGACATCGAAATATACTTTGGTTGGCGTGCGCAGGTGAGGATTGATTCACCTGATTGTCGTCTTTCTGCCAATGGGTAGAGAAATAAAATCAATGCATGGGAATAGGTGAGAATATAAAATCAAATCAATCTATTCCGCAGGTGAGAAGTAGATTCAACAAATCTCCTGGAGGTGCTGTATATAAACTTCCAATGTTTTTAAACATCCAACTTGAATGTTCCCCCCGTTTCAGGTGGTCTATCTCTCCATGTCCGAAGATGGTGTCCGGGGAACCTACTGTGTTTTCTTCTTTGCTATAAGGCGCGATGTGAAAGAAATGGAGGATTTTTCCATGGCAAGACAGTTAAATGAATCCATGGGTATAGTTATTTCGCATCATATGTGATCCATTGAAGTAAGGTCAACTATGTGCAGAAAGGTCTCTCCAGCGGAAATGTCCTTGGTCTTCTTACCTTAGCAGTGCGCTACCCAGAATTTTCGCGACGGGTGAAGTGATGCGCAGCGAAGTTTTTCGTTGCTCGCCAGGAGAAGGGCCTCACATTCCAAGTAAGGTGCGTTACTGTGTCACTTACTGTGCATGTTTGGGTTCATTTCTCATGATGATGTGAGGATGCTTCTTTGAAGGGACCCACTTTCGAGAAGATTAGGAAAGAAGCTCAAGTTTCAGTGGTGGTAGTAGTAGTAGTAGTAGTAGTAGTAGTAGTAGTAGTAGTAGTAGTAGTAGTAGTAGTAGTAGTAGTAGTAGTAGTAGTAGGAGCAG
>DF239082.1:138301-164826 GCA_000507305.1 Breviolum minutum Mf 1.05b.01 | reverse complement strand
AGTGGTGGTAGTAGTAGTAGTAGTAGTAGTAGTAGTAGTAGTAGTAGTAGTAGTAGTAGTAGTAGTAGTAGTAGTAGTAGTAGTAGTAGGAGCAGCAGCAGCAGCAGCATTCTATTTCTAGAGTAGTTCTAGTTCTACTTCTGGTAATTGTAGTGATTCTGGTGGTTATTGTTGTTCCTGTTCCTCAGGCAACCTTCCCTCATAAGAACACATACGACACCAAGATAAATTGGCGGTTTGATGAAACAGACTCGACGCTAAGGTTGTTCCATTTCAAAGGTTTTTTAGTGCTTGATTCAGGAAGATGTCCTGCACATTTCCTGCAGGTATGTCACCTTGTGGGTACAACGTGGCTTTCAGGCATGGTAAAGATTGGTGACGTGGCATTTTCGGAAGTTTCATGTTATCAAACATGATGGTGTGCTTGCCTTCATATTTGTCATTTTTCTTCATTCAAATAGAACAGATGATTTCACTCAGGATTTGTTATGAATTTTCTACTTGTCATTAAAGTGGTTTCATGAAACAATTGAGACGATTGAGGCATTAAACATGAATAAATACACTTGAAGTTTCATGGATCTGATTTTCCCACATTTTCTAGATGGTATTTTTCCCAAGCAAGTAATTTTGTTCGTACCCCGCTAATTTTTGCGGGAAAATCTGTCACCCTATATTTTCCACCTCCAATTAATGACTGGTCAACCAACAACTACCCCTAACCTACCCCCCCTCAGAAATAAGGGTCTAATAAGGCCTTATTAAGGGAAACCACTAGTTACTAAGCCTTTAATAAACAAGGTCATATTTCTAGGAGGGTACTGTACCTTAGAGAGTGGTAGGTTGACTAGCCATTCGCCAAAGTGGCTGGTGTCAGGATGCTGAGACCGGAAGATGGGGCACAACCATCAGAGATTTTGGAGTCCTTCAATTCTCGTGCCTTGGAAGGGCTGAAATGGACGGGAGTAAGTGATTGATAATTACTATAGTATTATATTTTGATATTATATGTATTGTTCATGTATTGTTTATGTATGTTTCATATTCTCTCTCTATATTTATCATATGTATTGTACATATAATATCTATCTATATATATATATATATGCTATTTATCATATATCATATTTGAGACTTGACCTACACTTTTTGCTGGGGTTTTTGACGAAAACATGTCGTGACGCAAACGGTGGCGGGGAAAAAACCGTGGAATCCAACCTTTTCCACCAGCACAGGTTGAGGAAATGTGTTTTCCATGAATTCCATGTTCAGACTTGATGATTTTGAAGTTAAGCTGAAATAAGTTGATTCATTTTCATGCTTCAGGAACTTCAGCCATTAAAAAAGATATCACCTGTTTTTTTTTGCGTTGATGTGTTTTCGACATTTTTGTTTTATCGTTGGAGAGTTCACGTTTGTTTTATCGCTGCTCAAGGAACATTGTGCGAGGGAAGGTGCCATTGACAAATAGTCCTTGACTCAGCTGATGTAGCGCAGCTGAGGATCCAGAAATGACATACGGTTCACCCCCGAAAATAGGCCATCCTAAAAGGACCTTCAACTTCCAACCATTGATTGTCAGGGGCGTTTGCTGTTAGTTTCATGGAGTTGAACTGAATCTTCAGGGAATATACTACATCTTCAAATTCTTTGAAGTTTGCATCATTTTTTTCCAGTTTTTAGATTTTGAGAAACACAATGTTCGGGTCTCTTTTCGTACCTTTTGACATTCAGGTCTATGGGAGTATCCACCCTCCTGGACCGTGGACGATAATCTGATGCCTGGTAGAAGTCTTTATTGGCCTCGGGAGGCACACTCACAAGTATCCCTAAAAATCGCGCCTCGCAAAGCTTTCATTTTCTTGTGGAGGTATATAGCTTATGAATGGTGATATAGCAAGAGGCTTGCTAGTTGGTTTGTGTGTTTTGAATTCAGCAGATGTGCATGATGTTTTGCAAGATATGCAGGACCCCTATTTGACTCTTTATTTTTGAAATTGATATGATGATTATGATTATAATCAGGGGTGTATCCTGTCATTGGATTTTTGTCAAAGGTTTCCAAAAGAATCTCTGTCGCATTGCTGAAAAGTTTTCTTAGGAACACCGAATGGACTTCACGTTTTGGTGCTTTGGAAGCTCAACTGATCTACGATTTGGGTCGGGAACGCAATGCCGGGAGACTCGGTGTGGTGGAAAACATCGAGATCTTTGGGTTGAGATATTCCTTGGTTCTTCCCTGAAAGTAAAGTAACGTTGGTTATACTGTTTCTGTTTGAACTTGCCTTGACAATCACAACGGGAATTGAATTGCAACGATCTGGCCTTCTCGCACGTTGTGAGGTCGCTGGTATGACATGGGTCTTTGGACATATTTCTGGTCGAGTGGATGTCAAAACCTTAGATCAGTCAACTTGAAGAGTATGAAAAGTGAGGGAAGAATTTGGATGTCTCTCCTTTTCTTTGACAAGAAAAAGGGTGGCTACTGACAGGCTAGGGTTGATTTTTTTGAATGCCTTTGAATGATTTTTTTATGTTCGCTACTGGATGGTTATACCTATTTTGTTCACCTGTCAGGCGAATTGAGGGGGTTTTTTGGGGGGGATGTTCACGTTCCTTGGGCTTGCACACATGGTAGATGCCACGTACTCGATGGGGATTTCACTGGATGTTGACGTTCTTTGATCTTGCACAAGATTCGAAGTCTCTGTGCGAATGTTGCAAACCTACCGCTTTTCTGAAACGCTGGCAAGCAAACGCATATTGCAAGACCAACGTGTCATTTTTACATATTTTTACCATAGGCCCAGTCCCGACGCCCAAAACGATTTTTGAAAAAACGGACTTGGACTTGTCCAAGATTATCTGTTCACATACCTTACATTTCCACTGCAAGATACAAATAATTCTTAATTCTTACATGGATGCATTGATCGGCCAGTTGCTGTGCGTCGTTACCTCTGACTGGAACATTTTTGTGATAAATATGTTCCAGAGGGTGTTGTGGTTTCAAACGTGTTTTGTTTTCGTTTGTTTTGACATGTTTTGGAAAATGGGTTTGATTCCACATTCTATTGTTCACCATGTCTTTGGAGAAGACAACCTAACTGACAAACATGTTTGGAAGATAGGTTCTTGGGTGTCTCAATCACCAGCCGAATCATGCATTTTTTTTTGAAAGATTGCTTCGTGTTTAATCAGAAATCATCAGCAAGGTTCCTACTTCATCTTAGGAAACAACATCCTCTAAGGCTCTAAGGACTATGGTTTTCTTCCATTGAGACAAATATATCATTGGTCCAAGCACGGGGAAGTCCAAAGAATGACTGTCTGAATAGATGATTTTAATTGATTTCATGCTTTTACTTGTTGTCCAGCAGTTTCTCAACACCCTAACCATATTTGTCTTAGAAATCAACCATCAACCCGTCTGTTGAGTGATGCCAATCACCTCAGATTACCTCACACAGAAACCAGGTGCATTATGCCAATCGCAACGATAATCGAAGCAATTGGCAAAGGGTTGACAGCTCAGAAGATCCTGAAACGGAGAGACGTGGCTGACATGTGTGGCTTTTTTAGCATGTGTTTAGTATGGTAATTAGATGGCACCTCATTTTCTCATCAATTCCCATAAGCAATAACAACACAAGGAAAGAACACGCAAAGGACTTTGGACAGACTTGCGAAACATATCCTAGGTGGTGGTTTCATGTTTTTTTTAATTTTCACCCCTACTTGGGGAAGATTCCCATTTTGACTACTAGTCTAGTATCTGATGAATCGGATCAAACTTTCACCATTTAATGTTTTGGATTTTACAGTGAAGGTGTGATTAGATACCCGGGACAAGATTTCATGTTGATGGCTCTACCGTCTCAAGGCTTACACCCTTGTTGGCAACGTTGCAGAAGAGACAGTGCTGCTGGCATGATTTTTGTACTAAACCAATGGGTAGATTTCTTGGAACATGTATGTTGAGTGATTGAATCTTACCACTAGGAGTGCAATTGTAGTGTTGATTGTGTTGACTTCAAAAGTATTTGGAGTGAGGATAGTCTGCATCTGAATTTGTTGTTGAGGTGCGATAGATTTGAGATTGTATGGTGTTAGATTTAAGTAGTAAAATCATGCTACAAAGGGGTAGGTTTTCTCCAAGCACTTCTGGCAATTCATAGGTAACCAAACCGGGGTCCAACTTCAATGGAGATCCTGAAACTTTTTTCCGGAAGAAATTTGGCCTGACAAAGTGTCGTTGAAACAGTTGTTGAAGACAGGATGATTTGGAGCTTTTTTTTCTTCCCGGAATGAGACATGGATCTGTTTCTTTCTTTTGAATCCGAAAAGTTTTCCAAAAGACCAGGTGGTGCCAACCACCGTGCACTTCAAGTGTCGTTTTGTACCTCGGAAGCAGCGAAGGGTTTGATTTTCAGATGAATGGAAGTGAAAGAAAAACATCACTTTTTTTTTTCAGCGGCCATGTCTTTGATGTATGTTTTGTCAATTTTCTCAGGAATAGGATAGGGCTTTACATTATAGATATTTTTCAGTGATGCTTTTCAAGTGCGTATTTCTGGAAGAAAGTGGGTTACAACTTACACAGAATGAACATGTCAAACCCTGGAGGAATTGATCTTACTAACTTAAGCAACTTCTTCCAGAAGAGACTTTGGGAAATCCCAAGTATCTACATTTGATGGCACAGCAAAAAGTGGCCATTACGACATTCCGATGAATTTCTACAGTACGAATCCTGTAGTAGAAATCCATATGTTTGTCTTTTCTTTAGACCTAGTCTACAATCGATTGCGGTCAGTGTTTTTGTTCACTGTGATGAGTGAACTATTCATTCTCGAAACTCAAGAAAAGCCCGGGTGAAAATTATTTCCAAATTCTGACAAACATAAACTCTGATTCAGCAAGGATTGCAATTACCAACCCATATCATATGTATCATATATGTATCATCATGTGCCATGCATCTATTTCTGAAATGGATCGTTGAAGACTTGACTAGGTGGTGGTTTCAAATAGTTTTTATTTCCACCCCTACCTGGGGAAGATTCCCATTTTGACTCATATTTTTCAGATGGGTTGGTTCAACCACCAACTAGTTGAAGATGTGTTCATCCTCCCGTTTTACAAAACTCCATTGGCATCAAATTGCAGATCCGGCTAACGCTGCATGAGCCACGTACCCGGGAGTTTTGGCATCCAGCCTGGGTGCCCTGAGTGTGATGGGAAGGTGGTGAAGGTTGTCACGACTTGCGACGTTAGAAAGACTTGGAGAAAGGGGTTCTTTTCCTCAAACGTCGGATTTGCATGTAAGTATTTTTTTGGATGAATTTCTACAAATCACAGTAAAATTCTAGTTGACAAATTGTGATTTTATTACATTTAACCTTGGTTAAAACATGGTTTAAACTAAGCTTTCACACATTTCTGCCCAAAAAACCGTTGAATCACCTTGAGGATAACTTTGGAGACACCGAGCTGTGGACAGCTGGGGGTGGGTGGGTTAGGAGCTGGTTGTTCCAAATTACGGTCATTTTTGGAGGATGGAAAAAGATGGAAACCACGGACCACGACGACGACACGACGACGACACGACGACGACACGACGACGACAGAGCAAAACAACGCGAACACAGGTCCAACCCCAGACCCCAACTATAAACGGGAACCCTTCGCTACGCATTCGGGAAAAAGATTACCCCCCTGAAAAGTAACATATCCCTTGAAAATTGATGGTTGGAAAATCAAATTTCCTTTTAAACTGGTCCCTTTTTTGGGGACATGTTAATTTTCCGGGGGGTATTCCCCCAAAACCATGACAAAACATCTTCCAACAACAACACCTAGACTCGAGAAAAGAAGACAAAAGACAACATCTCAAGGATCTTTCAAATCCCTTGGATGTGCAGGAATACCTTGCTGTCCTTGAAAGATTTCAAAGCATACGAGCACACTGGTGGTGGTGGGGTATTGGGCTTTCAATCTGTGGATGGCATGGAGTGCCCTTGATGCTTCGGGTTTGATGGTTGTTTTCACATGTTTTCACATGATTTTTTTTTTGGGGGGGGAGGGTGAAGCTTCCTTTATCCGAACAAGTGCATGATATGTTTTTTCCGAATCGGATTGAAGAAGATCAAGCTCCAAGCCTACCTTGATGAGGATGTTCTTGTTACAAGGGTGTGCATGTACACATGTGAGTAGATGTTTCTGTATAAAAACCTTCAATGTAGAAGACGATCAGTATCTCCATATATCCTCATGTATCCTATCTCTCTATATTTTTTCATGTCAACTTCTAGCCTAAATCTTAAGAGTATGAACTATCTGAACATATTGTATATGCATTGTGAACTTGGTACTGCTCCCCAAACCCCAAAAACACTTTGAATAATCTTGTCGTTTTAGCGGCTTTCCTCGGATCATTTTTCATCAAGTTCAAAATTTGAATTCCTTTGGACCTATCCTCAAACTTGAAAACAAACCAAACCCTTCAAGTTATGCACATGAAGAACTCCTGGCAACTCACAACAAGCAAACAATCCCGGCAGCAGAAAGGTACACGACGGTGGCGTATGGTTTGAGACAACCAGCAGAGTGGATCCTTGCAAGTGAGGACAGGGGTGCAGGTGTTGATGTGAAGGTGGCTTGAATCAACTGACGTGCAAAAGGGACGTCATATTATGAGTACAAATCGTGATGTTATGTTCAATATGAAGGTATATGACTATGTCATGTAAAACCATCCTTGAATACCTAGAATATCGAATGGGATAAACAAACGTACTAAGAGCACATGTGGAATTGGAAAAGAACCTATGTTAGAATGTTGATTAGAATTGGAACAATGAGGAATTGGAAAAGAACCTTGCCTTTCCTTAGAATTTGAAATCTAAAAGGTTTACAGTAATTCCTTGCACATCTTTTTTGACCCCGGAGGTCCCAATATTCTAAGTGTCACATTTTTTTGCACATATCAAATTCTAAATATACCAGGACAGTGATAAACATGTATAACTGTATAAACTAAGAGCTAATGATGTGTAGTTCTTCCAAGAAATTCCAAATTCGTCTTTCTGTAAATTTATGTGAGATGTGCAGCTTCATGGACATATGGAGAAATTAATGGTTGATGTGGTGGTTTTTTGTTAGCCTATAAGATGTTTTCCAAGGAACTTGGAAGTTCAACAATGTCTTTGCAGTATATCCATAGTCTGTGTGCTGTTGCTGCTGCTTCTGGCAGGGGCTGTTGATGATGATGCTGATGCTGATGTAGATGTATCCTGGGGATACTGCGCATTTCTATATCTTTCTGTATCATTCTATATAATATCACATCCATTCCTGACTTGAATCAAAGTCATTGCCCACCATGAACCGTCTTGTGATATTTGGTACTGTAAATATATTTTCGTGATATTTCTGCGAGGCGCTTTGTATATACATATGATCTATACGTAATGTATTGGATAAGGAGGTTTGTCGTAGAGACATTAACAGTAGCAAGACATCTGTTGTCTTTTTTAAACTTTCAGATCTGCAGGAAGACCTTGCTACGCAGGACGGGCGGGTGATGTGTGTTCCTATCACAGCAAGTACCTCCAAGATGAACAGATCCATAGTAAATCACAATACCATCAATACCTACGAAATGATTTGACACGACGTGAAAGACTGGGAAGTTTTTTTGCGGCATCTAAATTAGCAGGATTCACAGTTTTTTCTTGGAGATATCCCTGCAAAGGGGGATGATTCCACAAAAAAAGCCAGGATATTCATCCTGGATTCGACTTCAATGATGTTGGGCAGATTGCCTTTCACTCAGAACTTGCTGAACTTGCACAAAATGACGACGTTTGTGGATGTTGCTGAGCTGGAGCAGTGTAGACCATGAACTTGTAGCAAGCTTGCAAGCACGTCAAACCACAGTTGGACTGTCTTAGGTGCACATTGCCCTCACCAAGCGGAAAGTCTCCTGTCTGCATTTTCGAAAAAATGTTGCATTTTGCTAAACGGGAAAGATTTAGAATGATGAGGTCCTATCTTATTCAGCATTCTAGCCAGTCAAGAGCCAAGGATGATGATGGGATGATGATTCAATGATGCTTCAAAAAGATTCAATGATGATCCAGTGATGATTTAATGATCATGGATAGATTTTCCATGATTTGCCTTTTTTTTTACTTGGGGGCTATTTCCTCCAAAACAGCTCCAGGTGGGTGGTAGCAGTACAACCCGAGTGATGGAGTACTCCTTCTATCGAAATGGCTTGACGTCGGCTGCTGAGTCATCTTTGCGTTTGCCCACCACCAACTGTGGTTGGGTTTTGATGTGATTTTACATACACAACTGGGAAAACCAAGATGGAAAATGGATACCCAACAAAAATCCCAAGAGTTGAAAGGAACATTAATTCTTCCAAACGATGATTTTTTCAGGTTCCAGCCGTTAATTTTCGAGGGTCTACTTGCATCTGACTTCTTCTCCGGCAGATGAGTTCCTATACTCGTCCGCCACATCTGCAAGGGGGTTGGTTAAAAGAAAGGATCAGTAGATCAGCCAGGGTTTAGGCCTTGTATACCGTATACTGCAAATGTCCAACGATTAGTATTGTGTCTATTTATACCTCCCCAGTTTTGTAATTGGGTTCTGCATGATCCTGATACGGCAACAAGTCATTCCCATGTCTCTTTGTAGCCTATCCCATACCATGAATTCAGAATTGCTCATCCCACGTCCTCCAGCAGAACCAAGGTATGGTGAGCCATATACTGTGACCGAGCCAATCAACAGGAGCACCCGACTAAAATGACACTTTGTCTAGCAACTGCGTCTGAGCATCGTTTTTTTGTTGAAATGACCAACCTTATGTATTCATGGACCCAATGTGTAGGGATAGGTACATCCAAGAACAACACTACTCATCGTTCCATATGTTACCGTACTGCATATTGATCTCATTGGTTCTCCACCACCCACTTTAGAAAAATGTTGGTTCTTCGTAGGTGCTTTTTTGCGCACATGAACGGATAAAAAATCATACCTAAACCATCCCAAGCATTCAATCAGAAACAGGCCATCTAGTCTCTAAAAAGATCATTTCCGATCGATTGGATGACCTTTTTCGTTGAGCAAGACCTTTCCAGGCATAGCCCCACTCAAGTCCTTTTCGACACATTCCAGGTAGTACCTTGACTTGGGAGGATCCAACTTCATCAAAGTTGACAGGAAAAAAAGCCAAATCCTAATCAGAATCTGAAATGGATTCATATCTCCAAAAAGGAAACAAACGAAATCGCCCATTTTTCCCAATTGAAATGAGACTTTACATCAACTCCAGGAAAACTCCAGGATGATTCTAAATACCTCACGGTCGTGTTTCACATGGACTCTCAACCTCAAACCCCCTCCGTGGGGCAACGCCAGGATGAACGGCCCTGGCAACGTTCGGGTGATCATGGGTGTGCGGAGCTCGGCCCATTATCCAGTGCCTGCAACTGATCCAGGCCAGGCCAAGGGCTGGTTCCCCTCAACGGTTCGAAGGGATTGGTTGGGTTGGGTTGGGTTGGTGGGTTGATTGATTGGTTGGTTGTTGGTTTATCAAAGTCCACTTTTTCTTGTTGGAATAGATTTTTGTTTTTCACCTTTTTTTTGGTTTGGTGCGAGGAAATCATGGCAAGTTGCTAAAACAAAGAAGCGTTATGGACCCTTGCATTCCATGGTTCTTGGGAAGAGTTCAAAAATAGCCGCGTTTGAGGGTCCATGTGTGGAGATTAGTAGAATCTCAGTGCTCCAGGATTGACGTCCAAAGGTGTGACTCATCCATATTTGGTCCAGATTAAATTTTGCTACAGATTCTTTTGGAAAATTTTACCAGATGAGGTTTTGCCTCTCCCCCTCTTTGGGATCAAATTAGTGGAAGATGAGATGCGAAGCTTTAGATACATTAGGCAGGATGCCAGTGGTCGTTACATTTTGTATAGGGAATCCATAGCAATCTTCACATGTTCAGATATCCCCGGCTCCTTCCCATGTACTCGTCTTGCCTTTTCATAGATATCTACAGAAATTTCATATAATTTCACCTTTAGGATGACTAGAATCCAAATCATTTGATGCAGTTTCTACGTATTTCTATACCACTAAAAACCTGTTTTTTTTTCTCGATGCTCAAACATCCCACTTTGCCATGGCAGGACCTAATGACATTGATCCGCGCAACAATGTCATTCATGGCATTACCCACTCTCCTTTCTTTGAAGGCCAGGATTTTTTCGGGAGGGACATTTTGCAGTACTTTCAATGGAAAACCAAATGATGGGCGTTTTTTCCTCCACCATGATGCACATGCATGGATTATTGGGAAAAAACATATGCATTTGATACTTGCATAAGCAACATCATCAGTTCCAAAAGTGTCACAAAGGTGACACCAAGAGATACTTTGAACTCACCAGGCTGGATTTACAACGTGACCCTTTTCAAAAATGCTCTCACAGCTGAAGAGGTGCGCACCGGATGCGTACGAACTTGATGAAATTCGAAAGTCATGAATCAGACTTGATGTGTGAACTTGTTCTGATGTGTATTGATGATTGATGTTACCTAATTGATGGTTGGCGATGATGATGCTGCTGCTGCTGCTGATGATGATGATGATGATGATGATGGTGATGATGGTGTTGATGATGATGATGTTGATAATGATTTTGATTTGAGGAGAATCATTCTAGTTCACCCAGATTAAATCAGATTGGAATGAAAGAGTTTGTGAGAAGATGTGGACGAGAGGTGAAACATTAGATACTTCACCCATGCACAAATTGCATGGGTTGGATTTTTACACATCCGCAATCAATGCTCTACAAGGGGACATCCATCAACCCATCATTGGTTCATCAAATGTCCAGGTGCGCGGCCTCTTCGAGGCCTGGATGTGCAAAACCGGCAAAATCTGATGGAATACACTCGGCTCAAAGGTTGGATGCAAGTTCACAAGGTTTCTTTTTGCTGTGCACACGTGTGCACCAAAAATCAAAAGTAAAGAACATATACCTGTTTAAATGTTTAATCATATAATATGTGTTTTTATATGTAATTTTCAAGTCTTTACTGCCAACTTATGGTTGCTCATGGTCATGCTATGGTATCAGATGTTATGCCTGACATGGCCCTCGGCAGGCCCACGCGCAAGGTGGTCAGGAAGTGGGTTGCCACTGCTTTGATGCCTGTCCCACAGGCGTCAATCGAAAACGAAAAACAAGTTTTTTTTGGCGAAATAGCACGATTTCACTGAAGAACGTCCACTTGGTCCACTGGAAATTCTTCACCGCCCGCATCCGAACGGTCAGGTGCAAATCGCTTCTTCCCCAACGTCCAGGTGCCTTGCTCTGGCCAGGCGGGTGCTAAGTTTGTCGAGAAGATGGGATCATCAATATATCATCAATATAAATCATGATCCATCGTTATTTTTATGTATATGGCAGATGTGTACTTCAGGTACGATCGTAAAATATGCTATAATTTCAATAGATATGGTTCGGTCAAATTTGTAGTTGGTTCAGTGCAACGTACATGGAAACCACAAAACATGGGACCGGCCACGAGACTGGCCCTGGCCCTCAGGGTGCTTGCTTACGCACCAGTGGCCAAGCATTTGCCTGGGGACGTTGCGAATGTCGGGGCGTCTTTGTGGGGGTGACGGATGGTGATGGAGAATGAAGCAACAACTTGATGCTTGAACAAAAAGGTACTGTTGGAGAGAGAAAGATGTGTCAAACCTTGGAGGAACTAAGTTGAGTTTTTTGATCATTTTCAAGGAAGTGAGATTGAAATGCGCGGTTTCTTGAATACTTTTAAATCGTTCAAGGGCATCAGATCACTTGCCGATTGCAGTTCAAGTTGAGTTGGCATTTACATTGCCTATTTTTCCCTTGATATGTCAGCAACAGGAATGTAAGCACTAGTCACTAGACTATTCATACTATTTATTTTGGCTCAACTGCAACAGCAAAACACCCACGAACTTGCGAATCTTGCGATCTTTTTGTGAAGGCTTCCAGCCTGATGGAATCATCCACTGTAGCAGATGATGGTGCAGAGGAGTGCTCTTGTTCCGACTGCGAAACACTCACCACCAAGAGATTCCAGTGCATACGAGGTCACAAAGTCTGGATGTGTAGCAATTGCCACAGAGATCGCCCAGTTTGCCCCCATCCTTTGAACGCATTAGGTGCCCTTTGCGAAGCAGAAGAAGAAGACTTCAAAACAGACACGGATCTTGACAGCCGTCCCGATTCTTCAGTTTCGCTGGAAGAACCTTTTGCAGAGCTGCGTGGAAAGGTGGCCAGAGGTTTTGCAGAGTTGCATGACAAGATGGCTAGAGGAGACTATGATGAAGTACTCTCCGAGGTGAATCGATACAAGGCTTATCTTCAATTGGTCGAAGGTAAGGCCCTCCATGCCAGGGCAGGTACGACATTTGGAGATAAGAAACGAGCCACCTTGAGAGCTGCACAAGATGCGGGAAGAGAATCTGAAAAGCTGCTCAGCATGTTGTCCCCAGAGAGGCAAGAAAAGACAGTGCGTGATATGTATGCCGAAGCGCTACTTCTGCAGGCAAACACAGGGGCTCGTCTTGCGGCAGGGGCTCAGCTTGCGGAGAATGATGCCATGTTTGAAACCGCAAGATGCAAAGCAGAGAAAGCTATTGAGTTCCTGGAAAGGTTTGCGTCTGCGTCCGACCTTGGAGCAGCGTACAGGGTGCGAGGTGCTGTTGAGCTATGCCAAAAAAAATATCAAGAAGCTGAAGGCTTCTTCAAACTGGCTCTTCAGAAGTTTGAGGAAGCAAGACAGTGTGGTGTGCACGAAAAGACAGAGTGGCATATGTGGCATGCCGTTTCCTATTGGAACATGTACGTTGTCAAGAAGGAAACAGGAAAACTTCAGGAGGCAGTGGCTTGGTTGAAGCAGGCTATTCTGTTGCATGAAAGCGTGCAGGGAGGTGATCATCCCTATACAATTCAATACCGTGATTGCTTGGTCAAGCTGCAGCAGTCCATCAACCCTCAAAACCCAATCAGTCATAAAACGAAGCTGAATCTGTCAGACAACGAAGTCGAGACTATCGAAAGAGCTTTGGGTATAGACATAGATGTGCCAGAAAGCCTGCCATGAAGTCCATGAGGTGGATGTTGTTTTTCTGCGAGTTTCACGGTTGCGAAATCCAATGGATGTGTGTTGATTTATTAAAGCACTTTCCGTGCATTTGATATGAGAATGATGCACATATGAGCTGAATATGAAAGATATTCTTGAAAGGTGGAGATGAATTTGTGGAGAGTTGGCATGAAAGCAATGACCAGAGTTCATGGGTTCATGTATTCTCATTTCAAGCTTTAAAAACCCCATGGTTTAAGGTTGCTTCCAATCCCAAACGTTGGATTTACCGGTTCTGATCCACCTAACAGTACATGTTTCAGTTGCAGCTTGCCAGTCTTCCATCTTTCAAACGTGAAGATGACAATCAGCAAAAAGGATCTGCTGTGATGTGGAATCGAACTGACCCGGTGGAACATGATGTTAAAAAACAATGTGTTCTTTAATTGGCAAACAAAAATGTCCCTTCCAAACATGATCGAACTGTGACCTGTTATTTGATGAGGAGAATCAAGGTTGAACATGTCCTTGATACTGGTAGTCTTCCAAAATCCTCCCAAGTACCTTGTGAGGAGGTGTTAAGAACTTTGGAACCTTTAAGGTACATTGAACTTGTTTGAATGTAAACCCTGGATCTCAATCTACACCCATAATTTCATAATTTAGGATCAACTGAAAGTCATCAAGAGGAACTCTGTGTCTCATAAGATTAATGTACGATATATTCACCCACATTTGGCTGATTTTTATGGTAAATGTAGGCAAATATACCATACATGGATCCTATGGCCATCCTTTTTCAGAAAACGGCCATGTTTTGGATGATTTTTGTTTATTTTTTTTTCCACCAAGGCAATCCAGGATATTCTGGAAGTGCGTGTGGATCCTAGAACACCTTGACCTGGACACCTTGGACACCTCTGCATTTCGGAAAGTTGATGAACTTGAAAGAGTTGGATATAAGAGAACTCTGGAATGATTACAATATCAAATATGTATAGACTGTATGGACATGATATGATACATATATATATATACGTACATTTATATACTGAATGCATCCGTTGAAACAGGTAGTTTATGCTTGTGGACGGGTTAAATTTGACAGATGATTTGGAGTGCCATCATTTCATGATGACCGCACAGTGGGGTAAGGTGTGAATCTCATTGTTCAGACCTCTCAGTCTATGGCTGCTGTGAGGTGTTTGGGAGCCAGCAGTGCAAGTCGTAAATTGATTGTACTGGAAGTGATTGATACATGATGGTGATGATGAATGATGAATCATGATGTTTTGATGATTTTTTGTGGCTAAAAATGATTTGCTGATTTGCTCTCATTTACGTTGATATATCAAAGGGAAGCATTGAGGTAGTGCATTTGATCGCGGGAGTATTCTACTTATACACCACTCAGGGAACCCAAACACCACTAGTGGTGCAGCTGCTTGACTGGTTGACTGTTGACCATGGGTTTCCTGTCAGGTGGATGATGATTGTCCAGTTGGAATCACTTGTAACTTGGTTTGGGGACCCAGTTTGGAGCAGAATCATCTCGTCGTCCCGTTTCGGGTGGTGAATGATTGAATGATGTTGGATTTTTTTTGGGAGATGAATGACTTGAGATTTGTTGAAACAAACCTGGGAAAAGAACAGAAAGACGGAATTTCAATTTCAAGTTTGGATCCTTTTTAGATCAACGTGTTTCGGAAAAAGAAAACTGCAGAATGATCCTTGCTAGGTCACCCGAGCCTGTTCCGAGTGAGCCTGTCCCCGATTCATGGCTTTGTCGGTATCCCTGGAAATTTGTGGATGGAATGGAGCACAGCTTGATATTTGAAACTTGCCATGGTCATCTGGGGAACAAATCTCTTAGGAGTTCTCTTACTCTTCCAAGGAGAAACAAAAAGACCCCTAAACACTTGGAACGTCAATGACGGATGGTGATGGAGAATGAATCAACAACTTGATGGAGAAAGATGTGTTGAAAATTGGAGGGGGTTGAGTTTTTGAATATTTTCTTCAAGTGAGAGTGAATTGCATGCCTTCTTGAATACTTTTCGATTATTCAAGGGCATCAGATCACTTGCCGATTGCAATTCAAGTTGAGTTGGCATTTACCTTGCCCAGTTTCCCCTTGACATGCCAGCAACAGGAATGCAAGCACTCTCCTATTCATACTCTCTACTTATTTTGGCTCAACTACAACAGCAAAACACCCACGAACTTGCGAGCGTTTTGTGATGGCATCATCCACAGCGTCTACTGTACTAGATGATGGTGCAGAGGAGTGTTATTGGTGCGACTGCAAAATACTCACCACCAAGAGATTCAAGTGTATTCGAGATCATAAAGTCTGGATGTGTATCAGTTGCCACAGGGATCGCCCACTTTGCCCCGTTGCAACAAAAGGAGGTGCCCTTTGCATGGCGGAAGAAGAAGACTACAAAACAGACACGGATCTTGGCAGCGGTCCCGATTCTTCAGTTTCGCTGGAAGAATCACCTTTTGCAGAGCAGCAGGTGGCTATAGGAGAGTATTATGCTGAAGTACTCTCCCAAGTGAAACGGCGCAAGGATGACCTTGAATTGGATGCCATGGCAGGTATCACATTTGGAGGCGAGGTTCGAGAGGCCTTAAGAGATCTAAGAAAGATGATGAGAAGATTTGACAAGGATTTGGTGTTCTACAAGTTTCCAGCGAATTCTGTGAAGACTTCATCGGAACAGCTATTTTTGGAGGTAAAGGAAGTGAATGCGCCAAGGTGTAAGATGGATCTTGCAATTTACGTGTTTCATGGCAAATCGCCCACACGGGTCGCTTATCACCTGAAGTCACACAAAGTGACCTATTCCCCTCAAGTGACTTCCAAACAAGGGCACAAAGAAGAAGCTGGTACATAGTTAAGAATGTCAAGTACCAAATGGATTTATGCATGGAAAGCAAAGGATCACCGGTTCTTTCCACATACGTATTGCTTTCCAAATGCATGCTGTTTGTTTTATTTGATGTTCCAGGTGTGGCTTCGGGTGTTTTGTGGTGCGAAAGGTCTAGCGCTTGTACAATCGCAAGGCAATACAAGTCTGAAACGAAGCTGGATCTGTCAGACAAGGAGCTTTGCATATAGATCTGCCAGAGAGTCTGCCACGAAGTCCATGGGGTTGATGTTGCGTTTATGCTAATTTCACCGTTCTGACATCTACATACATCTACTGGATTTTGTCGTGTTGATTCATTGAAGCACTTTCGGAGAGTCGGCATGAAAGCAATTAAAGGAGTTCATGGGTTCATTTGTATACTCAGCAAAACCATAAAGAAAACCCATGGTTTAAGTTTGTTCCCAATCAAGAGAGGTGGATTTCTCGGTTGCAGCCTCCCTTCCAAGCATTTTGCACTTTGCAGCCTGCCAACCTTCCATCTTCTTTTGAAAATTGAAGATGGCAACCAGAAAAAAAGATCAGCAGTGGTGTGGAACTGACCTGATGGAACAAACATGAACAAACATGATATGATGACACAACAATTGTTCAATACATGCAAACTCAAATGTCGTTTCAAAACGCAAGATCGAACTGAGACTTGTTATTTGATGAGGAGAATCAAGGTTGAACATGTCCTTGATACTGGTAGTCTTCCAAAATCCTCCCAAGTACCTTGTGAGGAGGTGTTAAGAACTTTGGAACCTTTAAGGTACATTGAACTTGTTTGAATGTAAACCCTGGATCTCAATCTACACCCATAATTTCATAATTTAGGATCAACTGAAAGTCATCAAGAGGAACTCTGTGTCTCATAAGATTAATGTACGATATATTCACCCACATTTGGCTGATTTTTATGGTAAATGTAGGCAAATATACCATACATGGATCCTATGGCCATCCTTTTTCAGAAAACGGCCATGTTTTGGATGATTTTTGTTTATTTTTTTTTCCACCAAGGCAATCCAGGATATTCTGGAAGTGCGTGTGGATCCTAGAACACCTTGACCTGGACACCTTGGACACCTCTGCATTTCGGAAAGTTGATGAACTTGAAAGAGTTGGATATAAGAGAACTCTGGAATGATTACAATATCAAATATGTATAGACTGTATGGACATGATATGATACATATATATATATAGGTACATTTATATACTGAATGCATCCGTTGAAACAGGTAGTTTATGCTTGTGGACGGGTTAAATTTGACAGATGATTTGGAGTGCCATCATTTCATGATGACCGCACAGTGGGGTAAGGTGTGAATCTCATTGTTCAGACCTCTCAGTCTATGGCTGCTGTGAGGTGTTTGGGAGCCAGCAGTGCAAGTCGTTAATTGATTGTACTGGAAGTGATTGATAAATAATGGTGATGATGAATCATGAATCATGATGTTTTGATGATTTTTTAGTGGCTAAAAATGATTTGCTGATTTGTTCTCATTTACGTTGATATATCAAAGGGAAACACTGACGTACTGCATTTGATCGCGGGAGTATTCTACTTATACACCACTCAGGGAACCAAACGCCACTAGTGGTGCAGCTGCTTGACTGGTTGACTGTTGACCATGGGTTTCCTGTCAGGTGGATGATGATTGTCCAGTTGGAATCACTTGTAACTTGGTTTGGGGACCCAGTTTGGAGTAGAATCATCTCTTCGTCCCGTTTTGGGTGGAACGATTGAATGATCATTGAATGGTGTTGCTTTTTTTTGGGGGAAACGAATCACTTGGGATTTGTTGAAACAAAACTGGGAAAAGAACAGAACGATGGAATTTCAATTTCAAGCATGGATCCTTTTTAGATCAACGTGTTTCGGAAAAATAACTGCAGAAAATATACTTAGCCAACAACCATTGCTCGCATCCTCGCAAACTGATCCTTTGATTGCTAGGTCACCAGAGCCTGTTCCGAGTGAGTCTGTCCCCGATTCATGGCTTTGTCGGTATCCCTGGAAATTTGTGGATGGAATGGAGCACAGCTTTTGAATCTTTTGCCGGGGTAGAAATCTCTTAGGGTTCTCTTCCTCTTCCAAGGGGGAAAACACCCCTAAACACTTGGGACGTCAATAACGAACACATCTGGAGCTTTGTTTGACCCATCTAAAGCTTATGGTTTGGAATTGGTGTTAGGCTTAGGAAATCTGAATTTTAGAGATAGTCACAGGATTGTGTATGGTCTAGCAACAAACCGTGTTGCTGAGGACTGCAAACGTCCAAGACGTGATCGGCCAAGTCCAAGCCATCATGATAACGACTCGATGGTCTCCCTCGTGAGGGGAGTAGCCGAGTGATGATTGAATGATCGTCAACAGTTAAGAAAAGGGTGTGCTTTGTCAAGTTGGCAGCAGATGAAACAGATTGTATATCAAAATGGAACCTTTGTCCCAAGGTTGTTGGAAACAGCTTGTAGACCACTCCTCAATTGCAAAATGAAGTTTCTTATCTAAACAATAAAACATTGCTGATCAAAAATTGGAAGTTTCTTCCTCAGATTCTTCAGATGCAGATTCAGAAAACCATGGCCAAAGCTATGAGAATGATTGCTTCTATCTTCCATGAGATGGATGATTGTTTGCTTGTATAACAGTTGGGGATTTACCCATGATATCCATTGATATCCCATGATTCAACCTCCGTCGCAGGTCCGACAGTGGCTCTCACATCCTAGGCATCGCCGTGCGATGCTGCGAGTACTTTGCTGGTCTGACACGGAGCGGCTGCTGCAGGGGATACAGTCGGGTGTTTTTTCGTCAGAGGACGTAGGATTCTTGAGAAGATGTCTTCTTCTTCGTGTTCTTCTTGCTGTTGTGCCCGGAGAGAGAAAGATGATCAAGTGTTCATTCACAATCTCTACTAGTTTGCAACTACCTAGTAACTTATAGCTTAAGTGCACGTCTTTCTAATGTTCTTTAAACAAGAGTGAATCTATAGTAGAAGGTTTTGACAAAGCTATGGCCAACTTGCAAGATGTTTTTGAGACATCACATAAGAACTCCAAGAAATGACGGGATGTCATGTCTTAAAAAAATGTGACTGGCATTTTCTTAGGAGTCTCAAAACCTTGCCAGAAAACCACGTTGGCTTTGGAGTTTCGCCATCCGTGACCGCACATCCGGGAAGGACACTCATGGTGAACCCTTCGAACTTGGAGAAGCAGGATCGGAGAGTTGTATGGCTGCGTACACTCCAGTAACATAGCAATGAAAAATGGACCCTTGGAAGATGTCCTTCGTATTGAACATGGGGATCTTCCATTGCTATGTTAGTTTACCAAGGGTAAGTCTTCTTGGTTTGGTGAAGTTCTTTCAACTTTCTGCCCCCATCTTGATTTCTCATCGTCTATTTGAAGATTTGAGAATGACTCTTGGCATAATTCATACGGTAAAATGACTCTTTTCTGATCACCCGGCTTGCACTTGTTTTCAGACGTTGTGAGATGCATTCTTTGCGAGAGGCTTATCTTTGGATGCATTCGTTGCACAAGAAAGTGGTAGACCTCCTGGTGGACGGCGCTGTCTATCAGGAAAGGTCAATCATCTTCAAACCATGTTCTTATGTAGTAGAGCGGAAGATGTCAAGAGTGAGAGAAGATAAGGCTCTTCAGCTGTCTCCACTCTGATTGAATTGGATGTATCTTGTTTCTGTATGCGTATCTATAATCAATGTTTGCTATGTGTCAGGCTGGACCGGAATAGATTTAGAAGATGAACCAAGATATTCTTGAATTTCTATATGAACATTGTTAGTGCATGGTTTGTTTTGTTTTCCAAATTGATCACAAGTTGCTGGCAAGTATCAGGTCTTAGTGAACGAGATCAACCAAACACTTCCGTGTGTGCATCACGACTTCCATGGCAGGACATCTACCGCAGTGCAAAGGAAGAACTGAGTCGAATCCCGCATATGCAACCCAGTATCCTCAGCAGGCTGGAAGCATCTGATCGAATGATCTTGAATAGCAAGATTGAAATAAGAGATACATGAAGATACCTGGAGATTTTGTTTTAAACTGCCTAAAATGGTCCAAAAGAGACGGGATTGATGATTCTCGAGATGCTCCAGACTCTAGACATGGTGACATTGTATACTGCAAGTTAAGAGGTTTCCAACTCAAGACTTCACGCACAGGGTGGACAGTGTTAAGTCGTGTCTATGTGATAAGTTGTGATGGCAAGCCAAGCAACCAAAATTTGCCTAAGATCTGTATCTAGCGAGTTTGAGTATGTTTTGGAATTTCACTAAGATCCGAATGTCGAATGTGGAGATAAATTTGATAATATTAAACAAACATCAAGGTGGAAATTGCATCCCTTTTCCATCCTGAGTGGGAAACAGAAGCTTTACACCTTGCCGACATGGGAGGTTTAATACCAATGTCGGCTTCGCTACTGGTTTGGCTTTTCGGGACTGGGCCAAACGAGACTGGACAGATGAGTTGAAGAGCTTGCAGCTAGCTTTACGGCGAATCAAATGTGGCAGGCCAAGATGCGTTTTGTTGGTAGGTTTTTTTGATTGGCTCTAGTTTGATTGAAAGCATTTTCTTCAGCTATAACTGCCAGATTCACAATGCTACGATCACCAAGTTGGTCATGATTTGGCAGGAGAAGGGTACATTGCTGGAGGATGGTTGTCAACGAAAGGCGAAAACAAAAACCGTGGGAATTTGATGGGAATCTGATCCCTTAACGCTTGATCAAAATATGTTTGGCGATGCACTTATAGATGAATCAATCATTATGAATCAGGATTAGAGATCATGAACGTGATCTGGAAATTCTTGGCAGTTCTTTGGTGGTTCTGGACCCATAAGAGTATCTACACTATCCTGAGAAATCATACATTGCAAAATTTTGTGAAGAGTTGCAGCAGTAGCCTTTGGATGGTGATTCCATGTGATCCTACTGACCTGTGAGTTTGAGTGTGAATGGTTAAGACCACCTTACCGTATAATGGTCAAGTGTTTCAAAAATCACAAGAGACGACTGTCCACCACATGTGTGTAAGATTTCTGAGTGTTGGTGTGTCGTTTGTGTCAGACATATTTCATCAGCCAAAGGATCAAAACATTCAATGTTTGTGATCTGTCTTGAAGATGTTAACAGATGTAAACAAGAAGCAATACAGACATTGAAATCAACATATTCTAAAATATATGTAACAATGTACCAACTAAATTGTGTATCTCAAAATGAGGCAGACAAAAACATAGACATGTGACATGTCTTTTGCAGGTTTGGAGATCTTGTTTCACGAAACGTTGAGTCTTTCACAGGTGGTCGTTCCATCCACCTTCGTGGTGTCTGTGGGACTTCTGCCGGACAGCGATGGACGAGGTCTCTGAGTTCTCTGGAGTGATGTGTTTTGTTGCTCAAGGTTTGATGAAACAGAATGATGCAACTTGAAATTGTGAGCTTTGTCCAAAATGTTCTTTTATGTCGTTTGTTTTTGATGAGTAGCCCCTGATTCTTGAGATGTTCATCTGTTAGTAACTGACTCATGTGTCACTTGTCAATGAAAATTCGGTAGAAGATCCAGTTAATTGAAGAGTCCAGGTGCCATTTGGTACTCGGAGACAGCGGGGAAGCCTGGGTTGGTAAGGTGGAATGACTTCTCAAATTTCTCAAGATGTTCACCTACAACACTCAAGGGTTGAGTTTGGGAATCCTGAGATTCAACAAAAGTAGCATTTTTTTTCACTAGACAACTACAGTAGATGATGATCTCGTTCGGAAATCTTTTGGCTGCGTGGAATGTCGAAATGTGGTAGCTTTCCCTCCAGGTTTGAGACGTTCCCTTCATAAATGGTTGACAAATTGGGGCTTCCAAAGTCATGGCTATGACTCATGTTCTAACATGTCTATAGATGTATATAGCTATTATCTAAAATCTACAGCTAAATTCTATTCCACATGTCTACGAGTAATTTGCCGACATCCACTCCTTTAAATTGGTAGCTATGTTGATATCCTTGTTGACTTTTCTCCCCAAAATGATGTTATTACTGTATGTTTGGAAAAAAATAATTGCACTATCTCAAGATGTTGAGTCACTTGTTCATTTGTGTTACCCCTAGGAAGGATTGGTCAATTCGCCTGAGATTCTGCATTCTGTTCGAAAAGATACAGTCTTGTAGCACTTGGGTTGGTTCAAACACTGGTTACTAGAAACAAGTGGATTTATGGATATGATATCTGTGGTATCAACTGGTTAGGTTAGCTAGATTTGGTTTGCCAATGAATGTTTTTTTTGGGTATGTTCGATGTAGAGTTTCAGCAAAAAGTTCCAGGGCCCATTCCATGAAATCCTGTCATCAGAACAATCCACAAACAGGGAAGTACGATCCCCAAAGCAATCAGGTTTTCTTTCACTGCTCAATGATGATGTTTAACATCATTTCACTCACAAGCTGCTCCTAGCTTTTTTGTTTTAGTTAAGGATCCCTCTTCCATGTGTTTTTCCATTTTGTCCATATTTACTGTCGATGGTTCAGAAATCCCAAAACAACCACCTGGGATGTACATAAAACCCTATATTTTTTGGGATACTTACCATATCAACTGGTGTTTTCGCCGGATTTCATCTTCCATCAACGACGTATCCCTAATTTCAACGACTCGAAGACTTTCCAAGGCTTTGCCAAATATCTTGAGCGACTCAGGTCTTAGTCACCAGCGGCAAGAACGAAGTGTTGACAGCTCGATGTGCTTCCACGTGGCTTGGCTTCAAATTCCAGGCTTCAAAAAGTGATGGTTTTTCAAACCGTGAAAAATACAAACAACAAAACTCATGTGATGTGAACATGTCAAAGTCCCAAAAACTAAGACTGGTGAGATTGGTGAACAGTACAAGTCACCTGTTGAGGGGAAGTGAAACCATCAATCTCATCTGGCTGATGACCCGAGGCCGAAAGATGCCTTCTTTGAGATTGACATGGCAGATGCGGAAGAGCCCAAGGTCGAAGGGGTTAGCTGAAAAGATGTGTAAAGGGGGACAAAAATCCTGCAGAATCGTGGGGATGGATGGATGTTTCTGATATTTGATGGCTTTTTTCGGAATTGGTATGAAGAAACATAGATACTTCACATGAAAATTCAGATGGTAAGAGTATGTTGAAGTTTTTTTTTGGGGGATGGAATTTTAGCATGTCTTCCAGGTCACGGTTCGAGTTGAGAGCATAAAATGAAGCTGTGCCGTTGACACATGTGAAGTGTTTGTTTCAAAAATGTTCCCAGGCACAGCGGAGATGCACAAACCACACAACACATGAAAATACCATTTTTGAAGCAAATCGATTCTTCAGTTCTTTGTCTCAAACCAGTTCCTGTAGGCTTTCCAAGTGCACCCAGTCAAACAGATCCATGGTTCTGGGTGAAAGCAAGAAACAAGATACCGTAAGATCTTCCTGCCATTCATGAAAAGGTATCATCGACAAGGTGAACAGCCACCAGCTACCAGCAAGTAACAAGTAACAGCGGCATGCCATGTAAATAAGGGATACTTTTTTCAGGAGAACTGTTAAGAAGAAACAAAAATATGTAATTGCTTTAAGGAGAATCATACTTAGGGCTTTGGGGAGTTATTTTGCCGAAGTATTGCAGCTGAATCATGTTTGGGGAAATTTCAGGTGAATTATTCTTTGGGGAATCAGCTTCGGGAAACCATTTTTGGGGAAGTTATTTTGGACAATTATCAGTGGGATTACCTAGATTCTGGAAAATCAGGAACATGACTTTAGGGGAAGCTGCTTTCAGGGAATTATTTTTTTGGTTGCTTTAAAGGAAACACCATTTCAGAGATTTTCGGGGAATTTCTTTGAGCGGGTTCATTTACAGGATTCATCTGAGTGGATTTATAATAGTCATTTGCAGAGAGTTAATTACATGAAAGGACCCTGGACCCTATTTGAAAAGGAATTGCCTGCAATGGAAGTAAGGTGCAAATCAGCACGTGTTTTATATGTATGTGTTGTTGTTTTTTAATGTCACGAAAAGAACAGAAAACAAGGTTGTGTTGACCAACATATCTTTTAGTTATTCTCATAGTTTTTCAATGCTTATGGTCTAAATTGTGTTGATTCTCATTGTTCATAGTTGATTCTAAATTATATAAGCGATATAAGAATCTAAATTTGTTGATCCTCTTGGTTTGATTCTTATTTTGATTCTTTGGATTTGATCCCTGTCAGGCCGTCCCAGCAACATCATCAACACCGCCACCAAAAGCTGCACCTCCAGCGCCCGCGCCCGCGAAAGCTGCGCCGGTAGCGAAACCTCCAGCAGCATCGGCACCGGCGCCTGTGGTGGAACCACCTGCTACACGTATGAGAGCTCAGGGACATCAACAGTAGAGAAGTTTCAATGATAGGCTCCCAAAAGAACAAGAGAAATTCAGATGTATATACTGCATATAATTATGATTTATTTCTGCCTG
Source organism: Breviolum minutum Mf 1.05b.01 (assembly GCA_000507305.1). Lineage (NCBI taxonomy): Eukaryota > Dinophyceae > Suessiales > Symbiodiniaceae > Breviolum > Breviolum minutum. The sequence continues at coordinate 140,240 of DF239082.1, read as the reverse complement.
GTACCCTAAACAACCATTTCTTTAATGGATGTTTGGTGAACCCCTGCCCCCATTTTTCAATGTAATAAGTTGGAGTCATCCAATTGAAACCACCATTTTTAAAGTGGATGTTTCCGGTGGCAAGTATGAATGATTTGAGTAAATCTCATGGCCTTAGGAAGAGACAATTTTATAGACAAGTGGGCTCTAATGTTCGATCCAGCCTCAGCAAGAAGAGACAACAAACATAGAAAAACTACGATCGTTTGTTTAAAGGAAAGACACATTAACAGCATTACGTATGTTTATAGGGGACTGCCAAACCCTGGTTCACAGTGGGAAACAGAAATCACCTGATCAAAAGATAAGATGACCTTTGAATGAAAATCTTCACTGTCCCTACAATTTGTGAAAACATGTCCTTCCCGCAAAAAAAACAACTTCAGCCATTGGGCCATCGGGATGGTCCCAAAATCTACCGGTTTTGACAAGGTCCACCTGCAGCGCCACGAGAACGAAGCCGCTCAAGAGGACGAGGTCATGTCTGGACGAAGTCATCATGTTATGCTACTGAAAGCTATACCATATTTTGATGTACACCAAATCCATCGTCTTATATGTAATTATACGTATATGCTATCAAGTTGAAACTGGATTGATCCCGCATACATAGTTCACATTTCTGAAGAGTAAACGGTAAAAGTCATTAGGTCAACGAAATTTTCGAGGTATATATTTTTGCTGGGATCTTTGTCGAGAGGCAACGACAGCTTCAAAGACCACCCAACATAAGATGCTAGCCACCCAAATATTGATAGAGTGACGCGAGATACAAAATTATTTGTCCAAACATAATGCTCTACACAACCATACCTCTATCACCCAGCACACCAGCACTACAACTACATCCCCAGCATGATCCATTGGGCCAGGTCCAAAAAGCAAAGCAGCGTCACTCGGACGGCGTTTCAATCTGGTGAATATCAGTGAAGCTTCAGACCCTCAAGAAAACATTACCATAGCTCCTGAAGAATCGGAAATGACTACCTGGCGAGGGTGGCGGCTTTTTGGCAATGTGGGTTCGTTTCAAGGCTAGTGAGATTGTGATGTTTTTGTTTGGTTGTGTCAGTCTAGCATAGCCAAACACCACGAACTTTAAAGTTCATTTTTGTTCACACAAACCTTTTAAGTTTCGGGTTTTGCACGTTCGGTTTAAGTCTAACTTCTAGATAATTGACAGGGTTGGGATTTCTGCAATCTAAAGCAACACTGTATTTATCAATAGAAAATCGTCTATTGACACCGGATTTGGCAGGCCATCAGTTTCAAAACTTGGTTCACAGTTGGTCCTTCAAACTGTTTTGCTTTCAGATACTTGATGCCAACTTGGCACCCCAAAAATAGCACCAAAAAAAAAGTCAATCAGAAAATCACCTTGACACAGATGTTGCATCAACACCTGTGGTTCCATGAGTTGTGTTGGTGGAACAACGAGGCCAAAGAAAGCTCCCAAGGTTCGAGCAACGGGGGGAGTCGAGTGATGGAAATATGAAGGCAAATTGTGAAGTGAAAAGAGAAGATCTGTTTGAGAGACAAAATCCATGACTCCTAAAATCTGAATTTGTAAAAATCTGATATAATCTGTATATTTCTGCTAGATGGCACTGATATTTCTCCTGAAAATCTTAAACCTGTATATGAGTTCAACATCTTTTTGGTGGCAAAAATGGATGAAACAAGTCTCAGGATGCAGCTTGGGATACTTCCATGGTCAGTGAGTTTTTCTGGAGAAATGTCGTGATATCTGCAGGTGATACTTTTTGAGCATGCTACTATAGTGTATTTATAGTTGCATACACCAAAGGTTATGCATATATAATATATATATATATATCGTATATATGTATATATCTACATATATGATGGCGGCCTCCGGCCTCCCAGTCCCCCCCCCCCCCCC
>DF239082.1:69320-138292 GCA_000507305.1 Breviolum minutum Mf 1.05b.01 | reverse complement strand
GGTGGGGGGGAACCAGGGGGGGCTGGATCATATGATATTTATACATACATACTATTAACATAAAAAAGGTGGTTAGACTTTCCATAATGCACCAATGTTTACTGGATTTCATTTGAAGGGTTACTATCTGTTTTTCATCTAAAGGAGTGCCATCCATGCCAGGAGAAGGCTGCCCCCAAAGCTGCGAAAGCCACGGCCGAAGCCAAACCCAAAGCCGCTGCGGCCGACAAAAAAACCGCCACCGCGGCAGCCACCCCACGAGCTGAAGCAAAGGTTAAGGCTCGGCCGAAATGGGGAAAAAATAGTGTTTTTGTTTCAAGAACTGGATTCGTCCTGAATTTGAAAGTCGACATAGACAAAGACGACCTTCCAACTGCACTTCTCCCCGAAATCTCCAACCGTGAGGCTCAGGCCTCAAAGCCACAGATTAAAAGACCTGAGGCTGCAATGGGCACCAACGAGACTGACAAAAAAAAACAGGCAGTTGTAGAGGTGATTCATGGAACAGGGAACTGAATGACAAGAAACTATGGAAAACTGATGGAAGTTAACATGCAGGGGCTGAATTTACAACAGTTACACTGTTCCTTCCTGCAGTTTTCAACTTTTTTTGGCCTTGTGAAGGTGCAAAGTCAGCCCACGTCCGGTGACTCAAGCCATGATTTGGTAAACCTCAAGGTAACATCCACAGATCCAAGAAACAAGTTGTTCCTTGTCGCTTATGACTATGACTGTTGATGGACTACATCAAGTTGACGTTGGCTTTATCCATTTATCCATCACAATCTTTTAGGTAACCGGATTAAACTGGTCCAATTAATGCTTCGTCGAATCGGCCTTGAGCATATGTGAACGCAGGTTTCTCTTCCTATCAGTATTGGTTTTTAAAGAATCGATCATAAGATACCTCTTTTTGTTTGGACGTGTTACTTTTTGTGATTCGTTTGATTCAACTTCCGAATTCAGAAGTCTTCATGCAATGAGTTGACATCTCGGCAGAATTTTTGAGGCCCGTGCGGCGTAGTGCAAGGTCTGGCCACGGGGTGTTTGGAGAACAACAAAAATAGTTGTTGGAAAATCATGAGACTAAACATATTATTTGACTCATGGTTTCTGTGATTTGTGTGAGACTTTTGAATGGAATATTTTCTTTGCAGATTGAAACTTTATGTTTGCTTGATCAAACATCCGAAATCTTCTTCCTGACAACTTCGGGTTTGTTTTTGGCAGAACCGCCAGGCAGACAGAAGAGCCAACGAGGGTGCGCCATTGGTCAATTTTGTCTTTCTATGTATCATTTGTCGAGGGGACTTCAGGTAGGTAGGATGTACTGTTTTCAGATTGGTTGCTTTTCCTGCATTCATTTACCAGAGTAGACATTCACTTTTCTTGCATTCACAAATTGGAAAACATGTTCCCTAGAAGATGAGTTTATGATAGTTTTCTGTTCATTTCATTTTCCCACTTCCAATAGTTGGAGAGTCCGAGTGTGGCATGAATCAAAGGTGGATGCTTTGATTTAGAGCTTTGCATCTGTGAACAGGATGTTCCAATCATCATGCACCCCCGCAAACTAACAATGACTGGCTGGAAAATCCACCATGAATGAAGATGTATTTCCTGTTGAAAATGGAGATTTTCTAATGTCATGTTAGTTTTCAAGGGTGTAAGTCAAAAAAAACATCTCTTGCTTCCAATGATCCCCATCCCTATACAGATGATGTAAGGGTCCGGTAGGTGGAGGCACAAAGTATAGATACCCTCTCTGCTCTCCCATGGGTGCATTAGAAATGGTTTGGGTATGTTTCCCACATCACCCACCAAGAAATCATGGTAGTTTCCTAGTGGAATCCAATCCTTTTTGAACTGACCTGTCACTTTACACATGCAAAATTTTGGGGTTGCTGAATGGTTATCTGGTTTACCCCAGATATAATTGATATACTGTATCATATTTTGGGATGCTCCCAGTCCCGTACAAGTGACTACCAGGAAACTTGCATTTTTGTTCATTGGCCATCATTGGCCACCTGAATCATGGGTGGGGGAGCATCCCAAATCTTATCAATATCATGTATTTGGGCAAGAATTATATCAATATCCCAAATTATATCAAAATATCATAGCTAATTTTTTGTTGTTGGACAATTTTGGCAAGTGATTTCAACTTCACCATCCCTGATTCCCGACCACCAAAACAAACAAAAAGCGAGGCACGGTCCATGCGTTCCTCCACTGTGAGAGCTAAAGAGGCGATCAACGAACAGGTGCCGATTTTGTTGCAGGATGATGAGGTGATGGTGATAGTGGAGCTTATGAAGAAACATCTTAACGAATGAATCAAAATGGCAGGGGCCTTTTGTTAAGATTTAGGAAAGTCTCAAATTTGGAAAAAGTCAACTGGAAACCTTGTTTTGGTGCTTTTTTTTCAATAAAAACGTTTTGGATTCTATCACCATAGAGTTGACTTTTGAATTGCTGCGCGACTAGGGAGCCACATGTGTTGCATGTGATCCTTAAAAAACGTGTTTCCACTTGGATTTAAATGGTGCTTCAGCTGGAACGTCCTCCAAAAAATGACCTTCAACTCAATCTCTAACATATAGCTTGGTTGAGTTTTTGTTGATCCAATCCTAGTATTTTTGACATTTGTTCACCTTTGGGCATATCATATACATACTTTTGGATGGCGAATGAACCCGTCCCAGGATGCCCCTCCACGTTTTAGGAATCCCCCCCCAACCGAGGCAGCAATGGATCGCCTCCAACCTCCTTTGAGGCGGATCGTGGTCATGGTCGATGAAAAGTCAGATGGGTAACCTTTGCGTTGGAAAATTTTGGGGATCGTTTGAACGAAGAAGTTTGATTAAGTCGTCTAATTCTGTCAGATGATTTTTTGTATTTAGCACCACTTTTTTTGGCATGTGCATATGACATTTAAGCCAAAAAAAAATGTTCCAATGCATTCCCCCACCCCCTCTTCATTCTTCATCACTCTTGGGTGCTGAACAGAGGACGAAGAAAATGGAGGAAATTCGCAAGAGGCGCCAATGGGAGTTTGCTCCATTGTCCATGATGTCAATGTTGGAAGAAAATCTGACCTGTCCAATCTGTGGTTGCTTACGGGTTTATAGTGCTGATGTAGCCAGTTAATATATGGACATATGGATCCCTCTCTACATTTCCATTGCAAAATGAGGGGACTCGCGCTCTCTAAAAAATGGTTTTCAGAGGGTCATTTTTTACTGCTGCATGCATGCATTTGCATTCTTTAGCAGGAAGCACTTCTGGCATTCTTTAAAGAAGCATGTTGTTGGTTTCTAAGTGGGTTTCGAAAATCAATCATCATTCTTTAGTGAGACATCTTCGTTGAATCCAACCAACATTCAAAACTTGAACAGGCATTTGTTACCAAATGTTCCTCGGAAGGATCCCCACATATATATCCCCACATATGGATGGTGAATTTTTGCGATTGATCCTATCCACAAAAATGAAAGGGCATTCTTTAAGGAACGTTTCAGGGCTATGATGGGACTTTTGTGGGGGTCTTGCACAGGCATTCCTTAGTTGATTTTTCCGCGTTCCCATGGTCATTCTTTAGTCATGAGAGTCGGGATACTACAAAATGGCCAGGGATGTCAGTGCACAACTACACCAGGTGAATGTAGAGGGGGATGCATATGGGTTTTTAAATTACAAGTAAGCCCCATAATCAGTGTAATCAATATGGATCAATACGGTACAAGGTTTTTGAACACTGCTTATCTGAATTCAATTCATCCAATTTCCAACCGATCGAAATCACTATTGACCCGTGTCTTGTAAAGTGAATTCACCCATACTCCATGAATCAACGAGCTGGGATGATTCTATCCACATTTTGGTGAGCCATGCAGGCCATAAATCCTATCATCAAACTCGCAGGTTTGAAGACGGCGGTGCTGCCGCCTTTGGTGGCAAGGGGCCAGTCGTCCAGAAACGTATGGCAGATTACGAGGCCCAAAAACAGGGATGGTGCGCTGGTGAGTAGAGGATGAGTTGGATATACACAACATGCAGGTAACTATGTGCCATGTCCTATCTGTCATCGCTGTCAGATGTCCAATGTTCATTGATTGACTCTTTTGAGTTGTTTGGTTTGAGACAGTAATTTCCAGAGGCGTGGAGAATGGATGAACATGGCAACCTTTGCATTGCTTCTTTTTCCACGATGTACCCAATTCCATCTTCGATGCCCCTTGGGAATGACTAAATTTGTCTGCAAGTGTATTCAAGGGCATCCATTTCATTAAATTCATTGAAGAAGATCCATCAAGTATTGGATCAACCAGATGTAAAAACTGGCATCATTTTGTAGAACTACACCACACCTACCCACTACAATATGGGATCAGCTGAGAAGGAGTGGTTGGTACACACCAGGTCTGAGACAGACGATCCTGAATCTCACATCCATGACCTCATCACCTCGTTCCCCCGTGGCGAAAAAACGAAGGCATACCAAGACACCTCCAATGTGCCCTTCCGCAAACAGCCTCAGCTACGGATTGACATGCATGCAGAGGTGGGGGGAGTTTTTTGGGGAATTTTTAGAGCGAGAAATCGAAACAATTGGTTTTTGTAGGCTGCTTGGGTAATATTAATTAGTCATCATGAATGATAGACTGTAAGGAACAAATAGTAACAAATGATGATAAATGATGATAAATGGTGGTGGTTTTTTGAATTGTTCTTGGATAAGAGATGGATCGGGATTTTCATCAACCTAAGGTGAGGGGTGTAGATGGATTGGGATGCAAGATCACTATGTGGCTTGTTTGTGTTTTCTGAAAGCATCTTCACTTGGATGGCTCAAGCATCACCTTTTTGGTGATGTCGTTTTAGTTCTTTGTAGGCTGGCAAAACACCTTCATGAAGACAAAGAAGTTACAGAAAGAGAAAACACATTCAAAAATAGGACATATTCAAACAGACCATTCCCACAGATGTCTCAGTGATTGCTGGTAGAATCAATCTGCGCACAGGTTTCCAAAAATAATTGGCTTGTGGATTCAACGATTCCCCAGCCGCTGCCAGGCACTCTTGGTTCCCTACAAGGGTGCTATCATACCCTTCCACTGCAAGATGATCAAGAACATGAACAGGTGGACAGGGATGCTATAGTGTGAAATAGGAGGAGGAGATGACTGGAAAGATACGCATGACATGATGAAACCTCAGTTTTGTTTACGCGAAGTAAGCATCAGTATTGAAATCTAGTAATAACAACGAGAATATTATTGATTATATCATTACGTACTCGTACTTTTTTGGGTGTGTTGCTACTTGCGGCTGGAAAGATTCGAAGATTTGAAATGTTTTGGTTCCGTTCCATTGGGCTTCTTATGCCGTGAAACGAGGAAGCACGATGGAACCCCCAAAACATAACGACGGCAAAAAGTCCGCCGCATCGAGGCAAGAATCTGACGGAGAGCAACATCTTCGTGTGAACTTCTTCTTCCCTGGGCAGGTGAATTTTGTCTTCTGCGGGGCAGATGTGAATTCGTCAACTTGTTTAGGTTGGTACAGTGTATTACTATATATTACATTCATTTGCATGTGTGTTGCTGCATTGATGATTACATATGATGATGATGATGATGATGATGATGATGATGATGATGATGATGATGATGATGATGATGATGATGTCGTCTATTCTCTGCATTCCAGCACCTTCAAAAGGGTTCCCAATTCAACGTTTTTGGGGCTGTCAGACAAGCGTCATCATTCAGCAACGATAGGGGAAGCCATATAGCTAGGATTTCGAGCTCCATGGTCCATGGGGTCTGAACGGAAAGTTGTAGACGGATTCATGCATGGATCATCGTAGGGAAGCAAAAATCAAATCATATGGAAAAACATCGCAAAGTCAGTGACTTGTAACTGCATGTTGTCCATATCGTGGCGCCATATTTTGACTCAAGGAGTTCTGCTTCGTTTTAGCAGAAAAGTTGCAAGACATGAAAAGGCTAGACAATGAATGCTTGACCAGAATCATAAATCATCATCGATGCATAGATTGACTCGACACTTCATTGAAACCAGGCTTGGAATATTTTCACTGCACTTTCCCGGTTTCTAAGCATAGAAACGTTTCTTCAAGACGCAACTATGCACCATTTCATCATTTCTTCAACCAAAAAAGTGAATGTACTTCCATATGAAACCGTCGTTTTTTCTTGCCACAATTCGTTGCCCACAACCGTGGAAAAGCCATGTTCCTCTCCAAGGTCCACCGTTTGGGGCGTATCAAAGCATTGCACTTGAAGTTGGTATTTTGGGATTATGGATTCTCCAAAGAATTTGTGGAAATTTTGAGTTGGTGAATTCTGATGATATTCACCGATGTATTCTCAAGGGTCAACTTACATGGTGATCCCAGGAGAAGTCAACTTAGCTGGACCTCCATAGTCCCAAAAGGATCCACAAGGTAAGTTTAGTCAGGAGCCCCTTGTTTCACAAAAATCCAGGGTGGTGAATTATTCCAATGTACTCTGCAGCTGTATATGTGTCGTTTGTTTTTCGGAAGGTACCGGAGGTTTGGGTGGGTTTTTCACATGTCCATCATCAGGATTTCCTGGATGAAGGAGGCACGGGCGGAGAGAACGCCGACGCAACAGTGCATGAAATCAAAATAGAACCTCAGTGTATCACCAGAACCACTTTAAAAAAAACATCTTTGACATGTCAATCATGTCATGATTCCAATGAATTGAATCAACCTATGATTTCAAACCAACAGAAATTGGTGATTCTCCCCAGAGTTTGGTTGCCATGGCACCGTGTTTTTATACACGTTTTTTCACTTCCAATACGAAAGACACCAAAAAACCTTAATCATCTCACGGGGGCTCGGTGAACCTTACATCCTTATGGCGTTTAGTCTTTGAAATGGGCCTTGTTGTGGCAAAAATTCGAGGTTGCGTAAGGGAAACACACCTACATTTCACCCAAATGCATTGGAAAGATGATCCAATTTGACTGGTGAAAAACCAGCTATTTGAATAATTTCATGGTTGCACTTACTTGATTTTTAGAATACCCAAAATGGTTTTTAAGATTACCCCCAAAAATTCTTAGTTGATGAACCCAATCTCAGCTGCATTTTTTATGCCAGATTTTTTTTTTGTCACAAATTCGTTGGAAAAGCAGGTCCAGCACCTCCACAACCACCCCCAGGACGGGTGGTTTGGAGGTGAAAATTCATTCAAGACACACCGAAATGGTGGGATTTCGTCACGGCAAATTTCATGGAATCCAATTTGTGGAAGTCTAATTCAGCCAGATGAATTTTGAGTTAAGGGTATGAGAAGTCAAGTCAAATCATTTCAGGATGTTGCAGAGATCAAAAAAATGTCAGTTTAACACAAAAAAATCTTTCCTATCGGGATTACAGGGGTACGTTTGGAAGTGTCGAGTTTCAGCAGGACACCTTATCACCTTTTTGAGTTGGTGTCATATGAATTCACATGTCTTGATATGGATGGAAGAATGAACTGATTAACTTGGATCGTAAGACGGTACTGGTAGAGAATGATTATGATAATACATTCAGAGGATTTAGTGAAGAAACCTGTTTGTTTGCATATCTGCGTGTGTCATGGTGTGTTTCAAAAGAAACCCTTATCAAGTTTTTTTTGCAATTCCCTTTTCCAACAGTTGAGTTTCTTTAAATGTCAATAGATACATAGTCGTACTAAGATGTCTCAAGGAAGTTTACATAATGGTTTTATAACTGACTTCTGGAGTGAAATCATACATTTTCTAGCCATTGATATCCGCTGATATTCATGTAGATATCCGAAGTTCCAGCGCAAACAGCAACCTTCAACAACAGGACCACCCGACCGCACCGCTTCTCACCGACCGGTGGGTGTCCTCAATGTCGGACGGCGGTGAAGCACGAGTTTCCAACCGTTTGCTGACAACACTTGCATAGGACATCCCAATAGATGGTAGAAATTGAATAAAAATGTTTGTTTATATATTCTTGAAGATAACTTTCAATGTGTCATGAAGGACATTCCATCAAATTTGCATAAATTATTGAACATGGTGGAACAGTGATGTTTCGGCCAGGCAACTGCCTCTGGCTCCTCCAGAGGCCCAGGGTTGGATGAACTTTCGTTGTATAAACTGTTTGGGGTGTCAGACTGTCAAACACACTCTTATTTCAGCCTCTTTTTATTTTGATGTTGGATGATTTTGATACAATTTGAACACACGTTTTTTTTTCGAACTTGAAGCTTCATCTCATCATTGAACCATGAGGATGCATCTTTTTTGGGGTGGATAACCTGAGGACGAAAGATTCGGTTTTCGGAATCCTTTCAATCCTTGATCCCCGGTGATCATCACCCGCCAGGTTTGGGTGAAGAAGAAACAGAGGACCTCATGGAACTGGCTGGTAACTTTTTTTTGATGACACTAGAAATCAATAAGAAATCAACAAAGATACACTGTTGGGTGGTTCAGAAATCCGGCTCACCAGATTGAGGTTGGTAGTGAACATCCCATTATTTACCAAGGTTTTTATACACATCCCCAGGTGGTTCTGGATATCTTCCTCTTTACAACAGTATCAACAACATCAAGGTCGGATTGAAGGACAATCCTCTTGAAAAGTGAAACATTTTTTTTCAAATTCATACAGCTCCAGAAATCTCAAATTCTAATGTGAATTGTGTGGCCTCAAAAGTTGTAGTTCCAAGCCCCAAGTATATTTTTTTGCCGTGGTCCCAACACCCAGTTTTTTGGGATCCGTAAGTGATCCAGGAAACCCTGAGAACATTTGCAACTTGTTTCAATGAAGATTGGTGAGCCAAAAAATGATACAATATCCACACCCATAGGATACATGTATGGTATATTTAGCTACATTTGGTTGATGTATGGCAAATGCAGGCAAATATACCATACATGGATCCTATTGCTATGTTATATATGTTTTAATCGGTATAAGTCTGACACAAATCACCTCAGATCGGTACAACTAACCTTGGTTTTTGAAACATGGGAGCATTGGTGGCGGGACCAGGATCTGAACACACCCACCAATGCCGCTATGTTGCGGCAAAAGTTCCTTCAGTTGGATGCTTAGTTCCAGATGAAATGCTGGAGTTACTGCTGTTCCATTTGAAATCGATTTGGATGAAAAGAGATTCTTCAAAAGTCACCCGACATTTCCAACAAATCCAACATGTTAAATGCTAGCCATCCTGTGCTGGTTGATAGTTTTTTCTTTCCATTATTTGCAGGTTTTTATAGATTCCAAGGGGTGCATGGATTTCAGCCATGAATTTTTGACTTCAAGGCAAAGACAGAAGACCCTTCAGAAGCAACGCTGGACACACAGCCAGGGAGTAACGAGAATCGGTGGATTTGTTGTTTCAAGAAATGCTTTAAATATTTTTTAAAGTTGATTAGTTGATTACATCCTGAATCCTTTTATCTACTGCTTTATTTTGCTGGTAGCTACTTTCAAATTATCTCTCTCTATATATATATATAGGTATATAAGTATACATATTGTGTATAAATGTAAACTGTGTTTTTTTAAATATACCAACATATGTATCATATCCAATATACACCATGGATTCCTTCGAAAAATGCGACTGAAGGTTCCGTCGTCAGAGTTTGGGACTAAGGAACTGGTGGACTTACAGGGATGGTACAAGCGAACCAGGCGAAAGATTCGCAGGATGATAGGAAGCAACAGATCCACGGGGGGGATTGGGAGAAGTGGTGATGATTTTCATGGATTGGTAATGGAATTTCTACGATTCATACTTAGAAAGACTTTGGATGATTCAATATCAATATCCATGAGGTTGGACTAAGACTTGTATATTATCTGTATATTCAAAAGAAAGGCAGATGTAAAGGGTAAGTCACATCTCAAATATAACCAGCTTTTTTGAATCATCACCAATAACGGCAAATATTTGAAGTGTCGGTGAAACTTCCAGCGAGGGCATTGCTATGAGTCCAAGTTCCATGTCAAGTCCCGGAGCACCAAAACCATCTGTGAGTCGGGCTACCCAACGAAAAAGCATGGCTGGTTCGGAAGGGAAATGCTTGGATAGGTGTGTTTGTTTCATCAATTCATAAATTACAGATATGACATAGTATAATTCATAATGCTTGTGATTGTTTTTAGATATAATTCATCAAATTACAAGATATGAGAATATATGACATGTTCATCATCATTATCTCTCTTGGGCATCATGTGGTAGTTGCTTTTCGGAACCTACCTGTTTCAGATGAAATTACGCCCAAAGGCAGATGCGTTTTCATTGATTGGTTTTGTGTGTCTTTTTGGCACTGGTCAATTGGTGTTTGTTCATGTTTGGCAGGTTCCTATTCACGGTCATGTGATGGTTAGTTGCTTTTACCTTCTACTGATTCTGGATTCCTACCGTTGATGGAAGTAATCCTGCACCTTTTCATGGTTTATCCCCTTATTTACGACCCGTTTCATACACCATCCGCAGGTGGTGATGCAGAGGGATTTCAGAAACGATACGAAAAGGCTGAAAAAAAAACAACCTCAACCAGGAACCATAAACCTTAACTATAACAACCACCAACCACCAACCTTAGTCACTAGTCATTTGTTAAACCATAAACGTTACCTTAAGGTCAAAATAGATGGCACAGATACCAAAAGGTAGGTTAGAAAAGGGTCCTTATAAACCAAGATGTAGGGACCGTGCCATCTACTTTTCAGTTGCTGTACATACTCACATCCTTTACCCAAGGTCGTTCTTTCAGCACTATTAGTGATGGACCAGCAGCACCACCACCGCCACCGCCACCTACTGGTGGTTATGATGGTCAGGATGTGTGGGGAGCACCTGGTCACCGGGGAATGATGACGGAAGGTCACGAAGTAGTGATGGATTTCTTTCCTTAAGGATTTGGAGAATCATCCACTAAAATTTCCAAAGAAAAGTCAGGACCTTGGAAATTGTTAAGATATTTGTGCCGATTTTAGTATATTTAGATTTAGACCATTTGATTTATTTAGTGAAAACCCCGTGCTAGCAAAAACAAACATGTTTAGAACAATCCTCAGAATCTTTGAATTTGTGAAGTTTGAGGGATGTAAAAAGGATCAGCTTCAAGACTGCGGGGGGGACTTGCTATCTTAGTATTTTTGAATGACTGTAGACTCCACGGAAGATCAACAGACATGTTACAATAGGTAAATATTTGGGTGGTGGTTTCAATTTTTTTTTCATTTTCATCCCTATTTGGGGAAGATTCCCATTTTGACTAATATTTTTCAGAAGGGTTGAAACCACCAACTAGATATAGGTATAAATTGCTTCATGTTGCTACAGTTTTACGACACCAAACGGTATCAGAATGCAGTACCTTCCTGGAAATGTCAAATGCATATGTCGTTTCGACATGTGACAAATGCATTTAGCGTATTGATTGCTAAACTCGGGATCACGACGATCCTCCACGCTGTTTGCACGGAATTTTTAGGATCTTGGATACACATGGGTTACAAAAGATCCTGTGTAGATTGCCAAGATTTGGGAAGCATAGTTAGTTCACAAGCATCTCTATTTTCCCAAATGAAATGTTTATGTATTGGCTCAAAACCAGTCCAATACGATAGGGTACGCGTCCTGACCTGTCATGGTTGAAACCTGAGGCCATCTGCAAGTGCCATTAGTGGACCCCCAGATACGGGAGGCACAAGTTGGGCGTTTGGCATGTGGCATGTGATACAAAGATGTTGACGTTGGTTGAAACACCTAATTTGGATTTGGCTTTTCTATTTTGTTTTTTTTGAATGACTAGTACTTATAGACAAAATGAGATTATTATAGTCTTGGATTTGATTCCCATACCATACATGTATGGTATATTTACCTACATTTACTTATAGAATAATGTAATGCTTGTTTGATGCTGATTGAGCTGGCAACCTTCTCTGATTGAGAACCACTGTTAGGTTCCATGTCAAGTCCGAAGTCGTCAGATGGAAACCCATTGCCACCGCCTTAGTAGGGGAAACCTGATGAAAAAGCCGGGTAACTAAGACTTGCCAAAAGAAACAAGCGGAATGTTTCATCCACCTGAATCAAACACAATTAATCCAAGAAAGTCAATCACAAATTTGTTAAATCTGTTGGGATGTGTTGGCAACATTGACAGCAACACAATCTTTTGTTGTTGCTTGATTCACAGCACCCCAGCTGAATCCTCGACGCTTCGCATCCTCACAAAGAGAGTCGAGTTGGATGCAGAGGGGAGATATGTCTACAGTCATACTATGTCATTTGGTATCATTTGGTTGTTAGTGGTCCAATCACAACCAAATGGGGATGTATCATATTGAAATTATAGTCTATAATGGATCGTCATATATGTATTTCATTATACGCATGAAATCCATACATTAAACTCCGAACTGCCGAAGGATTTCAACCATCAACCGTATGACACTTTCTATTTTGACAGAATTATCCCTTTCCAACTTGGAAAAAACAAACGTAGCATGACTTTGGATGAAGAAATCCATGCCATCTGGAGCTGTGAGGTCTTTCCCTGCAACAGGTTGAGTTTGTAAAGTCATCCTTGCCATCCTTGATGTTTTTTGTTGATGAACAAAAAACCCACCTTCATTGCTTCCAAACATCAACAACATGACTAAAAAAACATGATCATCTTTTCCACACCATTTGCACCACTCGACAAAACTGATTTTCTTGACCAATTTTTAGGCTGAAATCGGTGATGGATTCCATGGCGGCGGATGGTGAGGCGGCAGATGAGATTGGAATGATTCGTTGTCGTTGATAAATAGACTATGGCTGGATCCCACATACTCCTATGAATCTTAATGAATCGACCCCAAGGTATCAAGTCATCATGTGTTTGTCCTCATTTTTTGGATGAATATGTCATATATTACTTGCCGATAGGACTTGACTTTGTCGGATTTCAAGTGAGGAAGTAGTGGCTGTGATATTTTGAAGGGCTTGCCATGTACACACCAGCAATCGTTAGATATTCTGAGCACCCACGAACTATTTGGAGGATGTAAACCAAGTTGATATTTGGTTTCTTGCTGCATGCTTGAAGTCACACGCAATGAAGCAGTGTATTTACCTCAACCTACATTTAGCCCTGGTAGGTACAATTGCGCAGACATTGTCTGAGATCGTTTTTTTTGTCCGGCTTCGTCCACAGTTCTCTCCATCCTGTTTTTCAGGAGATGGAAGGTATGGTGGCTCCTAATCCAATGACTGCAGATGATTTGAAGGAGCGGACCAAGGGGGTTGGAAGGAGCCTGGAAATAACCTTTAGGGATGATCTTTCAGGAAACAAGCACTTGGGCAAGTTGTACCTTCCATTTTTTTCCGGAAACTTGGGAGAGTGTTGTTATGTTGTGTTGACCAAAAAGAACGATCAGTTGTGCGGACCTGGCAACGTTGGTTTTGTTGGGGAAAATTTCCACCGAAATCCCATGGTTTGATCCGTTGACGTCGGCTGAGGCGGAAGAAGCTCGGCGACGCTCCTCCCTGGTCTGGGCCCCCAAAAACGAAAAACGCCCCCCCAAACGACTGGAAAAAACGCAAATCCTTTGGGAAGATCATGCTCAGTTTTCAGTTTTTCATGAGTGTATTCGAATTTACTCCTGCTTTATCAACATTCATCAACCAATGAATCAGATGCTGACATATGAGGCAGCGGCACTGGATGAGAAGGGCATTTCCACCGTTCGGGCACCCAGTTGGGGATACAAGTTCCATGGTGTTGGTTTGTTGGTTGTAGCCTCAAGAAGCTGCTGCATGGATAAATCTATCATCCATAGTTGGATATCAAACTGCTTCAGGCCCTCAGGCCCTCCATTTTCATAACAGATATTTGCACCACTTGAAAAATTGACGAAGGGCAGTGATGCGAAAGCATCCTAGACATGTGCCCGTCAAACACTTGGAGCTTTCTCATAAGACTCTCTAGAAATAGATACTGCAATATATCAGTCTTGTATGTAAACTTTGTCAATTGGTTATGATGTATTGCAGTAATATGTACACACACATCATTGGAGTGATCACGTGATTGTTCCCATGAATCTACAAGGTTCTGTTGCCATCCCAACAGGTTCCAGTCGTTTTCCCCATGGCCGTTTTCAGGTCTTCGACCCTGGCGCCGGTGCAGCTGTTGCGTCGGAAAGCTCAGCGTTTCTGATACACCATACATAATCAATATGGAGCTAATGGCAAATTCGTCAGAGATCACGACATGTATGTATATATATATATAACCAAGAATCGAAGAAGACCAGCAAACTTGATTTGTTTCTTGCGCAATAGACTTCATCATCCTGTGGATTGTGATCTTGCACAATCATTGATGGTATAAACGAGGAAAATGGTATCATCACCAGATTCAATTGCCGGCAATCTCTCCAAAGGTGGAAAACCTCCAGACATATGAGAGTATCGCAATCTACTGATATCTCTTGGTAAGATCGGTACAGATTCGGTACAGTCAAATACAAATGGATTCAGCATGTTCTATCATCTTCCATGTGTTCTATTGTTCTGTTGTTTCCATTATGCAGATAGCTGTTTGATTTATACATACATGATACATATATTTATGTTTTATTATATATTAACATATATATAAATATACACATCTATTTGATTTTCACACTTACCCTAGCTACTGTAACTACTCTCTTTTTTTTGAACATCTTTGCCTCCCGCTGAGGAAACCGCAATTTGATGTATCGAGTATCGGACCTACAGAAATGAAGGGTTTCTTATTGAATCCTTCTCCGAAACTTGGACATGTTGTGTTGGTTGGTTGTGCGTGGATGATGTGGTAAAGATGTGTCGTTGTGAAAAAACGGTGATTGTGGCAGCTTAACAGCAGCAGTTTCTTTTTGGCAAGATTAAAAGATAAAAGTGTCTTTTTATTGACGGTATACGTCTGATTGTTAGATATCAGATGATATCAGTGTATTATGTCTGAGGTTATTATATAATGGATTGTTCTGAGTTTATTGGTGTGATTTTAAAGACAGTGGACCTGGTAACTTCTTTTGAATTTCTTATTTTGGTGATTATGTGCCTCATGAGTCAAGGCCTACAGATGTATCAACATGTCACTATATCGCTGAGGAAAAGTGCTGGTATGATCGAATGCAGAATCATCCGCCTGGAATCTCAGCAACATTCGCCTGATTTGATTGAAGACATGTTTCTATTTGAGTTTCTCCATGTCAACTGGTACCATTAATTGCATTCTGATATGGAAAGCTTTTGATATTTTGAAGTTTGCTGGCGATTTTTGATGACATGTTACTGTGATATTGAGACTCCCAACGATAGACTCATCTCAAAGCTACCTACCCAGCAGCATATCCCATCGCTTCACGCTTCACCCTCTTTGTGCAAGACGAGCCTCAAATGGCATGGGTGGAACTATAGAAAATGACAACCAATGCACGGGAAATAAGACAAATGAAAACAAAAGAACCAACGTGACTATTTGTTCGTACCACTTGTACCATCATAGCAGATTATGCAATGGTTTCAAACTTAGTCATGTTTACACGCGTTTACTTTTTGTTGAGTTGACACCACCAAGTAGAAAATATCAATCACAACATCTCACAAGTGTATACAAGTGTAGCGAACAAACACCATGCAGGCATCAACAGAAACATCTAAGTCGGCGTCGGTCGAAAGACAGCAGTGAAATTGACAATAGTACAAGATGTGCATTTGAGCAATGAAAAAAACCCTGCTTTTTTTACGGTATATAGGGGATTATACTACCCAGGTATATAGGGATTTTAATAAACCATTATAAGGATCCCTATTAACCAACCGTTGGGCTTGCGGAAAGTTATTGCTTCAGCACCTCAAACCGTGCACCTTTATGCACCTTTCCATGTCGTCCTATTTGCAGGACTGCAAGTTGCATGCAAGGGCTGGATACGGCTGGCTTCAGCCTTGATGATACAGAAGCCAAATGATATGGGGATTCTAATTATGCCATTATTAAGCAATCCCTTGGAACCAATCATTGAAATCGGCTCATTTTCTTAATGAGATCGAATTGTTTTTAAAAGTGAGATCAATTAGTAGATACAAATACAGAGAGTACCTGTTTTATTGGATTAATATTTGTATTCGACAGGTTGTGCTTTGAAACAGAATTTTCTTTGGATTTTTTGTTGGCCTTGATCCTTTAGGGTGAAATGATTCCCACAGCAGCAAGATGGACCAACAATTCAGGTAACTCGTTGGAAGGGATCACAATTTTTGGTTGGGAAGGATGAAGATTTGTTGTTTAGACCATGATTTGGAATGATACCTGATGATACATGGTGATACATATATAGGTTTCAAGTTGGCAAAAAGACATTTTCTAGCTGCTACAAATTAGAGTCCATGTTTGGTGTGGCAATGTGGGGAGGCAATAACAGCTAGAATCCGAAGGTTTAAGATGAAACTTGAAAATGATGGATTTCTACGGAGAATTTCCAAGTCCATCCTTCCTCATTTGATTTAAGATTTTGGAGGTGTAAATGTTCTGTCTTGCTGCTAGCAAAAGGAGCCATGGCGAAGGCCAGAAAAGCGTGGCACAGGTGGGGTGAAGAAAATGCTGTGAAAAAATCACCTGCTTTTGCCGCTTGGGACTATGGGTTTGATACCCCACTCCAAGCATATATGTTGGGATGTCATTTTTTGTGGAGCTGTACAATGATGATCCATGGCAGATACCTGTTTTGCGCAGAAGTAGATTGGATGGTAGCATATGGTTCACAATTCACAGAGTTTAGAAGCACTTTTTTTACCTTTTGCGAATTGTCACGCAGATTTCAATCTGTTAGGCATCTATGTGCATCCTGCACGTTACCTCTCCAAACAGTGGCACTAAAAAAAGTTCACAACCCTTAGAAAAAATATAAGCTTTCTATCTCCAACAAAACTTTAACATGCAGCATTTCAAAAACAAACGGCTTCAACTTCCTTCCCAAGGCGATAGGAACATGACATGAGATCACCACATGTGAGGCATCTCCAAGGTGCGTGAAGCAGTACTGGAAGCGTGCCAGCGTATGAATCGTCCAGTGCCTGTGGTGCAAAAACAAATATTTATTGAAATTGGTGTGCGGTGTTTTCTTGCCTTTTGGAAGATCATCTAGTTTCTTTTTCCAATTGATTTTATGTTTTTGTTGGTTTTTATTAAATGGAGAGAATAACAATACAGTACACTTTTGTGTCCTGGGGGATTGGGATCATGAACAAAGTGGGAGTAAAACTTCATACAGTAGAATGATTGTAGAGGACAGAGTTCAGTCATTGTTCAAGAGATGCACGCCCCTCCATCATTTTATCAAGGTTGAGGTTCAGGATGGATTGAATTTCTGGGTGCTTTTAAGGATACATTCAACCTGGTTGTCCTACGAAACAAGTTAGCACATTGCAAGTTTCTATGCTGGATGCATGAAATCAATACGCATCCTGTGTGTGAGAAGTGTTCTGTTCGAACATATCTTGTTTCATCTTGTTTTGAAGTGTTTAAATGGACCTTTCATGAATCTATTTGATTTGCACATTATTTTTGTGATTATAGTTCTATGTGTTTTTCCAAAAATGGGTGTGTCTCAAAATTATCCAACAAACAACTTACCTCTTTACCCTTGAAACAATGTGCACGTATTTTTCTTTTCTTCCAGATGCTCCATGTATGGAACATGGACATGCATTCTTTCAAAACATTTGTAGCGGTCTCCGCGTGCCAATTGCATCGGGTTACATGTAGCGAATCAGGAATGCATCAGGGTTGCATCAAAAACTTGGTGAAATATATGCCTTTCTCCCATCATAATCATGGCTAGTGGAGGATTCGGGCCCTGGAAGGTGCGTGTTGAACCAAAATGATCATTTTGTTCATTTTCAACTTTCACTAGTGCAGAAAAGAGTATAGCAGTTTTCAGTGTATAGTCATTGCATGGAGCATCTGGGTTTGAAACTTTCAGGCCGAAGAATCAGCCAAAGTGCTGAAATACCTCGAGAGCGAATGGCTTTGTGTACCTTGGATTGACACCAACACCTCACTGGTTCCCATCCTGCCATCGCGGGCTCCCTGCCCTCGACAGCGACTCAGGATCCATTGACTTTGGGAGCCATGTCTGAAGATGCCTGGAAAGAAGTCCGTTTGCCTTTGGGATTGAAAGAGCTGCTTGGCTTTTTTCAAAATCAAAGGAATGTCACCAATTTGAGCACAAGAAACAGGTCATATTTGATGAACCTTTTCTGTGAGTGGCAGGGGACATAAACTCACAACAACTTTCGTAAGGCAAGTGAATAGTGGACTTGATGTCCGATGTTGAAGCTGAAGCGTTGCTACTTCTTTCGCCCTTCCTTACAAGTCCAGGGTACGACTGGCAGCCATGGAGTTAGAAGTTCCAAAAGCCTCTCAGGCCACTCCATTTTTCCTACGATTCGAACCCTCCAAGGCTCCAAGGCCATGACTTCACCTTTCCCTTTTCCACCAGGTCATGTGTGTGTGTTTTTTTTTGAACTCTGAAGAAACAAATAGTTTCTGAATCCGTCAACTCATCATCATCCCACACCCTTCATTTAAAAAGGATGCCAATACACAAAAAATCATCAATGAATCATCAATGAATCACGACATCCAATGGGCTTTTAATTGTTGCAACTGAGGTTTCTACGTTTGCGCTTTCGATCCAAGGACCAAGTTTTCTCCACCGAAACAAGATGGACAGAAGATGCTGGTCGGCCCAGTCCAGCGGCGGAGGTGCCAACGGATGGAGCAGATTGGATGGATGGATGGAAAAACGGGGGAGACCAACAAAAATGCCATGAGATGTTTAGAATCTTAGAAGTTTGAAAATTTGGATTGTGAAAATTTAGGTCAATTTCACTGAGATTACATAACTTCTTCACTTTGGTAGAAAAAAAGTCATCAGAAAGTGAGCACAGATGTCATTCCGTTTCTCAGGTCTCAACAGAGAAAAGTGCTGTGGAGGTGCGATTGGTATGAACATCAGCAATGACGGGGAGGATTGACTCGTTTGATACTCCCAAGATTGGGTGTGTGTTACTTTGGAGGATCTCTTTAACAAGGAGGACTATGATGTGTTTTACCAGTTTTAAACCTCTGGAATGAAAAACAATGGTGGTTTCATACCGGCTTGGAAGAAGTCTGTTCGATTGAGGCGTTACTTCTTCGCGTTCAAGAAAAGATGGGCAAAGAGAATCGCTCAATGAAAGGCATGGCCAAGCGCTTCAAGCGCATGGACGATGACCTTTGGCCAACTTTTAGAGATTCCAAAAAAAACACGACATGAATCACGACCCCACTGTGATTCTTTAATACGGATCCAGTTTTTGCTTCAGTTTCAGTGTTTTGTGTTTCTGTTTCTGCAAAGTCTCAGGATTTGGATCAATACATGGAGATTTCTGAATTCTTCAATGCCATGAAAGAAGTTTATCCAAACCTTACAGACAATGAATTGCAGATGCTCTGGCGCTACGTTGACAGCCACTTGACGAAAAATCTGGCAAATCTGGTGCTGAGAGCTCCATGGTTTGGCACCTGTCAATGTGATGTATTTAATTGATAGATGTCCATGAGGTATCTGTTGTTTTGATAAGTGTTGCCGCGGCTTGTATCTACGATATATGATATACGCATCTATTTTGTATCTATTATCAACTCACTTGCGCTGAGTAAAGGATACAAAGTTAAATTGGATCGACGAACCATCACGTTTCGCTAGTTCATTTGAGATCTGAACAAACAGGAAATCTGAAAGGCTGTTAAATAGTCACTGCCGTTGATGGACAAAATCCTATAGCGCTTGGAATGGTGGAAAAGTTGCTATCAATTTGGGAAATTTATGACATGAATTGATTCTCCGAATCTTGTCCATCAATGGTAGTCAGTTCTGCTGCTTATGTGGAACCCAATCAAGGGTGAAACGGCTGAAACACCATCACGTGATACTCAAATTAAAGTGTTCTAGGTGTTTCTGAAATTCATCAACATCTTTTGCAGGACCAAAAACTCACCTGAAACCCAAACAATGGGCATTTTCCCTTTAATGATTCAATAACTCAAAGCAAAATTCTCAAAAATGAGAAGATTTCAAAAGGTAACTAATCTTCCCCTACTTTTTCCTGAAACCAATGTTTTTCTTGTTCCGGGTTTCGCCATTTCACCCTGCCATGGATATGGATACCAATGGATCACCTTCATCCCACCGCAGGGGATGGCAATGGTCGCGTGACCTTTGAACAATTTTTGAGGATTTTCAAACCCAAACTCTCAGAAAGGCGCAAATTTTGGTGGGAAATGTTTGGCAGTTTTTTTTTGGGGATATCAATGTGTATATCAGATCTACGTATATATATATATACACAAAGAAACGCATTGAATATGCATGATTTTGCACTATTTCATATTTTTGTTTGTTGAAACTGCCATGGTTCATCAGTAGCTACAAATCTAATCACGTAAGTCCCCTGTTTTGGTCTTTGATAAATTTCGATGCGCAAAACTCGTTTGATTCATGCGCAAAACTCTGAGTTGTTTCAGGAAAAATCTTCCAAAAGCTTTTCAATGTTTCACCCCCAACCCACCCTTAGAAACCACATAATCAAACATAAACGGTCCTAGATTCATAGCAGGCGACGTCGAGCAGTGAAAGGACTCTTTGATTACTTGGATGCAGACCGTGACCTGTCACCATTTCAGAACGCGTTGCAAAGGTGGTATGCAACGTTACCTTTTTTGTTGGTGCGGTTTTAGGTGTTTTTGTTTTTCAGGTTTTTGTCCGAAAAATGTTAGTCATGATCATTGTTTGTTTACTGCTTTAGTGACTGAAAAATCCTCTCCCCGTTGCGTGGTGAATCACACCAATATACATCTACTGTAGATAGTGATGGCAATTTGTTTGATAAATCTAACCACCATGCATGGTGCCTGGTGCCATTTTTGCTGAGGTAATGGTGTGATTCAGGTAGAGGATTTGAAACTACGTTGTGATCCCCATGCCATGGCTGAAGGCCAAAAGATGAAGGGATGAAATGATGAAAGGTGGAAAATGTTGCTTGTGTTTCTGTTAAATGCTATGGCAAAAAGTACAGGGTAAATACATTATGTGTCATGTTTTGATCCAATTTGACTATGAATTCTGGGTGTGTATGAATTTGTTTTTTTTTTTCCATTGGAACCAGGTTTTTCCGGTCAATTTGTTGCGAATTTTTGGTTGCGAAACGAAACCCTCGCAGGAGTTCAAAAAGTTCGTGGAGTACAGATGCAACCAGATCAGGTGTGGTGAAAAATATGGATTCCCGGGTGGTGGTTGTGGTGGTTTCAATGACTTTTTTTGATGTTCATTTCCCTATTTAAAAGGGAAGATTACCCAGAAAATTAACTCATATTTTTTTTTGAGAGGGGTTGAAACCCAGCAACTAAGTCGATTTATGTTACGATATTAGATTTGCAGAACATATTGTTCAACATTATTATAAGTCTCTGTTCTATCATACATAGACATTGTAGTTTAGGGTTCTATAAAGATGCCCATAGGCTATAGGATGGCTATAGGCTATAGGTATTACCGGTCCTTGGATCGAAAAATTTTTGGAGCCCTTTGTGTTTCACCGAACGCCAGGTGTTGGTGAACATGTTGGAGAACTTCCGAAAACTCGTTGGTGGTAGCGTTCAAGGAGAGGTTCTTTATGCAGACTTTGTACCTCGACTGTTGTTGAACTAGAATGACTTGGAATGAACAATTGATAGAGTTAGACAGGAGAAGCAGTTCAAATAAGAAAACACGGGAATAATTTTGATGTTTGTATTGACCAGAAATGGTTGAAACTATCATAATTACAATATATATATATAGTATACCTTGTTTTTTTTTGGCCTCGCATCGTTTTCCACTGAGGAACGCTACTATGAAGGCCTTTCAGCAGGCCATGGCTTGACTTGTTGATTTTCCAAATTACATTTGCCATTTTCCTTTTTGCTTAATCCATTTTCTCTGGAGGTATTGATTCCGATGTCTACTTCGAAGAGATGCTACAAAAGGCTTGGGATTTGCCCAGTGGCTTTTTCCATCATTTGCAGGTGCACTGGGGTGGTTTTTTGGAGCTCGAGGTTGCATGCCAAAATGGAATCCAAGCACCAGCCTTCAAGTTGCAATTCACCATAGAGAAATGTTTTCAGTTTGTTGTGCCGGGGTTATAGCGACTTGATTCATGTACATTTAAGACTTGGACTGCACCTCAGCTCGTGTTTGCTTTTATGTAGTAATGGAAAAACAACCATTTGAAGATGTATTTCCCATTGAATATGGTGATTTTCCATTGCCATATTAGTTCGCTGAAGGATATAGAGATTTTTTGTGATTCTGTGCTTCAATAGTCATGGCTGGAAGGTGGATGAGACGAGTGATTCACGACACGCTGCTGGTACACCTGCACGAATGAAGCTCTATCCTCATCACCAGCATCATGGTCCCACCTTCCTCGTCCCTTTGCTTATGGGGTGGTGGTTTTTCTCGTGGATTTGTGATTTAAGTGTGTTAATGATGGTTTAGTAGCCATGGGCATCCATGGGCGCCAGATTTCCAAGTGCAATCTGCTCACAAATTTGGCTCGGCTGGATCCATTGGGATGTGAGAATAGCTGCTGTGCTGTTCAGGTATCAACATGTACCAACTGTATACGTTATGAGACTTGACATGTGTGCGACCCAACACAGTTCTTGGGACTGACAGTCGTTTGACATGCTGATATTTATTGAATCACCAGACCTCAATAAAAGTATTCCATCAGTAGAATCCCAGTGACGTGACCCTAAACAAATCCTCCGCAGCATCATCTTCCGACGATTTTTTGTTGGAGGTTGGTGAATCAATGAGATACTTCATCCGAACAATGAGATCTTTAAAGGGCCTCAAATGAATCTTAAATGATTCTCACGTTGATATACAGAAAAACACTCAACATTCCTAACATCACTCTGACCTTTTGATTTTTTTACCTAGGACAACTTCCATGGAGGTCACGAGCGACGCTCGGGACAGGCTAAAACGGGACACCGGCTACTCGGTTCTGAAGGGGGCAACGCGTTTCCAAGATCCAACTTTCCTGACAACGTAACTAGGCAGAGATACCTCGTAACTATGCAACCCCAGATATGATCTTGGTGTTTTGTGGCATATATTGTTCTTGTTCGAGGTAGATTGTTTTCCACATTGTTTATGATGTTTTCTCAACTCAATAATATAATATAGTCTAAATTGAGATAGTCATGTCATGTGTACATACATGTTATATATAAATCTATTATGATATCATCTACAGTAGACCTATAATCTTATATATGTGTTATGTACAGAAAATGCCTTCACAGTGCTGACTCC
Organism: Breviolum minutum Mf 1.05b.01; assembly: GCA_000507305.1. Taxonomy (NCBI): domain Eukaryota; class Dinophyceae; order Suessiales; family Symbiodiniaceae; genus Breviolum; species Breviolum minutum. Next base: position 114,783 of record DF239082.1, on the reverse strand, counting down.
CGAGGCTTTTGAGTACCTTACGTCGAAGCCTGGCACAATGCTGTCGAGGCAATGCCACTCAGTTGTCACCTGGCGAACTGAAAAACCCGGTGGTTCAAACGGTGAATCCAAAAATAGGTGTTTGAGATGGAATTAGGGAATTTACACCTTAATTGCGCAAGTGTTTAGATTCATCTCCGAAAGGAATCACTGTTGTTTTTTTGCCGATAGACTGTAGACTTTGAAAATGTTTTCAAGACATTAACCTCTCATTACTTTTGCCTTTTAATGCACATCTATAGTGATGCGATTTTGAGTCCTTAAACTATCTCAGAGAGGCACGTTTTGTTTTTTCCTAAGGTATGGAGATCTCGTAGTGCGCACCTATATGCCACAGCCTTCCAGGTCGGCCAAAGTGGTTGGTTGGTTCAGGGCGAATGACTAAATTATGACAGATATTTATATATGACACATGACAAAATCTACTGTATTACATGATGTTACATGCTTTTTTGTTACATTCTATTCTATACTATTATGTTTTCCTTTTCACATTATGATATAGTATAGTACGGGATAGTATAGGCTAGCGTAGTATAGAATAGTAAAGTATAGTGTAGTTGTGAATAGTTGTGTAGTGTATTGTATTTGATACAGTAGAGTATTGTCATTCTATTCTATTGTATTCTATCCTATTCTATTTTTTGTATTCTTTTCTATCATCCTTCATCACATTATATGCATTGTATTGCATTATAATTATATCTTATATCATATCAAAATCCATTACATGTGTGAACTGTTGTGAATCATTTGTGGCCAATCTTTCTTATCCATCCCAGCCAATGAAATGGCAGGAACTTTGATCCTCCACATTCTGTCACCTCAATCAACCAAACCCGTTGGGATTTGTTTTTAATTTATGGCTCAGAGTTAGATTTTTTGTTCACTTCAACTCGAAGGGTTCTCGTTCTTCTTGTTGTTGTCGTTGTTTTTGTTGTTGTTGTTGTTGTTGTTGGTGGTGGTGGTGGTGGTGGTGGCGGTGGTGTTCCTTTTTCTTCTTGTGTTTGTTGTTGTTGGCGTTTTTCTTTTCCAATTTTCATATTTATTGTTGTTATTATCCTGAGGATTTCACGGAGGATTCTTCTGGTTACACATATCCGGCCAATTTCGCAGTCCATCTTTCCAGATGGTTTTTTCAAAATGTCCCTTTCTGATCCTTACCTGATCCTTCCAGTCGATTTTCCAATTTGATGAGCATATTCAGTTGGTGTTGACCCCAACAGCCCATTTTTGGGCCATTTTTCCAAACAGGTGAAAGGATGGTCCATGTTCACGCCTTTTTCCCCAGGCGTGGCGAAGAGGCTCCACCAACCTTAGTTCCAAAGGCCATTTTCGAGGTCCGCAAAGATTTGACGAGCGGGAAAAGTCTCAGAATTCAGTTGTGGGAGGTGAAGTTTGTGCGGAATTTTGTTGGCAAACCCTATAAGGGTTTAACACCACTTCAGATAGAGGCTCCTGGGATGGGTTTTTGCAGTGAGTAGATCTTCACTTAGATACAAACCTTTGCTACAAAAAGACACACGCACTTTTAGATTCGATGATTGTGTACTGAATTTCCCAAGGTGGACATATGTTTCCATCAGTGAAGTGTTGAATCCTTCAACTACAACCTTGATGAATCACCCGCAGGCAGCAATCCTCCGCTTGCTTCCCAGTATGCCAGCACAAGATTTGGCGACGTTGACGGCCATTTTCAAGGTGCCCTGAAGGGGCGTTGATTTTGAAAGATTACTGTGTTTAGGAAAAAAGTGGATCTTGCACAACATTTGTGCCGTTTCATATGATTGGAAGAATGCCGTTACGACGTTAGTACCCCCGAAGAACTATACATGCCAAAGGAACCATTTGAAGAGCTGCCTTTGCCGTTCCACCTGTCGCCGGGTGTTTCGGGTGTGGCAAACATCTGCAGGATGCTGTGCGGAACGACTGTATGGACTACCGCTCCTTTCTACAATCATTGCAGGCGCACTAAAAAAGGCAGCCACTGAAATGTGACTCACAATTTTGGGTATTTTTGTCAGAATGATTTTTTTGTTGAAGTTTGAATGCTATACAGAATGATCCCCAAAACTGATGGTTGGAATATGTGGGAATTTTATTGACATGGTCCCAAGTATCCTACGTGGAAGTGGTTATTCAAAGGTGCAAACGTTCAATGATGCTTGAAGGGAAAAAGCAATGGTTATGATTGATGCAGAAGTTGTAGACACCCGACCTTTGGTAGCCGTGGTGACTCACGATTTCTTGCTGTCACCTGAGAATCAGAATGCAACAATCGTTTTGATGATGATGAAAGTGATGAAGATGATGACAATGAGGAGGATCAGGATGACGAGGTTGATGAGGATGAGGATCACGAGGCTGAGGAGGAGGATGAAGATGAGGAGGAGGATGACGATGGGTCCATTATTTGCTTCATCATTTGCTGTTGACCCAATTGCAGCAAGAAAGCAGATGAGAACCCATCCACAATGAAAGTTACCGCATGTTACAGCTATCACGAGGGTGTTGCCCCTTTTCCTCACCACGTGTGACAACACCCTCCACCTTTTGTTCATGAATTTGACTTGTTGTTTTTCATCCAATGCTTCATTGGTGATCAATCTTGCTGGTTCACCATCCATGATGCCCTTATGAAATTGATGATCACTTGATGATCTGACTGTGATAAGCCCTTGGCTACGTCAAACATGGGTGGTCCAACCACTCCACCAGGTCTCCTCTGCTACGCGGCAAGATTGTGCCGTGCGTCTCTTCGATGATTTGGTTGGCATGGCGGGCTGGGTAGGGAATGGCGCCGAGGTGGCTTGAGGTGGACAAACTCCGATGGTTTTGTGCAAAAGAAAAGGTGAGAATACAATCTAAAGTCTATACTTATTCCTCAATCAATGATTCGCCAATTCACCATTTATGATGTTTAGGATCTCCATGAATCATTCAGATGAACCAATTTGTAACTGAGCTTTTACCAAAAGATGCTCCAAATTGATTGACCTTGTGCTTCATCATTATTGAACTTTGAAGAAAGGCTTGCCAGCTGTAAACATTAAGAATGTAGCCAACATTTCCACACTGAAATCAAACTAGATCATGTATTCAACTGTTTGTAGCTGATGATCAGCCAGAATGATATATCCACCATTGATCTGTCATTCATAATATTTCGTTAAGGTACCCAAAGGCGACTTCCACAAATGGGTACCTTTACCCAATCTCACGCGGTGATTTTCACAAAACAAACAAGTTCACAAAAAGGATAGCCGGATACCGAATACCCTTAAAGATGCTCATTTGCCTCAAATGAATGCAACATATATTTGATCTATAAAAATCTATATCTCCATGAATCTCTTCGAGTGCAAAAACAAAAATCACAGCGAATCAGCTTCCGTGAATCCTTGCAGACGGGCGCTACAACTTTGGATCTTGCAACTGTGGAAGGCCGTGTGCCTTTAGGAGCGAAGAGTGTCTTCGGTGAGAGGTGGGGGGAGCGAAAAGTGCTGATGGTGAAGGGAGCTGACGGCTGATGACTTAGATACACACCCCTGAAAATTAGCATGGAACCTCAAACATGATGCTTGGAAGATGAATTTCCTTTTGGGATACGGCCTGTTTTCAGGGGCGAACTGTTGAACTGCAGGAGTGTACTGACCTGATGTTGATGATTTGGTGATGATTTGTGAATCTGACTGAAGGGAATCTGATTTGATGATTTATGATTTTGATTTACAGTATCTGAGCAAACCTTTGGCAATCCCTTATCATACCCTCATAGTTCCTTTGGGTTTAGTGGGGGTTTTGAATGTAACGCAATTTATTGAGTTACATCGTGTTTTAATATGTGTCTTAATGAATATACATGTATTATATACACATAAATTGTATGTGTATTTGCACTATGCTGCAATACAGGAGTCGTTATAGATAGAGGTCATTTTCAACCGTTGACTCACAACGTTTTCCCAAAACATCTCGCGGTGTTTTCCATGGATTCCATGGGTCGTGGTTTCCCATCCCGTTTGTCAGGCCAGTGTCATTACAAAGTTGGTTAGACTTTCATGACCTCGTCGCCATGGCAGCTGGCGATACCACAGATGTTGTGTGCCAATTGGGGTCGCTGTTGCCATGAGATAAATTTTCGATTGAAGAAGGGAAGTGTTTTTCCTGAAAGGAGCGAAAACATGTTGAAAAGAGAAATGATAGAGAAATGTGTTTTTTTTTTACGACTTACGAATTGTTGCCAACGGATTTCTGGGAAGCCTTTTTTCAAGTCAGCTCACGTGGGTGCACCAGAAAGGTGGTTATATACCCAATTCCTGCGGAAACTCCTTTCTCTGCAGAATCTGCATCACGTGAAAGTGGCACTGTTGCTGTACATGGTCCATCAATGTACATAATGTATACCCTACAGTTATTAGATATCATTTGACAATATTTGACATACACACATTTGTCCTTTATCTATGTAATCCATATGCATCTACTATCTATCACTCTTGTGAAGTCTTCAGTACATTTCCTAAGTCTTCCATCTGTAAATGTTCAAAAGCATTTTAGATTAAATTATATATACCTTCCCTGAAACTAACATAGCCCGTGAAAATAGGCCAGGCCCCAAAAGGAAAGTCTTCCAAACATCCACTTTTTGGGTGCTATGTTAATTTCATCCCACAAAATCCCAGGCAAATCCCATAAATCACTAGGGAAACTCAAAAAGGAATCCCATGAACCTGAGTTTCACGGAGGTACGAGGCCCAGCTTCGCTACTTGTGGGGCATGAGAGATCCAGATCAGGGCCGTAACCTGGGTCCAGTACCGGGCTACTACCCAGGTATGTCGCGTGTACATCTTGGATGAGAGATTCATGAAAACGTTTCAACAAATTGGACAGTTGGAAATGGGTTGTTTGGCAAAGAGAGGTTTCTTGTATAGTTGTTTTTTTCAGAGAAACCGGGTTTCTGTATATACTTGGATGAGTTCCTTGTTGTTTTGGTGGATGTACATCGCGTCCATATTGAAGCCATCCCCTTGGAGTGTCAGACGGGACGCAACACCAGGAAGTCGCAGTTACTTTGGTGCATGGAGAAAAAGAGGCAGTAACATACACTAAAAGGAATGTAAATAGTGAATAACGTTTACATATACTTTAATGACTGTATCATGTTGATCATGTTGTATGACCATATATTCTGAAGTGTTGTATACAAAACATCATTTTAGCACATTGAAAAGTCTTGAAGTTTTGTTCAGTGAACAGCTGAGTTTTTACTTGCACCATGCTAAACTCCGGCAGTTGATTTGCTGTTGCATCCCATTGTAAAAGTTGGCCAATGCTCCCGCCATCTCGAAACTGTGATGGTGACGCACCAGATTCACCAGACTAGACAAAATGGAAAAGGTGCCCACGGTCTTCCAGTTTTCATTGTTGCTGATCTCCATTGAGTGGAAATATCAACAAACAACATGTGGCAATTGTCGAATGAATAGAAACATGCAAGAAATTTTTGAAAATAGAACGTTTCATCCTCAAAAATCTTAGCCACATTTAACACTTGACGATGAAATGTTAACAGTTAAACATGAAATAAAAGATTTCATCCTCAAGATGTTAAACATACATTTGATAATGTTAACAGTTAACAGCCTCAACCTAAAATCTATGCTCCCTTCAAACAACCATCGTTGCCAAGGTGATAAGGGTGGCCTTAGTAAACTGTTTCCCAAGTACATCTTGGAGACGGATGCTGGAGTTTGGAGCTTAGTTGTTCCCGAAACGGTTTATCCAAACCCGTACCTAAATGAAAAGGGGAACCATGGTAAAGGTTGTGTTGCAGATGATGTAGGTTGTTTTTTTTGGGGGGTGTTTATTGAATGAATTGAGAGATGTTTGTTGAAATACATCGTAAAAATCAGGTGTGCTTCATGCTTTTCCACCTGTTTTCGTTTTGAAGATTTATATTTTATATGTTTTTTCGAGATTGATCTTGTTTTGAACTTGAGCTCTTTTCACCCAAATGCATACTGTTTGCAGGTTTGTCCATTCTCCTCATACTCCCCTCCTCCAAAAACCTGCATGAGAACCAAACCATGTCTGTCTTTGAGAACTAGCAGTGCACCCAACTTGTGAAAACATCCAAAACAACGAGTGTTGTTCAGCACCAAAAATGGAAGTCGAAAAACATCAAGCAACATACCTTTATCCCACCCAGAAGAAACTACCTTCGCCACAAAAATTCTACCTTCGCCACAAAGGCCCCAACTTGATTGATTGATAAGGGGGGGTAACACAATCAACTAATTTTAGGGAATCAAACACTTTTATATGCAATTTGGGCAAACAATGGTTGATAAAATCAGTTGATTCAGTTGATCACCAAACTTGCTGAATCAAGCAATTTTAGGGAAGAGAATCAACATGAATCAACCCTTCGTTAGTTGGGGTTTTGACTTCGCCTATGAAAAGGGACACTCACTTTGTTTTAACTAGCCTTTGTCTCGGTGGGATAATTTTAAGCATCCACTCATGGGATTCCTTGAATCAAGCAAGATTTCATGGGTAGCACCAAAAACACTTTGAACCTCAACACTTTGAAGAGGAAAATTTGATGATATTGGACTCTGATATTTCATCAAATATTCACGAATTGGCAATTCATCCAGGAACCATGCTTTGTAAGCACTGAGAACATGACAAAACGGCCCTGAAACCACGGATCACAACTTGAGGTCTTTCTGATGGCAGCGAAAAAACAGAAGAATAACAAGACTTCCAAATATGCCAGGACCTCAGAACTTGGGCAGTGAGCTATTTTTGGAATCAAAAGCGATGGGTGTCCTTAAATAGAAGCCCTTATGTCTTACTTTGATCTTGATATTATAGTTTGTTTGAAGCGGTTGGAAAAAATTGAAGATTTTGAAGTACAGTAATTGCAAGTCTGTTCCCCTTTTCATTGTGATTGAAACCACTGAGTGAACTTGTCGACCTCGGAGCCTTTTTGGAAAGAAAACACCTGTAAACTTGACTGGGACCATAATTAGTCCCAAACTTCCACTCAAACCAGCCTTGGTTAGTCCAGCTTCTTGTGGTTCACGTGTTAGTTACCCATGGGTCACATTACAGCCTGGTTGGAATCACGATTAACTCCGTAACACGGTGGTAGCAACATCACTTTAAGTTGCTTGACCAAACCGGTATCTCTCCTCATCCTCGGACGAAAAACAAACGCCACGCCCGTGCCTTGCAGGTCATCACGATGTCCCGCACAGACGATAGCGGCAAAGATGAGGATGCCTTCCTCGGAAAGTTGCGATCCAACTTCTTGGGTCTTGAGTTCATGGCCTATGGCGAAGGGATGAATCCCAAAAAGTGTCGAGACGGCACAAGCAATGGATTTTGATGGTTTTTGTTGAGGATTCTCCAAAAGAGTTGGGACTTCACCGGAGTTTAATATGAAAGATGGTACCAAAAAAGTTGGTGGTCTGAATTTCTTTGAGTCACCTCCAAATTTTTGAGCCACATTCATTTAGATGAGAACTTTTGAGAAGTTCTTTTTGTTCCTGCTCCATAATCTTTGGCCAACAAAAACATCATGGACCATCACGGTGACTTTCCATGAACTCAGCGACTTGTGATCCAGTTGTCGTCTGAGGATTGATAGCTCTATGTCGCAGGCGCAAATGGGGTGAAGACTTTTGGGTCCTTTTCAAGTCGACACTGTCGCAGACAGACGGTAATGGTCAGGAAGTGTTACTTACCACAGCTAGGAAAAATCATTTGAAGCAAATTGTAATGATTATCATTACATTGCCACATTGCTATTCATTATATAATGTATTACAATGTCATTAAATTGAATCCTGATTCAAAGTGCTATGAGTCAACCTCGATACATGTCCATTACATATCCATATCTACTTGTAGTTTTTCCAAGTGTGATTTCGCAGGTGCATGCTTTGCAGCTAACCAGGTGCCTTGATCAATACGCTGTTCCTCTGTGATGCCTAGCTGCTCCAATTGGCTAAGAGATTAAGAGTATCATCAAAAGAGGCTTATCAAAGATCATCAAAGTGGTTTCGGGCCTTTTTTTTGTGAGATGATTTTTTCCTGTGCCCTTTTAAAACGGATTCTGTTTTGACTCTTGACACTGGATCCCCAAGAAATGGGCCAGAAAATCAAAGATCCCCATGGTGTTTCCACTGTCTGGTCTGACATGCTGACCGGGTAACAGGTATTTAATTTGCCGCATAAATCCTAGTGTGATTGGGATGATAATTGTGATATATTATGGGTATATAGAGTATAGATATAGACGAAATTGAATAATCAGGATTTAAATCACTTATTATGGGAATCCCATAGAATCCCGTTTAACCAACCTGCACAATGGGATGAGAAGAACATATGGAAGACAATAACATATAGATACAGTAGCAACCGGCTTTCATGTGCATACTGTTCTTTTCGTGGTTCACACATGTTAATATTTTCCACCCAGGATTCATACCCTGGAAAGTGTTCAAGGGTTTTCCAGTTGGGAATAAGTTGAGATTCTCAAACCTGGGGATATCCCCAAGAGCAGATTATCTAAACCAGCTACAGCAACAAGATTTCATACCAAAAAGGATGTCAATATCCGAACAACATAAGGCGTTTCAAGCATAGTACGGTTTAGATACATTTTGTGAGACAAGTTTTGCGCCCCAAAACATCGCCCTTTAAATTTTGTAGACAGGAGGGCTTTTGTTTTTTCGTTTTTGTTTGGCTGGACGTCCATGTTCCCATCACCGTAAGCAAAAGGGTAGGTCTCAAATATGCATGGATCCTCAATTGCCTACAACATCCTGAGTTTTTACCTAAGTTGGTTTGGGACCCCAAATCTATAGTCTTTCCAGATGTACAAATCGGCACGGTTGGGCAACTGCAAGGCAAGAGCTCTTGGCTGTTCAGTGACCCTTGGGATGGAAGCAGTGGAATCTCCTTCTTTGAATGTAATCCATTTTATTTGGATGGTTCCAAATGCCCCAAATGCCATTCGACATTTCTTGTTTAGAATAAACGTGGCCTTCAAACCTGTTGAGTTCAATTCATTTGCTTTTAGTACTGTATCTTGACATAAGTTCCAGTGGAGTATGATTGGAAGGTCAACAAATCTTGAACTACACACCAATGTTGCCACATCTTCATATATATGACCACCTGATGGGCCTTACTCCGTCAGAGGTACAGCAGCTCTCTGTGGGGCACAAAACCTCGTGGTCCTCGGAAGATGGGAGCAGCATCTCGGTTGGTTGTGGAGCTAGGTGGATTGAAACGTGTTTTTGGTTCTCGTATAGTCCCCTCTACCTGGGGACTGAGGAAATGATTTTAATTTGACTCATATATTTCAAAAGGCTTGAAACCACCATCTAGGTGGTACATAAGACTTATAGTATGAGTTTTGAGGAAAAGATGATTGAAAGGTTCAGGACAGGGATTCGAACCCAGACACTTTGCAACACTGCTCATCAACATTCGACCATGGTTTTTGATTGTTAACACATGGGTGATGTTCAAAAGAGTAGTAGGTCCACAAATGATTGGCTAAACCTGAATTATGTACAGTCTGAATCATCATTTTCGGCCCCCTATTATATGGTCATTTCGGGAATTTGCTACGTTTTTTGGAGATGACAAGGCTGCTTTACCGAACCTCCAGGTAATACCAAAGGTTCAGCCAAATGGTGAACGGTTGATTTGCAGGAGGGAAGGGGGAATGCTGTGGGATGGGATCATACAACATCACACACGCCGAAGCATGGGTCGCCAGGGTGCCGTCAATATGACTTGCAACAAACTGTAGAGGTTCCGGAAACTTGGTTTAGATAAAGGAGCTCCGAAAAAAATAAAGCATAAACAGAAACATTTTTTAATATACTGAAATATCCTCATGATTCCAGGCATGCCACCTATCAATCCCCCAAAACCATTAGCTCTCATGACACATCTACCTGATTCAAAACAAAAATCATGTTTGAACTGATTGTTCTGACATTTGCACTTCCTTTCCCCCAAAGAAAACCTGGGAAAACCTGCTTCATTTCGCTTCAGATTATATCTTTTTGAAACGGGAAACCCGAGGGCATCAGTAGAAAATGTTTACAGGACCTTGCATCCAGACACGGAGGGCTTAGTGGCTTTGCAGAAGGCGAGAATCAACGAATTGGACAGCAGCTGCCTGTTGTTTTCCAACATGGCTGGCCACAGTTTGGATGAATTTTAGTCTGATTGAAACTGATTGAACGAATGGCGTATGCCAAATTGGTTCTGCAGGTTGGAAAGAAAGAATGTGTTTGAAAATGCTGCATTTTTCTGGGAGCACAGGTTAGCACTTTTGAAACTCCAACAGATTTTCAGATTAGGTGATCCCTGGAAGGTGTTCTTCCTTGGTCGCCCAGGTTGAAACATGCCAATCATGACATTTTATTCAGTTCATATATTTCTTGAAGTCCTCGACACTTGACACGTCGGCCTAGAACAACAACACCAGCCACATCCAGCAATTCCACAACAAGTTCTGACCTGAGTTTTACCTTTTTGCCGTTTCACCCCATGTGTTTCTGTTGGACAAAAATCACCCAAGGCCACCGAAGTGGAATGAGCAGGTAGGCGCCTTTGTGTTGAATTTCAACAAGCGGGTCACGCAGGTGCGAAGCTTGAGGATGGGTGAGGACTGGATGTTTTCAAACAGCTTCAGCTCATGACATTTGAATGCATGAAGTTTTTGGACTTCAAGGTTTCATGTTCCAAAAAAAGTTTGCTGAGTTGGAGTATTTGGAGTTGAGTTGTTTCAGTTCGCAAGTTGTTTTCCTGTGGTGAAATGATAGAACATGGGTGGTAATAGGTGATAGGATTGGAAAACAAAAAACATGGGACACGGAGACGAATGACGTCCAAAAAACCTCTCTGTGAGATGGGTTTGCTTCGAGTCATAGGGTACTAGTTCTGCATGTGAGGCATCCTTATACATCTTATACCAATTCACGTGCAGGATTCACTACAGACTCATAGTTAATCCTATAGTACGGAAGAATACGTTTATAAAAAATGTAGTATATTATCATACATGATGTAATGTGTATATATATATAATATGTATATATATATATACGTGAATATTGGTCAATTTTTCAAATTGAAGATTTCTGAATCATCAACAGATGTGATTTGTCAGGGCCGGGTTTCCAGCCGTGGGTTGAATGGGACTCTCCACAGGCATCGGTGAAGAATTTCCAACTCACCACGCAAGATGATCCTGACACGGTGACTTGGTGAAAAAATGACCCACCCAGGCTTTTTTTGAATCAGTGAAGAAACAAAACAGAAGTTCAGGGGGTGTTTTTTTGAGAGGGTTTCCACATGTGTTTTTTCAAATAAAAATTCTGGAGATACTCAAAGGAAAGAAACAAGGGTTTATGCAGGTCATTATTAAGAGAACCCATAATTAATAAGACCTGAATAAGGCCTTATTTCAGGGGGGGGTACTGTACCGGGGGAGGTTGACCAGCCATCATATACCCCTCCACAAAAGCCAACATGGCCCAGTTTTGGAAATGATAGCCGGGACTTGAGTTCTTTTCTTAGTTGGACAACTCGCTTTGCATGGCAAGGAGAAAAACAGGGGTGCTTCGTTGGAAGTGACGGCTGTCCGCACGAATCGCTGCAATGCCTCCGCGTTGGGGTGTATTCATTTAGGCCCTTTAACCACCATGCTCTTCAGCATGATTTTTGCGGACAGACTTTCTCGCTCAAGTTTTCCAACAAAATTAAATCTCTCATCGAATGACATGCATATTTGGAAGTCATCTTAGGATCAATAGTCCCCAGGAAGTTTAAGTTACTGATTTAACACGTTAATGCCCGTTGATTTATCCGCAGTCATTAGTCACTGGTTGCAAATTGGTAGGTTTTGAAGGGTTGTCACCTCAGGTGAATACTTCATGATTTCACCCCTCCTTGCAAATTTTAATTTACAACCCTTACAAACCTACCCACAAACAGTGGGATAAACCGATAAACCATATTTGCCTGTCATTTGTATATGTTTGAAGGGTCATGAGGGTGTAAACTGTTCTTGTTCTTGAATACCATTGATTGGGAATACTAGTAATACAAGTTTGAGCAAACAACGATGCGATGAACATCAACTTCAATGATGACAATCCGGTGGCCACATAGTTGTTGTCGTCATAAAGCCCAAGATACAACATAGCATCTTCAGGAAATTTACTTTGAGCCAAATTGCTAAGTATCTTTTAAAATCCAATTACCCCGCTACGTACCCATTGAGTCCTTTCCCTCCTAGGATTACAATCATAAATAATCACCAGTTACTTATGATTGTAGTTTGTTTACGCTTGTTCATTCTTTGGTTCACAAATCGCCACACCAGTTGAGTCAAGACCCCGGGAGGTGAAATTAACATTAATAGATTATAATCTTCGTTTTGCCCACCCCAAAAAACGAGGTCTTTCTGCAATTTGGACGAGTTGGGAAGGTGCTTCAGAACTTCCTTTCCGGGTTGCTCCGAGTTGGATGATTTGAAAAAACGAGGCAAAGGTAGGTCAAAACATTTATGGGAATCTAAGGGGCCCACATGCAGGGTGTTTAGAAGACCTTCTTTTTGTTGGGAAGGGGGTGAAATTGGATACCCTTAGGGTTCCCATGATATCGCGTGAGGATGTCTTCAATATGGACTTCAGATTCCCTTTCTCACCATACCAAGCATTTGCTATTTGCTTGGAAGCTCAACAGGGAAAATGGAAGGAACTGGGGACTGAAGCTTCAGACATCTCGAAAAAATCCGGTTGAGTTTGGTAGTTTTATCGCACTGTTTTTGGGTTTTCGTTGGTGCAGGATTTCTAAAACTATTAACAGTATCAGATAATAGGTGGTGGTTTCTATAATATTTTCTAATTTTCCTCCCGGATCCCTGGGGAGATGAGCCACTTTGACGGTTGCATATTTTTCAAAGGGGTGGTGAACCAACCATCAACCAGAAATGTTGCATATGTTGATTTTCATTCTCATGTTGTATCGGGACTAGAGTAGGGTGCTGTTGCCCGTGCCCACCCCCTGTCTTCCCCACTCCCCATCCTTGCAACACAATGGATTTGGGAGGAACATCTTTGGAGTTAATGTTGCCAGTCTCAAGGTCTCAGTTCTTTTGACTACAAGTTGTGCTGCGAGTAATGGTGCGCCACTTGGTGTGCAAGATGTGGACATGGTGATGATAGTTGGGTTCAATAGTATGTCATATGAAGGTCTAACTATATAGTATAACAGAAATGAAGACAGTCTAATGTGGTTCATAGTTGTTCAGTTAGTTGAATTGTATCAATTGAATATATAGTTGATTTGTTTTTGTTAATTTGAATGATCCAATTTAGTTGATTGGAATTGAGACCTCTCAGCCAGGTCAACGCAGCACAAGCTTGCTGGCAGTGCACCAAAAAGAGCGCATGCCTGAAAAAACCAAGTCGCCAATATCCACAAGATATGAGGGGTGATGAGAGGGATGTAAGCTGGTGTGTAAATGAAGGCCAGCTATTTGGTTTTGATGTATCATACGTGAATCTTTGACATTTCAACGGCCGAATCGTTCAAGTCCTCTACTACCAATCTAGCGATGTATAACAATGAACAGACAGTGTTGATCGCATGATATAGATCAAAGATCATGAATAGAACACCAATGCTTTTTATAAACGTCCTACAACTAGAACTAGTGTTTTGACTGTCAAAGTCCTCTGGACAAGATCAGGAAAACAACAACTCTGTGAGAATTCTGGAAAAGATGGACGTAACAGTGGTGTATACACCCTTCTTTCGACTTCGGATTCCTTGCTAGTCTTTTCATTTAAAAGCACATGAAATCAGGCATCCTGATATCAACTATTAAACACACCTACTAAACATGCACTTTTCCCCCGGCCGAATGTTCTGGTGGGACCGGAGATTTGGTTAAAAAATCGCTGAAGTTTCCAGCGCTTTCGCTGACCTCCAATGTTTGAAACGGACAACGTGAACAAAGAAACAACGACAACGATAACGAAGTTGACATGAATTGAATCCCATATGCAAAACCATCACTTCTGCATTATATGCCGACAGCATGGTAATTGTAAGGGTATGACACATCTGAGTTTAGTTTGGGCTGTGACCTCAATCCCTGGCCGCCCTAGCCTTATCTCTATTTGTACAGTACCAGCAATCCTTTGGCCACGTGGAATTTATGTTTGTTCAACTTGAGATCACATTCTTGTTTGAAGGAAACATGAAACGACTGGGAGTTGACCCAAATTGATTTTTTCATGGAGGTTAGTCTTCTCTGTTTGCCCATTTTTTTGGGCTTGAAAAACATTTCACCACGGGTGCACTTGGCCCAACCGGACCAGAAGCTAATGTGCTAAGACAAAAAAATGGGAGCTTCGGGAAGGGCGCTGCATTCGGACAAATGATTTTGCTTTGGATAGGAGTAGTAGATTCGTTGCACTGGTGTGAGATGTCTGTTTTAAAGACAGGTATTCAAATTGCTTTATGTTGACTTAATGGATGCAGAAGTCTTTATGATTGATGCTTTATGATGCAGATATGGGATGAACAATTTCAGAAAAAGTGAGTCGTTGGACCATGTTTGACCCAACATGTGTTTTTTCAAGAAGTTGTACAGTAATTCAAGTTGCAATCTTGAGTTTGAGTTTGAGTTGAGTTTTTCAAATTTGACCTATGACTTTAGACCTATGACTCGACCTTCGTGACTCTATACAGCTTATTTTCTCTAAACTTCATGGATGTGCCAGGGTAAGGCTGCAGATGACTTTCCGAGGGGAAACACCAAGACAGTTTACGTGAAGGCAAGGGGTTTTGGAATGGATTTCCGGAAAGAGGCAATTCAAGATGTTCAAGTTCAGTGTCATCCCTGGTTTCGGACATATAGTTTCACTCTTGGCGAATATCTTCCATTTGGCGTGTTATTGTCCAGTCGTTCAGAAGTGCGCCTTGATTTCAATCTGCGAGAGGAACTCTTTTTCAAGAGTGATGACAAAGAGATCTTTGAGGGCATCATCAAGGATTTCAAAGAGGCCCATTTCAGTTGAAGAGCTTCACCATTCTAGTCGTGTCAATACATATTTACATGATGTATATATATATATTATCACATATTGACATATATTCATATTATGTATATATATATATGAACATGTATATATATATATATATTATACGTATGTATGCATAGTTTGCTTTGATATAGTCAATATTATGGCTTCACATTTTTCACGGTAGATTGTATGTCCATTTCGCAAGTGAGAACATTGTGCTGAGGAACTTAAAGGTAGCTCATTTTACAGATCCAAATGGGTTGAAACTGGGTTGAAAGGACCGATCTTTGGTCAAGGAAGGGGTGCCCCTTGGTGGAAGAAGACACAATCACAAGTACAGTCAAGTGCACATGGATCCAATCTCCTCTCACGATCATGTCCATACTGACTCAAGAAGCTCTGGGCTGATTTGAAGTGGGAACTGGCCAGCCGTTTCGGGCAATATCTTGATAGATTTTTTGTATGACCTGACTCATTGTCACCGCGTCATAAAACAAAAATACTCCTCTCAAGATCATGGTTCAATGTCAAAAGGGTGTTTTTTGTTTTGAGTTTCTCTCCATTTTTTTGGAAACATACCGTGTCTCCCTCCATTTTCTGAGTGTGTTTCAGGTCCAAAAAGTTTCGAAAAACCGCGACACAGAGCTGGAATTGAAGGCGGGACTGCCACAGGAGACAACCTGTGGCGGAGCGATGTAGTTGGCTGAGTTGATTGCAAGTGGAAGTTTTTAGGTACGGAAGCAAAACCTGTATATTATGAATTATTTAATTATTATGATATTTATATACACATATATATGTAGTTTAGTATATTATGTATACATATTATACATATATACATAATGTGTTACTGTACCATTGAAATTCTATTCCATGAATGGGTGACAGAGATTTCGTTTGTTGTTTGAAATACTTTGCTAGTCAGAAAACATTCTTTACGTTAAGAATGCCTGTGGAAAGTCACATTGTATCGCCATTGATTCACGAAGTTATCAACCCCACCAACTCCAGAACCAAACTACCCACCTACTTGACGATGCCCAGGTCCAGTTAGGTACTCAGATAGCAAGTTCACTTAGATTCTATAAATAGGTTTAGATCAGTAGGTTTCTATTCTTTGTAATTTTCCCAATTATGAACACCTCTATCAACTAGTGCATACGACTTAGGAGAGTAGGTTATACAGGTTATACATGGTTATACTATAGAAATGATTCAACAATTATGCGGACTTTCCGAATCTACTTACGTAAATTCCTTCCCAATGGGTCATGTGAGGCACAGCACAGCGAACAGTCGACCAAGGTTGGAACAGGGCAACAAAAACCCATTGGAAACGAACTGTTAGCGGAACTTGGGGAAAACATGTTTTAAATGGATCTAAGTCGCCTGAAAATTTCAGTTGATGAATTTTTTTCTTGTTTCACACAGGTATTTTGATAGTTTGGGAAGGATTCTTGGAGATAGAAATACAAAAGCTGAACATTGTGGCATCAGTTGTACTTCGAATCCTCATCAGCTTGGCGATGATTCATCTGATCGAAATCTCCAGATTTTATCACCTGCAAATGCAGGAAGGGAATTCTACCGGCAAACAGTATTAGCAATTTTAAGGTTGGCGAATTATCCATTGCAGATGAAACTGACATCACAAGGTTGAAGTCTCCGACACTGATGGTGGTCCAATCCAATGATTCACTGGACTAAACAGCAAAGGATGTGTATTTTTTTTTAATATGCAGTTGATGGAAAACATCGTGGTTCAAATTGAGATATCAATGTTTAGGTTTATATATTGTTCAACAAATAAGATCAACCGTTTTTGTTTTAGAAATCCATGTTTTGGAACTTACCAATCTCAACTGGTCCTGAGATAAATCGACATAGCCATCGACCTGTTTTTTTTTTAACCTGTGACCCTGTGACTAACTGTGACCTTCATCTTGTATCCATGGATATGCAGAGGCTGAAGCATTGAAAGAATTGAGGTCCAGATGGTTTTTTTTCGTGGAAAGGGAGTGGTCTTCCGATGGGTGTTCCGACAGCTGCACAGGTTGATTTTTTGTGTTTCAGCCGTTGGCTATTTGATTCCAGGGCCTGTTTCCTATTCTCAGACTAGGGAGCTACATGTTTTGACTGACTTTCCTCCAAGATATATAGCCATTTTTTCTGAGTTGCATATTGAATCATGAAGTTTTAGGTATCACCAGTTTCAGGTTCAAAGCAGCGAGCCTTAGTTGGCTCCAGTGATCACTTTCAAAATTCAATTGTATAACAGCACTTTTGGCAATGGCTATGACCACGAATATGTGGCAATAGCTTCATACTGTTGATGGAAGAAATCCTGCACCACCTGGGATGTAAAAAACCTTGTAAATACTGGGGTAAACCACCAACCTCAACTGATTAGCAGGATTTCTTTCATCAACAATATGAAGTACATTTTTGGGACGTTTAGGATGTATCGAAAAAAAAACGACCGTCGTGATATGTATTTCAGTACATTTCACTTAAGTTTGATCCATCGCCTCAATGGATTTTTTTCAGGAAGATTTGGGCCGTTTTTTGTTTGGCAGAGTTATGAAGCTTTCTCAGGAAAGGTTGGAACGAGTTTTCAAAAACATGCATGACTCAGCCCATGAAACGATGAAACCTGAAACCTCTTAGCATATATCAATGTGTTTCCATTTGTTGAGTGATGCTTAATACTTTGGGAAGGTTTTTGACGGTATTCAATATGATGTTCGTTCGCCCACCCCTTGAGTCAAATGAAAAGTTGTGAATCTTGTTCCTTTGGTTTAGACCACAAAGTAATAGCATCATCTTTTTTTGCTATGTAACATTCTTTCAATTTCGGACGTGTGCAAAAACGGATTCGTTGACTTTTTCATCAATGGAGATGGGAAGGATCAACGTGGTGAAATTGCCACAAATGACACCCATGTATGTCTGGCGTGTATCAAAATCAAGCCTCAAATCCTCAGAGTACACCGGGACACCAATCTGTGGGTAGATTGGTAGGGCATATCCCGACAACGGAATTTTATTTGAAACACAATCCAGGCCCACATAGGTCACACCAATCTTAACGCGTCCAAGGCCATGTCCCAGCATTCGAGATGTCAGCATGCGGTGAGAGAGCCCTCAGTTGGGTCGGTGTTGTGTTTTTCTGGGAGATCTTCCAATGGATGACTAGGTGGTTTCAAATATTTTTTATGTTTACCCCGATCCCTGGGGAAATGATCCAATCTGACTAATATTTTTCAAGTGGGTTGAAACCACCAACAAGATGAGTGTCCATCCAATTCTTGCTGACACCGAAGTTTGATTTTTATGAGATTTGGGAAGGTTTTGCACTTCAAGAAACAATACGGTCCAACGGTCTCATGTCTCCTCCCATTGGGGAGATGATTATTGAACAACAAGCTTTGTGAATTTTAGGTCCGCAAAAATGTGAAATGATTTGACCACTTGGACGTGCAGCAAACGGTCACTTGGTGGTTGTGGTTTGTGATTTTCCGCAGATCCGCAAAGTCATTATTCCACAATATTACAATATTCCCTTCTCATAAGGTTAACTTAGTAGGATAAGTTTAACCACCAACCTCCTAACCACCCATCAACCATTGATCCGACGTCGATTGGATGTTTCAGATTCTGCAATCTCTCGGTGTTTTGACAGCCTCGCCTTGTTTCAGGCCTTCCATGGGATCCGCCAAAAGTAAACCTGTGTGGAATTTAGAGGCACGGGACGTTTGATCGTTCAGCCTCTGGAAGGCTCCCACAAGTTCAGAGACATTTTATATCGTCTTTTTTTTTTATCATTTTTACCAAC
This sequence comes from Breviolum minutum Mf 1.05b.01, assembly GCA_000507305.1. Taxonomy (NCBI): domain Eukaryota; class Dinophyceae; order Suessiales; family Symbiodiniaceae; genus Breviolum; species Breviolum minutum. The sequence goes on along the minus strand of DF239082.1, from coordinate 95,765 downwards.
ATATCAATTTGATGGCCATATGATGTTTTTTTCTCCAAGGTACCTTTGTTGGTTGAGTTTTTGATATTTTTTGTTGCGGATGAAAATCAGAACACAATTGGAGAGTTCTATTGGGATAATAGATTTGCCTGGGAATGAGAAAATATGTTAGTTTGATTCAGTTTGTGCTTTCACAGTGAATCCAGATTTTTGAGTCGAATCCAAGATGGAGTCTTAAATTTGGAGTCCCGCTGTTGGTTTAAGAGTTACAGTATAGGTTTATAGGTTTATAGATAGTGTACATTAATTTCATCATCTCAGTGTCCAGTGATACTCAGACTTGAGGATGACCCTGATCCAAACAGAATCTTTGCCTTTGCCATAGATCCTTCAATGGCCAGGCTCATCACAACGGCTTTCGTTGCGGGGTACGCGGTAGTGCCACTGAGAAGGTGAAAGCCGGCAACGTTCAGCTTGGAAGTGAAGCATCCCCACTCTTTCAGGTTACCGGATTTTAGTAGCATCCCATGTGGTGATCCCCGAATTTCTAAAACCATCAACAGTAGTTTAATTTTGTATGAGTTTCTTTAATGTGTTTGCCAACTTGACCTTGGTTTTGCTGGCACTTGGAAGACAGGTCTCAAAATCAAATGGACTGGTTTCAGAAGCGATTTTAGTTTTTAGGTGCGTAAGGACTATTCATGTGCTACGTAAAGGCAACCCCCTTGGACTCGAATTGCAGTGCAAAAGAGAGTGAAGGTGACTGGGAATTAAAGATCATTTATATAAATTCAAATATACTATATATCCCCTTTTTGTGATTTCTAGGGAGATCCAGAAAATTCTTATATGTCTTTTAGAAAACAAAGCATACCAGCATCAACAAAAACACACAGTGAATTTTGAATCCTTTCGGTCGATCTTTAACCAACCAGTTGTCATGTCATCCGGATGTCCTGGATCGCAGTTGGAAGTGCTGTACTCGCAGATCAAAGTCGCCATCTTTCAGCCCTGTGAAAGACGTGCTCGTCCTCAGATGGAAACAAGTTTTAGTGGTGGTCTATGTATGATCTTCACAATGAGTAGTAGAGCATTGAAATTGTGGTGTAACAAGACTGTGACTCACAGTGCAAGTCTGCAAGTTGACCTTGATGAATCGAATTTGTGACGAATTTGCGTGTGTTCGAAACAGCTTGAAGATCAATCAAGATCCCCAGTGTTTAATTGTTCCATGTTTGGTGTGCATCAATTTTTGGCACCTGAAAGAACCCTGAGGCTCTTTGACGGTCCTCATTCACTTCCATCTCAATGAACCCGTCATGGTCAACCGCCGAAAGACCCATGGGTGGCAGGTGGTTTTTACGGATGGATGCACATCCATCAAACCGATCAAGTCAAAGATGTGAAGTGCAAACTCCATCATGACTCATATACCTAGACCTTTAATAAAACATGCAAAGTTCTCAGACGCCAAGCGGCCACGCGGTATGCTTTTTGGTGGTTAAGGGCCTACAGGCCTCAAATTTGAAACCCTTGGAAGATTCAGATGTATAGATGCTTTTCCATTCTTTTCCCATTAAGCAAAAGGTGTTGCCCATTAAGGATGTTAAAGAGTGATGATGACCTTTCCCGGCGATGCTTTCCTGTCAGCGGAGGACCTATGATCTTCAGTTTTACACAGAGGTTCGAGCTCAAACTGAGGAGATTTCTTTCATCAAATCATCGCCAAATCGTCGGTCAACTGCAAGCCAACAAAAGGCATGGTGTAAATGAAAACCGGATTTGGTGAAAAAAGCGATCCGAAAGTCATAAACAATCTGAACCGCTTAGCTGGATTGAAGTACTATGAATATCCATAAGTATCCATGAATCCTATCACTGAATCACATCAACCCTTTTCTTGCGAACGATGAAATGTCCAACTTTCTATTTGGATCGAGTTTTTTGGATCGTGACTCGCAGGATTTGTCCATGCGGCGATCTGCCAATGCCTATGATCCAGACGAGATTCTTCAGGCGATCCATTCATTTGCAGAATGACAGACTTTATGATTGCGGTTGATTTGGATTTCTTAATTGGGTTGTAAAGTTGTAGGGGATCCTCATATTGTGCAAGTTTGTAAGGCACAAGGTTGCTGATGAGGGGAATTTCGCTTTGGAGGAATCATTTGTGGAGCTTACTATTTACAAATTACATGTTTACTACACAACACAATGCAAATTCTCAGAATTCCTGGTAGAACATAACCAGAATGGTGGATGCTCCCGCCATGTGAGATGACCGGCTGGATGGTTTTTGGGGGTCGATTTGGACGGAAACCTTTTTCCGATCTTCAGGAGCAGAGGGAAGAAGAGATGAAAGTGCGCTTGAACAAGGCCAACCTCTTCGTTGAATCAACTTGCAGACTTATGCTATGGTTGATGTATGCTAATAGGGTTATAGGTACAGGTTTGGATCATTTGTGTTGGACAAAGATGTTGGATTCTGATGGCATTTCTATGGGTTTTGGAGCGCTCCCTGCAAGAGTTTGTTTCGATACCCCAAAACTTACGTCCAACGCCGTTTTGAATTTAACCCAGTTTGGGTCATATTACCCCAGATTCTTCATCACTCTGGTGCGGTGCAACTTCGCATCTTTGGAAGTTTGTGATTTTCGTCGTTCGTTGAACATCAACTTTCAACCCCTCCAAAAAACAAGCAAATCAGAGTTTGAACCCTGTGCCCAGCCGGCAGGTTTTTCAGGATTTCGTGGTGAAAACACAGAAGCTGCCGGGTTTCAAATTGAAATTTGAGTTGCCCACCGAGGCCCTGTGACTTGGGTGAAGCTGGGAGAATGAATGGATTTCTTCGGTTGTGAATCACTTGGATTCCTCTTAGAAACGGGAGCTATGAAAACACAGGTTCCAAAACTAGACTTAATTAACTATAGTCTTATTCATCTTAGACTTTTAGATGACCAAACTGAAAAATTATGTGAAACTATCGGAGGTTGTTTCATATAAGGTTTTCCTCATCGCACTTCAGAGTTTCACCGCCAGGACTTTTGTATCTCTGGTGTCAGGGACTCAACTCTTTTTTTCCAGACATGACGATATACAACAAACTGCCACTATAATTTGCAGATCATTTGTGAAACCATGGTGGCTTAACACCAAAAAAAACTTGAATTCCTGTTGTATGAGAAGCTTCCGCAGATATGACAGGAAACTTCACATCTGAGGTCTACTTCCGAGCCAACAGTCCTATCTTCCTGTGCACCAAATCGATGCTATCTGTCCAGGATGGGTCGAAATCTTTAAAACAAGATCAAACCAAGTTCGACAGAACTGTGTCACTGCATGTCATATAGTACATATGATACGTTAATACAATACATATTTACATTTGAAGTTGATTGAAGTTTGGGAAGATCTTAAAAACATGATAAAAACAGTATAAAATTTCATGCTTGGAAAAAAATAGCATCTGGCTGCAATCCTGTCCAGATATCTATTGGGAAGTCTGAAGCTTTCATGACAAAGCTGTCGTCCTGCTTTTGTTTTGGATGTTTGTTGATGGAAGAGGACGATCCAAAAAACCAAATGAAATGCTAAAATGGATAACAACTCCTTGTTTTTGGATGATCCTTTGACTCATTGAATGTGTTCGGACTAAATGTACTCCCACGAAAAACGGCTCCACATCAAAAATGTCCAGATTTCAAAATAGAATCCTTTGCAAGAGCATGGATTTTGTTAGGATCTCAACACCCCGTGGGGTTTGTTGTTGTTTTTTTCTGTGGAGGACTGGCCACCTTTGGTGGTACACATGGATGAGGTCGAGATTGCGGTTTTTGTACCTTGCCTCCAAGCGATTTGAACATTGTTCTCAATGTATATAACCGGATTTCCAGCACCTAAAAAAAGGAGCCAAAACGGTAGTTTAGATGTAGTTTAGATCAGGAAAGCTGAGTCTTGCCAGCTGGAGTTCTCATCATCATCATCATCATCATCATCATCATCATCATCACCATCATCACCCATGCTTGCAAGGCCCTTTTTTCCAGCTTTCCTCAAGTGTAGTTTTGGTAATCTTCTGGAAATGAATTGTTTGAGCCTTGCTTGGAAATGCTGGAGAAGGGGAACCATGTGAAAATCGTGGGTGTTCAGGTGGATGATATTTTTGGTTGAAAGTTTCTGGTCTTACCCTCTTGACACTTCGCGGGATGAAGAGGTTTCATAGCAACTTGGAACACACAACATAATGACACAGTCATTGAAATAGAAATGATATATTGTATGCCCAAAACAAACAACGATTCATCAAGTATTCCTTTAAAGCTTTGAACATGTCGAAAGTGATCCCTCAAAGCTTGGATCCCCAGTAACCTTACACAAATTGGAGAATCCGCCATCCTGGTGGTCACAAATTGGAGAATCCGCCATCCATGAATATATCCCCACTTTATATCCACAAAACAAGAGAGCTACAAAATCCATGCATGGGTTTACATGACATAAAACCACTCAAAAAATGAAATTAAACATTTTGAAGTTGTGTTTAAGTATTCGAAAGTATGATGAAGATAGCTTGCTATTGGAAAGTTCTGCGGTTACGGCGGTATAGATCATTTTAGAGCCTCAGGGTGAATCCGGATCTACCAGTCGATCTACCAAGGAGCGCGTAACTGCTGCAACCCGCGAGGTGGATTTTCGGTGTTTACCTAGGAAAACCGAACAAGATCCTACACTCAATTACTATACATGCCAGTGAAAGCCATTGAAATAATGTGGGGCATCCACTAGATTGTCTCAGCACCATTGTTCAGGATGTTTTGGAGAATATTCCCTCAACATATCTAGTTAATTACTAGTGAACTTATTTTTGGAATCTTGAAAATAAATTCCTATTAGGATCCCTGTATGGTATATTTACCTACGTTTGGTTGATTTTGTATGATAAATGTAGGTTTTTTCTATCATTCCCATGGAGTCATGGGATTTGCATGAAAATCCTCCGCCAAATTGCGAACGCGACTGACGAAGCAGTTTGGCCAGTTTGATATGACGCTGATCCACAAAGATTACAGCCGAACACCCACTGGAGCCCTGGAACTCGGTCCTGTTGGTCAAATTGGTTACTCTCCGGGAAAACTAAGATAGAAATGGAAAGTGCACCATGAATGAGATGTATTTCCTATACATAGATTGGGGATATTTGTTGCTATGTTAGTTTCCCAGAGAGTAAATGATTATGTAACTTGGTTTTGACCCACTCATACTCGCATTTGTGGTGATTACAACCTGTTTTAGAAACCATATGCTAGATGCCGGACGATCTCTGTCACACAAAAAGAAGTTGGCGATTCTTTGCTAGAGGATGTGTGCATGTGAGTCTTTGTTAATATCCCTTCCTCCCTTCAGCTGCGTCAATGGACCAAGATGATCGTGTTGGAGAGACCTGCTTTAGACCGAACCATGATGATCATGAAAGGTACTCGCAGGCCGGTAGGCTCCCTTGGAACGTGGCAGTTTTCAAGAAAGCAGTCCCTTCCAGTCCCATGGTATCCCATGACACGCCTGATTCACGACTTCTGTTTAAGCCTTTGGTCGCTAAAATGTTTGAAAATTCTTGGATATATTTCACCCCAACACTCAATTTTAGTGGGCATTAAATTTGTTAAACACGGTAAAGAAAAACGGTCCCTATTTCCATAGGATTTGACACACAAGATCTCACCGACATCGGAGTCGTACTAAGATCACCATGATCCCCGTGTCCGGGATGGCCGATTTGAAGACCTGGTTTGGCGACATCAAAATGCCACTTGGAATTAGAAAAACACGACTTTGGTGTTGGGAAACATCTCAAAAAATAGTGAGTTAATGTTTCTAATGGCATATGTAATATACTTTAGTCGACTTGGTAAACCATGGGGGAGTCTACTGTTTTGATGTTGGTGTAGTGGCAACAGAATCAAGGAGGATAATGGACCACCGTTGGAGAAAGGTTAGCAGCAGAACGAGTTCTTCTCATCATGGCTATCAAATTGCTTATCATAATCACTCTAATTATTCTACATTGATATTTCAGTGTTGCAGCTGAAGCACTGAGTCATGAACTCGCAGTTCTGAAGCAAGATGAAAGATGTGTTTTTCACAAACTGCATGGATCCATGTGTCCATGGGAACAAGTTTGAAGCTCAAAATGACATGAAACAGAAACACCCTTGAAGATTAACTGATGAAGATGGAACAGAATCATGGAGGTTTGGTTCAGATCATGTTCCTTTCCATTTCGGTGTGAAACTTGTAGGTGCACCAGCCGTTAATTTTCCAGTTGTGAAACCATGGTGACACCACCATCGAACCTGAGGGTTTGGTACGTCTTGCCAATGAACATGCAGTGGAAGGTCTGGTTCCTGGGGGTCCCTTGTGTGTGTTTTTTCCAAGCCGGAAATGGATGTGTCCCAATTTCCAGGCATATAATACAGGTAACTTGTAAACAGCTATAGTTCCATGGATGTTTGACTGATTTTGAGAAAAAACCAGTGCAAAGGTGGAGCCATGAACTTATCAGCCATGGTAGTAGATGGTTGAGAAAAAAGAAACCAATTATATCCAGTTGAATTTTCAGCAAAAGCAGTTGTGTAGTTGAGATCTTGGACATTTTTCACACCACGTTTTTTTTTACAAAAACTGCTTCGACTTCGACTGCTAATTTGCATGACTTCAGAGTTACTAAGGCAGTGATGCAAGAGATCACATCGGCACGGGGGCCTGAGATCCCTAGAATTTCCCCCTTTTGTACCTCCTAGAGTTGAAGTAAAGACCAGAACAAACATATTGAAAATTGTGTCCCCAATGTCATTTGGGGTCTCTTACTCCTTTTTCCAAACACTCCTTTTTTTTTAAATGAGTTCCAAAATTGTTTTTTTCATGAGTCCCCAAAAAAGTCTATTAGAGTCGTTTTTCTTCATTTTGTATCTGAGGACATTGGCAAGTTCATCGAAGATGGCGGATTTCAAGCTTGGTCGATGTCTCAGTTCAGTCGGGTACTTTTTTCGGTGCCACATTTTGACAAATCACGAGGTTTGATAACCCCGAAGATGAGGAGGATGATGATGCTGCCAAGGACACCTTTAAAGGGAAAATCTTCAAATGGTCAAAATCCCTTCATGAAAACATAGATTGGTTGCAAAAATGGCAAGATTCTCAGGAGTAACCATTACCAAACCTCTTTTTGCATCTATGTGATATTATATAAAATGATGTAGTGAAAACACACATGCATCAAGTGCAACACCAAGGCACAAATCCGGAGTTATGTTTTTCATTCATAATGTCACAATCCATTCATAATGTGAGCTATGTCCCTGCATACCCGCTGAGGTTTGTTTGAAAAAAAGCCTTGAGAATACAGTAGTTCAACTATGCCGAAACATAAAACTTGGCTCAATACGTACTCAGAAAGATTGCAATCTAATAGATACTGGGAATGGTAGAGCACTTGCAGATATTTACTGGCAGAATAAAGTCCTTCCGCTTCTTCTGAAGGCGCCGCTATATGCAGTACAAGTGTTGCTGCGTTAGATGCGTCTTTGGAAGAAAAAGTCTGAAGCAACAATGTTGAACAGAACATGAACAGACTATGTTGTAAAGTCAAACCATGCAAGTTTTCGGGCTAAATCCAACAGTACTCTGAAAATCTTTGCAAGGCATTAAAGTCAGTCCAATATTGTATTAGTAGACAATCATAGATGTATTTTTGTGAATGTGCACATTACATGCATGTGAGCAGCGACCAAAACACAGATTATTCTCTGTCCATAGGATACTACCCATCTATCTGCGGTTTGTAATAGCCGTGATAGGGACCCAACCACCAGTATAATGGAATGGAACAGGGGTTTTGATCACTAGCCCTGGCCCAAGTACGTTCCAGTCTCGTGGGTGGAGACAGCAGAATTTTGGGTAGATTGCTGTGATTAGTAGCGCAATGGAGTTGCCCCCCAGGTTACATCATGATGGACATTTCAAGGGATTGCCGATATACGAAGAAAGTCTGTTTCAAGTACCAATTGGTTCTAGAACCACTGTGAAGGCTGAAATAGAGATGTGGAATGATAAGCAACATAAGATGGTCAGTCATCTACATCGTCAACATTTCACTCTGGTTGCAGATATCCCAGTTGATGCCAAGCACATTAGTCTTATCAACGTCAAGGTTGACAGAGATCATCGGGGTACAATTTTGAGGGTGGACGAACTGAGTCAATGTTTGGTTATCCCTACAATAACTGCCAAAGATTTTTACAACCTGAAAGAGACGTGTGCAGGGATTGGCGCCTTGGGTTTTGGTGCAGAGTTTGCGGGTTGGACAGTGCAGGGTGTGAACGATCAACAAGAGTCGATGTGCAACTTGCAATACAAATTGGGGAAGACGAAGGTAGTTCATGGTGACATCGCATTTGGGTCAGTGGTTGGTGATCTTTATAGAACATCAGAACGTCCATGTCCAATGGCTTTTGGTTTCAATTGTCAATCGTATTCCAAAGCTGGAGACCAGTTGGGAGGGGCAGACCTCCGTGCCATGTCGTTACCAAGAGCATTACATGCATCATACCTAATGGATTCACCACTAGTAGTAATGGAATGCGTGTCGGAAGCCCCATCATTTGCATTTGTTCGTAAAGCAGTTCAACAGTTTTGTGATGCAACCAAGTTTGTGAAGAGCGAGATCATCTTAAATTTAGGAGATCTATGGGTATCACAAAGAAAACGATGGTGGTGTGTGTTGATTAACCCTGAAATAGGAAAGGTCCCTTTGTCGCCATTGCCATGTATCGGGAAAACTGCAGTAGTTAGTGACTTTTGTGAAGAATTTCCAGACCCAGAACATGCAGTGTTAGAAGATGTCAAGCTTCAAGAACATGAATATCAAGAACTTAGGAATGTTGGAGTTGCATTGCAATCGTGTGAGCTGAATCAGCATGCCCAAATGCCAACGGCCCTCCACAGCTGGGCCAATCAATTTCAAGCTTGTCGTTGTGGATGCCGTGAAAAAGGATTTGCCCAAACAAGATTCAAGAGCCGTGGATTTTTTGGGATTCTTCTCAAGAATGTAGATCCTGAAGGTAAAACGTTCTATAGGCATCCAACGTCCCAAGAAGTTGCATTGTGTTGTGGCCTTCCCATGGAAATGAACTTTAGTGGAAATCCCAGGCTTGAGGTCGCAGCAGTAGGACAGTTGGCATCCCCAGTTCAAAGTGGTTGGATCTTTTCGTTGATTCGAGTTCATCTGCAACAGCAACATATCCAAATTGGGAAATTGGTTCATGAAAGCCAGCTAGTTGGGGATATCCTAAGGGCATTGTTTGACATGAGACGTAAAGTGTGGCCTAATATCCAGGAAACAATCGCCATGCAAATGTTTGAGGAAACAATCATGAGTAGATTCAATCTAGAGAGCCAGAACAAAGACATGCCAGAGGAACCAAAACAGATCATGCAACAAGGTGAAGATGCCACAAGTGGCAAACGGAAAATTGAAAGTGAAGACGAGGCATTTGCAGAAAGGTTGAGTAGTGTCGTAAAGAGCCAGAAAAAAGAAGTGCCAGCGTTGAATCAAATTGAAGGGGCAATCCCTGGAGCCATTCCAGGATTCGTCAGTGGAAATGCAGTCGTTCAAGTGAGTGTGCCACCAACAGTCGTAGAGTGTAGCCAGAATGAAGAAGAAGAAGAAGAACAGGTGCATGACAGAGTAGCAGAAAGAGAGATAGAGACAGAAAGAACCCAATCCACTGATCAAGTCGTGTTCTTTAAAAAAGAGGGATTTGCAGTCACCCCTAAAGATTTGATGACAAAGCGGACAGTGGTATTCAATAGGATCGAAAACAGTTTGTATGCAACTGCAGTGTCCCCAGGAACCACAGTTGAGATGTTGCTCAAAGTTGAGAACATTAAAGATGATGATGTTGAGGTTGTAACGGTTATGGGGAATGTGTTGGGAAAGCAAAGTATGATTGATCACTGGCAACGGCAATGTGTAATCATTCAGAAGAATTCTCAAAATTTACAGCAGTTGAATCCTGATTCCCTTCAAGTTGAACTTGCGAAGATGCCACGATATCAATCAATCCTCATGCAAGGAGCCAGAGTTGCATTTGAAGAGTTCGTGTATTATTTGTCATCCTTCATTCATGCAGAGCAAGCACATGTAACATCGCCGATAGTCGTCTTGGAACTTCGAGATGTAGGGTTATTGGTAGAGTCGTGGATGCAAGAAATCAAGGGTTGTGGAGAGAATTTGCCAGTCGCAACTGCAATTGTCACGAGTGATCACTGGATACCTTTTGTCTTCCGTTTTCAACAAGGTAAATGGGTAGGCATTTCGTCCCCCGAAGGTTGCGTTCTTTGGGATTTGTTTGGCATTTGAGAATGTCGAGATCCAAATGGGCAAAGATGTTCAAAAGAGTTTTGCTTTTGATTGTGGATTCCAATCGTTTGCATGGATCCTAGGTGAAGTTTTGCAAACAGAAACACATTGTATTCCCATTGATCAAGCAGCATTGTGGCGGTTTTTGTTTTGGCAACATCAATTGACATGCCATGACGAAGTCACTTGTCATTCCGTGGTGATAATGGGAGGGGCGCCAGATGAAGTGGTCACCGCAGTAGCAGCGATGCTCAAAGAGCATGGTGTTTTCCAAGAACGAGTCTTGAGTCGAACTAATGAAGCCATTGAAGCAATCGGTCGTAGCCAAATCATTAAAGCTATCCAGGGAAATCGTCCATGGGTTGCTTTGAAACAATTGGCCAATCAGAAGAATCCTCAATTCGAGTTGATTCGTGAAGATGAATTTCAAGCAATCGTGCAGTCAAGAATGAAAAGTGGAAAGCCAATTGGACATAAGAGAATCCACAAAGAAGCAGTTGCAAACGATGTCAGCATCCATCCTGATGATTTGCAAGTTCCTCCAGGGGTTTTTGTCCAGGAAGATGGAAACGTCATCCACCAGATTAGCATAGGCCAGATAGGAGCTGTAGGAAAAGGACTAGTGATTTGCAATGAAAAAGAAGTTCAGCCGTTCATTGAATCCAACAAGTTGTCGGAAGAAGGAATGGCCTTTGCAGTCGTCAATCCATCAAGTTTCTTCGTGCAGCAGTTTGGACAGCCAATAAGATTTCCAGCAAATTGCCGAACAACCAATGAACCGGTGTTGGTGTCAGCAGTGTTGGTGCAAAGAGGTGGTCAGGCAATCGGTCGAGCACTTCCTAAACATCCAATGAAAGTCCAGGAAGTTGAAGTGTCAACAGCAAAGGTGTTGGTCTACCGTGACCAGGTTGAGGGAGATTGGAAGTCGTTTTGTGAAGCACCCATCAAGTATGTCCTTCAACATGTGTCGGTTCTTGCATCATGTAGAAAGACCAATTGTTTGTGTAGTTGCTGGCATCCAGCTAGCGATCCAGGGAAAGAGCCGTTGTTGGATGTGTGGAATCGAGATTTTTTGACAGGTGCATTTCGTAAGTCCAAGGCAAATGAAGCATCTTTGTTTGCATGTGCCATTAGGGTGCGATCAGACATTTTTGCACAAGTGCTGACATCGTCGGGAAGTGGGGGGGTTTATCTTGAACCCAGAACAGATGATGGTAAAGGGCATAACCCCAAGTACCACACGGTGTGGCTTAACAAGATGTCGTATGAAGAAGCAGTCGCTGCCAAGGCAACAGCGAAGTGTTGTGCATATCTAATCAGAGTCAATCGAAGATATGGTTTGAAGACTGACATTGATCATGCTGAAGCGTTGCATTCCCAGTATCGAGCAGAAGTTCCATTGTTGGTGGAAGGAAAGCGAGAAGTGTACCAAGTTGGACCACTGCCATGGGGGACAACTAGAAGTTCGTTGCAGAAGTTGTTTGAGCAATGGCAGTGGGCAGCCCGCCCACTTCAACCGGTTGGAAGATCAGCTGATGGTCAAGGTTTGATGTGGTTAGCGCAAGCAACGAGCCAACCTGGAGCCACAGCTGTGGCGATGGCTCATGGTGATGTCATCATCGTCAAGAAGGCGATTGAAGCAGTTGCAGCTCCAAAGGTCCCAGCAGTTGAAGCATCCACCCATACTAAGAAGAGCTTGAGCAGTGCTGACACACCATTGCAAGATCCATGGGCAGAGGCCGCGAACAAGTTGCCGCATGTTCAGCGTGAGATTGGTTTGACAGCACAACAGATTGCACAGATTGAATCCAATCTTGAGAAGAAGTTCAGTGAGACCAAGGTTGTCAATGCTGATGAAGATGAGGCAATGATGCCAATGTTGGAGCCACGAGTCAAGCAGTTGGAAGCCCAGATTGCACAAATTGTCGATGCCCAGAAGAGCCAGCAGTCCCAAACCAATGGATTGTCGTCGCAAGTTCAGAATTTGCAGAATCAAGTGGAACGTCAGTCGAAGGAGTTTCAGTCGCATCTTGACAACAAGATGGAAAGTCAAATGGCCAAGATTGAAGCTTTGTTGAGTAAGAGAATGAGGCAAGAATGAGGGTCAGGGCATAAATGGGTTTCAAGAGCAGCCCATCGCAAGCCCAATTTTGTAGTTGCTCTAATTTTGTGGTTTTTGATGATGGTTGGACAGTTTCGGGTGGGTGAGGCAAGTAACCCTGGGCCTTGGGGATTGGGGATCTCTAATCCTACGGGACTTGCATCAAAAGCAGACAGGTTTAAGGCATTTCCAGAAGGTGTATATGCCATATCTGAAACACAGTTAAGCAGTGTTGGAGTAGCTCGTTTTCAATCTGAGCTTCACACCCATTGTTCCAAATTCAAGTTGTTGCATGGGAAGCCTGCACCCCCAAAAAAAGATTCGTTGAGCTCCACTGGGGGTAAGCATCTAGGAGCAGGTTTTTTAACGTCGTTTCCGGGTAGACATTTACAAGGAAAATGGTCAGAAGAAGTCGTAAACTCTTCACGGTGTTGTGCAGCACATTTCCTAGTGAATCAGACCTGGGTCACGGGGGGTGTGATTTATGGAGCAGCATTCAATAGCGATAGGAAAGAGGTGCAGCAATACACCAATGGTATCGTTCAACATGTTTCTGATCATGTCGTTGGGCAGCCTGGGCCAAAATTTATCGGGGGTGATTTCAACCAACATCCAGGAATGTTGGAGGTTATCAAAGAGTGGGAAGCAGGTGGATGGCGCGAAATACAAGATCTAGCTGCAGATAAGTGGGGAATCAGGCCTTCAATGACGTGTCATGGTAAAACCAGAAAAGATTTTTTGTACTTGTCACCGGAACTCCAATCAAAAGTAAGCAAAGTAGTTGTGGATGATCAGACATTTCCAGATCACGCAGTTGTCTATGCAATCATGGAAGATTTATCTCCTCCAGAGCCAGTTCCTTTGTGGTATGTCCCATCAAAATTGATGTTGACCACTCAAGAAGAAAAAGAATTGAGATGTCAGCCTGACATCGGATCGTTGCATGTAGAGCCGAACCAAACTGAAGCATTCCGACAAGTGTGCCAGCATTTTGAAACAAGGGTTGACAACATGAAGCAAAGAGTAGGAACCAATAGACTTATACCTAAAGAAAAAGGTAGAGGTAGCACTTTAGAAAGAGAATTTTGGATTCCGACAACAAGCCCGATCAAGAAAGCAAGACAAGGAGAACCAGATCCTCTCATTGGTGAGTACAATTTGCAATATAAAAGAGTCTTTATGCAGAGCCGTAGACTTATGAATCTTGCAAGATTGATTGATAAAAAAGAGTTGCAGCCTGGAGCCAAAAGACATGTTTGGCCTTTGTGGAAATCCATCGTTGAAGCAGTGGGATTTGAACCAACCTTTGAAACGTGGGTATGCAGTCGTTCTGTTTTGCCTGTTGGGGTTGTTCAAGTTGGTTTGTTACCAGACAGCAGCACAGTTGAAATCTGCCAACAACTTGTTCAGATTGAAATTGCGACCATGGAAAAAGTAAAACTACAAGCAAGACGGCAGCAAGCAGTGCAAAGATATAAACATAATACAAACCAGGTTTTCAGCGATGTCAGAGATGCTAGACCGGCACCAGTTGAAATTCTTTTGGCCAAACAAAAGTATGAAGTAGTGGACATTGTCGATGAGGGGTCTATTGTCATTCACCCACGAAACTTAGTTGACCCGAAGCTTCCAATTTTGGGGGATAGAGGACCATTGCCAGTTCAACATGTAGAGGATGGGCAGGTGTGGTTTGATGTTCAGCATTCGTTGCGAGTAGGTCAAGAAGTTTATCAAAGTGAGCAAGTAGGATCTTTTGAAGGAATCTTCACTTTGTTCTCGAAAGAATGGATGGCAAGGTGGGATAAACATCGAAATGTCCCAGAAGAACATTGGGAGGGTATCGTTGAATTCATCGAAGAAACATTGCCACGGGGTCAAATGGAATTACCCACCATTGAAATCCAAGAGTTTCGTAAAGTTGCTTCGTCAAAACCGAAGTTTGCAGCAGTAGGATTGGATGGTTTGTCGTGTCGTGACATAGCAAACATGTCTGATAGTGAGTTGGAGGCAATGCTTCGTATCTTTGAAACAGCAGAGCAGACTGGCGCATGGCCGGTGCAGTTGTGTCAAGGTGCGGTACATAGCCTACAGAAAACTGAAGCAGCAGAAGCAGTTCATGAATATCGCCCGATAACAGTGCTGCCTGCAGCATACAGAGTTTGGAGCACGATAAGAGGTCGACAGTTGCTGAGATTTTTAGAGAACTTTGTAACCAATGACATGTTTGGTAGCATCAAAGGTAGGTCAGCAGTAACCATGTGGTACAATCTCCAGCTGCAGTTGGAACAAAGCATGATAGACGAAGAAAACAAGGTAGGGGCAATACTGGATGTTGTAAAAGCGTTCAATTGTCTGCCAAGAATGCCATTGTTGAGAGCAGCTATCGTGCTAGGAGTAAATCCAGGGTTGATTCGTGCATGGACTGGAATGCTAACAAGTCTTAGTCGAAGATTCATTGTTAGGCATGCATGCGGACCACCTTTGGTCAGCACAACGGGCTTCGCAGAGGGCTGCCCTTTGTCGGTAGGAGCGATGTTAATTTGTAACATTGTACTTCATCGATACATGCACCGCATTGCGCCACAAGTTTGCATGCAATCCTATGTCGATAACTGGGAGATCCTTGGAGAAGATGTACCAGAAGTTCAAGAAGCGGTTGCATCCATCCAAAGATTTGCAACATTGTTAGACCTTCAAATAGATGATCGTAAAACCATGGTATGGTCAACAACAGGTCACGGACGAAAGGAACTTAAAAGTTGGGGCCCAAAAGTAATCAAAAATGGTCGTGACTTAGGAGGGCACATCCAATTCACAAAACAACAAACAAATGGCACAGTTGCAAAAAAGTGTGAACAGCTTAAATCATTGTGGAAACGTTTGGCATGCAGTAGAGCTCCCCTTTCACATAAATGCAGAGTTGTTCGTGTAAAAGCTTGGCCACGTGCGCTACATGCATCGCCTGGAGTGCACATATGTAGTGCCACCTATGATGACTTGAGAGCAATTTCTTTTAGGCCATTAGGAATTTCCAAAGCTGGTGTAAACTCAAAAATCTTTTGGGGGTTGGTCACTCACCCAGCACATGACCCAGAATGCTACACAATTTTGTCGTCTGTTCGTCATTTTCGGAAAATGGTGGATTGTATGTGGGCAAGTCCGTATCTTGCACACGCAGCAGAGAGGCATGAACGTGCAAGGTGTCCAGGTCCTTTGGGTGTGTTGATTTCAAGACTAGAAGCATTAGGTTGGAGATACCATCAGCATGATTTGTTTGTGGACCACCATGAATTAACGATAGGAATTCAAACATCGCCATATCAGGAGGTAGTCATGAGAGTGTGTGAAGCCTTTCAGCACAAAATAGGACAAGAGTGTTGCAACAGAAAAGGATTTCAAGGGTTTCAAAATGTAGATGCACAAGTCACCAGTAAAAGCCAAAAAGGGTTGACTATCGATCAAAAAGGATTGGTTCGGGCGTTGCTTACCGGAGCATTCATCACAGCAGACCAACAAGCAGTAGCACATTCTTTGTCAGAAACTGGAAAAGTATGCAAATTTTGTGGCAAAACAGACAGTTTGTTTCATCGCCATTGGGAGTGCGAATTCACAGAAGCGTCAAGGGTAATGATCCCCGAAGAACAGTTGAGATTCATCACAGCTCAACCCAGTTGTTTTCATGAACGAGGCTGGGCACTTGAACCGCAGAGCTTGTGGGATTTTCGAAGAACGTTACAATTGCAGCCGGATCTCACTGGAGATTTTTTCATTGAGTTGGAAGCTGGAACGTTTGGCGATTTTTTCACTGACGGGGCGGGCCTACAACCAAATGATCCGAAATGTCGTTTGGTAGCGTGGGCTTGGTGCTATGGTCAAACACCTGGTGTTTTTCATTTTACAACAGGGGCAGCAGGGGGCGTTTCCGGAATTTGGCAAACAGTGGCAAGGGCGGAAGCAATGAGTTTGTTGAGCGTGTTACGATGCATGCTAAGATTTGGTTGTGGTGGCAGGGTTTGGTGTGACAATCAGTTGGTTGTGGATCGGATGCGAAACTTGCAACAAGGAAAGTTTTCAGTCGATGTCACTACATCAGATCAAGATCTGTGGGAAGTGATAGCAGAAATGCTGACGAGGCTGGGAACACGAGTCGAAGTTGCAAAGGTTTTTTCTCATCAGCAAGACGATTTGTTGGAGGGTGACCTTTGGATTTGCCGAGGAAATGACGCAGCAGACAGGGCAGCTAGCAGAGCGTTGACTCAACTTCAACCGGAAGTGCAGGAGTTGCACCATCAAGTGGTCGATGAGAGCAAGAGCATTCGTCAGGCTCACAAAGCAATGATCGAACATATGGTGCGAGTGGGTTTTCAGTCTGTGAAGCAGCCGGTCGAAACAAAACCACCGGAACGAAAGGAAGTTGTTGGGGACAATGAAATTAATCCACAGGTCGTTGTGCAAAAAGTTCGAGGATCTGTACCTGCAAGCTTTGATGTCCCGCAACTGCCCAGATGGTTCGCATGGTTTGAGTCCATTTGGGATTCAACATGTCCAATTCGATGGGTTGCCTGGCATGAGTTGCTTATACATTTTCAGATTTGCACTGAGATTGTTGGCTTTCGGTGCAATTATGTGACGTATGGAAATCATAGACAATGGGGTATGATTCCAGAGGGAGATGCATATAATTTCACCGTAGTGTCTAAAGCTTTTGCTCAATATGGCAGCAACCTTGTAAAAATTGCATATCCACAGTGGAAAGCTAGGCAAATCAGACCAGCGAATCCAAGATTTCACATGTGGTGCAATTGCATGCCGTTGAGAGTGTCCAAGTCATTTCAAAAGGTGGTCGAAGACTGGTTCGTTGCTATAGGCACAACTGGATGTTTTCGAAAACCGAGTGACTTTTCAGATCTTGAGCCTGCTATCAGTTGTGGGCCTGGCACCTAAGATCTCTTGGTGTTTTACGTTCCGCTCTGCTGAGCCTAAGACGCTGGGAAAAAGGGTGCGTGAAAAAGGGTTTTGATCACTGCTCATGCAAAAATATAGATATATATACATCTATGACTATATATGGAATGATACATCCTTTTATCGTATTCTCGTGCAGTCGCTCCGACACGAATCGATTTCAACCGCATCGTTGTTTGATCCCAGGACAACGATGAAAGCGACTTCGAAGCGGAAGACTCCGACGGTGAAGATGACTTCGATGGTGAGATGGAGAGTGATGAGGTCCCGAGCGGAGTCGTCAAGGGTTTTGGTCAACGGAAACACCAAAATTGGATGTTCAGAAGTGATGACCTAGGAAAAAATTATGGATATCCATGTATATTGATATCCATGGATATCCAACATACATCCATACATCTATGATACATGATGTGAATTGATGGGTATTTTCACATGTATGATATGTTTGTTTGATGAAGTTTTATTGTAAAGCATATACACAATGATAAAATGATACACAGATAGATATCGATGGGTTTGATATGCTCCCAACATATTTTTAACAAGTTTCCAGAGGTCCCGGTCACATCCAGTACTGTAATAGCAGTCACCACAGTCATCATACATGGAGTTGCAGTGAAGCATTTCTGGGTGTTTCCAGTGGCTAGTTGCCTCTTGTGCCTGAATACGTGTTCTCGAAGATTGAGTATCCCCACAACCGAAGAAGATTCTCAGTGATATACCTTCACATTGATGATCTTCAATAATCAAAGAGATGGCAGAGTTGTGCCTAAAAATTTGAACCCTGAATCCCAATATGTCCTACTAAAAACAAGGAAAGCAAGACCGTCCTTTCCATTCCGTTCTATTCTTTTCCTGACTTCGTACGCTAAATATACCGAACGGATGGGAACTTTTTTCGAATTCAACGCCAACGCCGCTTGATGGCGCATCTTTCAGGAGCCTTCGGAGGAAAGCGAAGATGAGGATGATGAAGATGACGATGATGACAGCGAGTTTGACGATGATGAGGTGCCAAGACATGCCAAGACTGGGATGAGAACGGTCTCAAAAAGATCCAAATATTGGAAAGGGATAGCAATAGGATCGGAAAAAACATTAGATTTTGCTACAGAAGGAGTCTGTTGCTTTTTGAGGTGTATTTTTTCTCGGGATTCCAATTCAATCTTGCTTAGTCTTGTTTGTATTATGACAGGATTATGCTTAGACGGGGTGCCTTGAATGCAAAGGAATTTGTCTCCGAGGGAGCCCAGATTTACTTGATGGATGTGGCCGAAAAAAATCATCACAATTCAGCACCCAACCCAATAATCATCAATTTTCATGTGTTTTTCAGCACATGATCTCCCTACATGCCATTTGATGTCAGTAAACAAATTTGACAGGAAGGAAAGAGCTGGGACGAGCTGGAGCGAGAGGCTGAATTCTTATACTACCGTTGTAAAATGGCCCGCGATGGCATGATGGAAGTCCCATCATTCACCAACCAGAACTCTGATAGCTTTGACAGGCTGAGGAAGAAGAGAGACGAGAAAGAGGTATGTCTGTGTAAGGATGTGGCAAGGGGGTAATGAAAATACAGAATCTGAGATGTCACGAGATTTGCAAACAAATGGTAGTTTTGTGTTGTGCCAATATTTGAACGCTGACCTGTAGTCGATTTTGATTCAGCAATTCTTTGTTCAGCCTTGTTGCGGAAACAGTCGTCCTCGGGGTTGCCCCGTTTCCATTCAACCATGATTATTGGAGTTTGAGTAGCATTTCAACAAAAACACATACTTACTAGTTGTTTCTTTGTTTCAAAAAGATGAACAACAAGAATCAATCGAAAATCATGAATCATGAATAATTCTTCTTGGATGAATAATTATATCATCTAGCTTTCCAATTTTTGAGAAAATCATTTTCACGACTTCGCCGAGTTCCTATCCCAGGGAAGGCAAAAGCGAAAGCTGCCCCCCCTGGACGACCAAATACCAAGAGGACTATTGGTCCTGTCAGATTTGTTTTGGCTTGTAACAGTATGGTTGATGCATAAAGCAAGACAAGGCAAGTGAAAAGGACCGGAAAGTTGAGTTGAGATGAGTACAGAAATTAAAACAAACAAAATGAACGGAACAAGCAATGTGGTGCATTCCCAGAAGTTTTTCCGTGGGCTGTGAGGAGATAGCACTAGCTTCAACGTGGGACAACACTCAGTGCGGCGTGAGACTCAATGACGAAGCTGGCAGAGTTGGACATGTTGGACGTGGACATTTTGGTTGAAAGGATGGACAAAGAGACTATTGGAATCTCTATTTTGAAGGACACATCCAAAGCGTTTGTGCCATCAATTAAAGGTATTTTCTTCATTTCATGAAATCATGATCATTACTTCATGATAATTTTTCATTTCTGATGAGACTCACTTGAAACCCACTCGCACTTGGCATGTTGATGGTCCCTTTCTCATGGGTTTTTTCCGATTTGATAAGGGGCGTTGAGTGAGCACCCGATGGCGCGGGCGGCAGAATGAGATCGAAGTTGTATTTCATTTGTAGACCAGGTAAGTAATTACAGAATTTAAGTGAATTGATCTCGTTTTGCAGAGGAACAACCTACAGATCTACTGTGAAAGGCAGTAGAATACCTGGGGAAAAGAATAAATCACTATGAAACGATTATAACAATTGAATACAATTGATTTGCGCCGGACCTGATGGGCTTAAATAAAGATTTACCGATATATAATGATATATAATGTTAATAAAGAAATAAATATCACCAACCAAATTTAATCAAAATCAATATATTTATTTTAATAAATTAATTAATTAAGAAATTAACCAAAAATATGAAATATATAAAAGAATTATATTATTATATTTGATTTATTTATTTTTAAAATAATTTTTTAGAATGATAAAATTAATATAAAAATACAATAATTATAAAATAATTTAAGAATATTAATTAATTAGATTATATAAAAATATATATATACATATTATTATTATTATTTTATATTTATTTATTTTTTAAATATTAAATAAATATTAATTTTAATTATTTAATATGANTTTTTTTAAAATCTATTTAATTTTAAATTATATATTTTATATAAATTTTATTTTATAAATATATCTAATATTTATAAATAAATACTTTTTTTAAAATTAGATATTATTTATATAATATAAAATATTTATAATTATTATTTATATTCCCAAATATTTAATTATTTATAAATAATTAAATATATTTATTTAATATTTTTTATATTTTATATTATTAAATATATCTATATTAAAATCGACCGGAAAGGTACGCCGGATGGCTAAAAATATCGTTTTTCCATATAGATCTACTGGGCACACCTAAGGTGCGCCTGGGCGTGCCCGCCTAGCGAATCCCAATGGAACACCGTTTTGAAATACTTATATTTCAAAAAAAAATTATGCAAGGAAAATATACTTCCCATTGGAATGCCGATCACAAAAATAAATTTTATAGCAAGACCAGATCAAGAAAATTAAAACAAAAACGACATAAATCATAATGGAATGCCGGCATCCAATCTATAGCCTTAGGTTATCTTAACCAGATATAAAAAAAACCCTAAATTGTGGTTCCTCAATGGAATGTTCAGGTTAGCCAACACATATTTCCAAGAAGAAAAAAGGACTAAGTTACAAAACCTCTTCGAATTAGAATTATGAACAACAGCCAGGGAAAGGCTGTATACCAATCGGGCTGCAAAAATTCATTCTAAAAATTCCTATCAACCCACCAAACCTGCTTTTCAACGCGACCATCTAAGCTTACAAATTCTAAGAAAAAATAAAACCCAAACAAAACCTAAACGAAACCCAAACGAGACCCAAATAACACCACAAATAATACCCAAATAACACCTTCTTAAAAAACAATCAACTTCATATATTAAGCACACCTTTGCTATTCAATAGCATATATTATTAGATATTATTATATATTATTATTTTATATATCTTTAAATAATTATATATTTATTATTATTTTCTTTCTCATTCATATTATTATTATTAATAATATTTAATATTATTATTCCTTTTGCCTTTTTATATTTTATTTTTTAAATTTAAATATTTTAAAATAAAATAATTTGGTTATTATTATTATTTAAAGCATTTATGTTATTTATTTGTTTTTTATAAATTTAAATTAAAATGTATAGTTTATTTAATTAATATAAGATTATAATTTAATATTAATGTTTATCAAGGAAAAATCGGTTTTCTTGATTTTATAATTATGGATTTATTCATTTACTTATATTTTGGATGACGTATTAGTTGGCAAGCTTCGAAGGATCTTGTGGTGGCCAATGTTTTTGTGCCGAATTCATTAGTCGTTTCAGTGCCTGTTTGGGATCCAAAGGTAGCAAAAAATCCGTTCCAAAAACACATCGATGAGAAAAATAGCATCCAATTGGAGTGCAAGAACTCAGCTGCGCATGCGCCCAGGGTTATAGGGTGAAGCATCCCTTCATATGGGAAATAGTTGGGTACCTGGGTAACCCCTATGACCCTGTCTATGTGCAGCTAAGAGAAGCTTTTCACAGTAAAATGTGATTCCCCAACCAAATTGTCTCCCACCTGCACAAACTTCCGAGTGACTTCATCATTGAGCGCATAGGAAATGTCCTGAGCACTGAGACAAACTCCCATGGCCCCTGGATGCAGCTCAAAGTTACCCTTAATCGATCAAGTACACTTCTAAAGTTCCATAAAATTTACCAATTTTCCAAATGGTTTATTACTGTAATCTCCTTTTCAGATTTCTTCCAGTTGCCGTTTGCGCCGCGAAATTCACAACTCTCCCGGGGTGCCGCTCCTTGACTTGATTGTTGCGATTGAAGCGATCATGAAGACCGATGGCATCCTGTGGAGGCTGAGAAGAAACCAATGCCATCAGGGTAAGGGCTTAGCATCTAGGAATTGGTGATGTTTGCAAGTCAGAAAATCTCGTTTTAAACAGCCTGAAATCGAAAAAAGCAAATCAACCACCAAACTGAGGTAGCTGAGGTTGCCATGAGGAATGCAACATGTGTCAACATGGGTTGTCATGAAATACCAAAATGGATTCATCAACAGCGGAATTGAAAACGGGAGCATGTGGGATATCAGCTCTACATGTACCTGACACCAAAATGACCGGTGTTTTGGTTTGAAAAAACCTCTACAGTATGTGAAGGATTCAAACATTCAAAAACTAGCAAAAAAACTGGCATCCAGGGATATATCTAGAACATTCTAGAACTATCTAGAATTTGAATGTCAGATTTGCTGCTTTCTGACTCCATATATTCTGGTGTCGCTTCAGTCTCTTGACATCTAATAGTACAGTATGGACTGCATGACTGTGAAGATATGACGGCACACATGTTCCCAGCTATGATTTCAGCTATTGTTGTGAGATACAAATATGCATGTTATGTATAAGATGTACATGTATATTGTAAAAAGCAAAAAATATATACAATAATCATGTCACAATATGTATATATTATATATATTATCATATCAATATCTAAAGCACACATGGGTGTGGTTCAAAGTCGTTGGCCCACCAATGCTCCAATTTTCTCACGGCGCCTCCATGAGCATCGAACCGCCACAGCCGATTCCAACAGGCCAAGCTGCCTGTCAGATGGGTGGACCAGGGCAGCTGCAGGTTGCACCAATTTTTTGGTCAGATTTTTTGGTTGGAAAAAATTATGGGGATTAAATATGGGAAAAAATCTGACCGAATATGCTTGGCAAATAATGAGGATGCAAAAATTGATTTTATAGATGTTAGTGAAGATTTTATTGATTTTATGCCTATAAACATTATCAACCACAAAGTCTCACGAGGTACATGGTGGATATCCCCAGAATAAAATCCAATCTGAAATTCGCATGATCTTTTGCTACCAAAAGCTGGTGAATGTTGGGGTTAACAAAAAGCCAATCTCCAAGAAAAAAACGGCAACAAAGTCGTGGTTTTTGTTCAAACCCATGGCCCACCATGGCCCATCAGCCTTGCCAATGGTTAAGTCCAAATAGGCCTCTGCTGCCTCCCGGTACCTCGGTGTTTGAACAATCATACCCCTAATAATGGGATCCATGGGAATGGTATATTCACCTACATTTACCATTAAAAACAACCAAATGTAGGTAAATATACCATACATGGATCCTATGGGATACTAAGTATCAAAGTCTTATCAAATTATTTCCACCGAAAACGGTCAGCTTGTTTTCGACTTATATTGGTGACTTCATGAAGAAGTATGGAAGAGTCGGGTCAAAATTCTCATGGTGTCATTGTTTGGATATGATCCTCGAAGTATTTGTACAGAAATCCCACGGAAAAAGGCAGTTAATAAGTGATTGAACCACCAAGTTGAAACAATCGCTATGAGATCATCTCTCAATGGATTTGGAGAGGAAACAGCAAAAAGTGAACGAACAAAACACCACCTACATCGCCTAGATGGGCATAATGCCAAATATATCTAAAAAATCATCAAGCAGCAATTTGCAAATATGAAACGCAGGATGAGTTGTTCCATCATTGGTGTTGCTTCGACTCAATTTTGAGGAAAAGACTCGCGATCATCTGCTTTCTTCACAATGTGAAAGATCTTCTCAAGAAGCCATTCCTGCATCCCACGCCAACTTAGATAACGTCTTGATCAGCATCTTTGGCTTTTGTAAAAGCTATTCCACAATCTGACAAGACTGTCGAATCTGAAAACATGATATCTACGAAGCTGATATAGACTGCAAACTAATATAGCCATGGAAAATAATATTTGTTTCGTGCCAAATACCATCAAAATGGCTAATTTTCAATTGCTATGTTAGTTGATCCCAGAGTGTAACCCCTACAGCATGCAGCAAAGCCACATCAACTTTTCCCATGACACTTAGTATAATAGGAATTCGATGCGAAGGGGTAACAACAGGCTCGCATCACCCATCCACAGACTTAGTATGAGTCTATGGTGCATGGTTGGCAAACCATACTCATAGTAATGCCATTAAATGTAAAAACGTGAAGTTTACCCCTGGTAAGTCCAGAAGACATGACAAAGAGCCTATGGGTCTCAGTCGGGTACCTAGCATGATGACGAGTTACAAAGAATTCGCAGCAAATCAAGATACAAATACATATCTAGTATAGACTATATATAGATATCAACAAATTCAAAAAAATACTCTTTCCCTCCGCCTGTAAGTAAGTATATATTAAAATGTATATGACCATTCATTGCGTGGATTCAAAAATCTTCAAACACTACCAATTTGCTTAATCACTCTGTGTGTGGATTTCATCATGTTTTGACTTCCCACCCTTTTGTTTAGCACCTCCATGCGATACATTCGCAGGCGTTTCTGCAATGGTCGCACGTCACGTCGTACCTGACGATGGGCTGCAACGGCCTCAGGCAGTGCGGCCCGGTAAGGCTGGGATGAATGTTGGAAACAAACCGTTTGAGCCTAAAGAGTAGTGGTTACCTGGTTGTTTTGGGGATGTTTTGCAAACAAATTCCATGTTGTTTGCTTTGGTTTGAGCAGGTCTTTACTGTTGCTGTGCTTCGTGTTTTGGGGCGTTGGCAGGCCTTCTTGAGCAAGCCCAAGACCAAAACAGAATTACTGGAGATGATTCCTTCATGTTCAAACTTGAAGTTCAAACACTAATACAGTAGTCTTCGAAATCAAACGTTGCATGTGTATTATTTTTCTAAGAATGGAGGATTTTGATGGATTTTGATTTAATGTTTATCAGTTTATCCTCTGAGCACAACAGAATGAGGCATTGAAGAGTCATTTCCCCAGAGTTTCTTTGATAGAATGGTCTTTTAAACATTGAAGGGTTTGGGGGTAGTTTGATTGGAATGACCATCGAAACAGTAGCGCTATGACAGCTTCTACACCTTGAACATGCATGAATCTATGATGGAAACTTTCGATACATATTCACTGCGCTTTGATGTAACATGATGTAACTTTGCAAGCAAAACAACATAATAACAATGTAACATGTTTCCGAATCAAAGTTCTTGCATGGTCACGTTGTGTCAGGTTTTGGCATTTTACAAGCAAGATGTTCCTGTTGGGAAAGAGGGGCATACAATACTCTGAGGTAAAACGAGATGGCAAATAAAGCGGTTCAAACTTGCCCTAAAAAGTTGCTATCTGATGAAGTGACGCGCTTGAAAACTAGAGTCCTAGGCCAAAAGAAGGGGACGCAGACGGCATTTAGTAAACATTTGATTCCTGCTTCGCCACCTAGTAATTCTGATGGGAAACAGCCATTACGCATGATATATACACACCTGTAAGGAGCTTTTGTCGTCAGTGAGTGGCTGGCCGGGGGCTTCCCCATATTGAGTTGCAATACACCCGTAGGAACCCCAAAATGGATAGTGAACCAAACTTAAATTAAATCATCTCAAATCTATGTTGGTTTGTGCTTGAAGATCTCACTGATGTGAGCGTCACACGTTTGCATCCTAAATCACAAATTGGGTTGCGCCATGTTCTGTTCCCAAACAAAACACTGAGTGGCTACGGGCCGCGTTTGTAGCTATCCTTTTTGCTCCACCAACCAGCCCTAGAGGGAGCTCCAGCCAAGATGATTCCTGTGACAGCTCAGGCCTTGCCACTTGGCCAAAACAACACTAAACAAACCTGGATGTCTTTTGAACTGCCGAAGTATCACCCCAAGTAACGACGGATCCATCATCTAGAATCGCAGCAAAGGCCTTACTTGTGGCTTGAATCTGTTGCACACCCTTCAGCTGATCTCTAACGGCAGAACTGTCTGCATCACCCCAAGTAATGACTGATCCATCTTGCAGAATCGCAGCAAAGGCCCCCCCCCGCTTAGCGGCTTGAATCTGCAGCACGCCCTTGAGCTGATCTCGAACTGCCGAACTGTCACCGCCAAAGAGTGCATTACCCCAGGT
>DF239082.1:1018-69149 GCA_000507305.1 Breviolum minutum Mf 1.05b.01 | reverse complement strand
GCAGCAAAGGCAGCCGCTGTGGCTTGAATCTGCCGGACACCCCTGAGCTGATCTCGAACTGCCGAACTGTCACCGCCACGCTTTGCATCACCCCAGGTAACGACTGCGTTATCTCCATGACACAACAAGGCAAAGGCACTGCTTGTTGCTGTCAGTTGTGGTTGAAGTACCAGAGCTGTAAGGCACTCTCCGTCCTCTACCTCTGCTTCTTCTAAAGATTGCTCGAAATCGACCAGAACTCGGTTCTTGGCAGTGATAAGTTTGAAGTATCTTTTCCCAAAGGCTTGTTGCACTGCTGTCTTTAAGTCTTGAAGCGTGGACGAAGGCAGAAGTGTGAGAAGTTCGGAATGCCCATTCGGCAAAACTGCATTTATGTGAATCATGTGAGACATCCTCCTTTGAAGACATATGAAAACATCAGTCACGAATCTCTACTTCTGACTTGGAGCCCGAGCCAAGCAAGAACACATGGTCCGCAAACCGTGCAACCCTTTTTTGACAATCCTCATGATGGCACCCTGATATGCGATATCTGGGAGGACATAGTGCAAGCTCCACTGACTGTCATGACAATAATTATCCGGGAATCCATCCCTCAGCATTTGGGCAAAATTGTCTCCATTAAAGATCTCCAGACGTGCATGGGAAATCCTACTAACTCTGCCAGGTACCAACTTTACAATGCATTTTGCACACAACACAGAAATGAATGGTAGTGATACGTGATGCATCTATTCACATACACATACACAGTGGATATGACATGATAATGTATTAATTTATAGATGCATCTTTAAAATCTCGACTATCATAGCGTTTTCTGAGGTTTAACAATGACACACACACATATATATATATATATATGGATACATACAGTACAATTATATATGCATCTTCCGAATACTCCCAAACAAAAAAATTGGACGGACCGGTCACTGGGATGTTACGACTACTTGGCTCCCCCAACTGCTTTGGTGGCGGCCGTCTTTTTCTGTTCCTCCGGCAACTCTGCCAGCTCCTCAACCGGGGAGACCACGTCTGTTTGAGTCATCAAAAGTCATCAGGAGTCCCCCTAAAAAATGGTGATCATCTTACCTTCCCCCAACCAGGTTGAACATGTGGGGTGAAATGTTTTTCAAAAAAAACATGTTGAAGCAGAATTACACACAAAAAGGGACTTTTCAATGACCCAAACATCATGCTTTACAACAATTCTGGAGATATCTTCTCAGTGACAAACATTCCTCACTGATGCTATGCTCACATGGATTCTCACCAATTCCTCAAGCTTTAAACCAACTACCTTAGGACCAAATTTTTGGAGAATTCATTGATTCTTAGGACGATTTGAGGTGACCATGAATATTCTCATCCCGAACAAATATGCAAGCAACATTACAGTGGAAACATCTAACTTCATGATGCAAGGCCTTGTATCCATCCTGTGTTTTTAATTCCAATCGGTTTGAATCACAAGATGCTTCAAAACGCCACTTCCAGGTCATCTTATATCTTTCCTTTGCTCCAACATCACCGTTTTTTTTTTTCCAGAGTTGTTTCTGTCCTTCTCCCAGGCCTTCAAGGATTTCCTGACCTCGGGCGGCTTGGCTCATACAGCAGAACAAAAATGACATCACCAAACACTTTTCAACAAACCCAGCATCCTGTACTATAATCCCATAGGATCCATGTATGGTAAAAAAATTATCTACATTTGCTTGATTTCATGGTAAATGTAGGTGAATATTGCATGAATCCTATGGGTATGGTACCCTTTCTTCACTGTTTTTTTTGTTGTTTAAAACCCCCCGATTGCTGTGTGTCTCACCCATCCACGAATCATATCACAACGATCCATAGTGCCAAGGTCCACCTTGCTGCTGCAGCTGCATTTCCCCGGTTTCAAAAGAACCGCTTGGATCGATGGGTTTTTTCCTATGAAAAACATGGCTATTTAAAAACCCAGCTTGCCATGTTAACTGGAAGGTAGCTCTTGTGGTTGAGATTTCTGTTTGAGTATGTTTGAAAAACAAAGCACCAAGCTGGAAAACTTAGAAAGAAACCGGTTTCAAAGAGAAAGACATCACAAGAAAGAACTTCTCTTTACTGTCCATTCCATAGAACACTTCAGCACCCCACAACTTATCATAAACTGCATTACGCTGCTTTTATCCATCTGCTTTATCCATCTTTATCGAAGAACTTTCATGTACTAAATCATCCTTTTGTTGATGGAACACCGAAATTCGGAGCTTCCAAAAGAATCAAATTTCCAATCAATTCGGAGCTGAGGGGATTCACCTCGGGCATTTCCACTTGATCTTCCTTTGGTTTGTCCTTGGCCTCAAAGAGTCTGAGAACCCACAAATCGGGCACCGTTTTTTTGAAGGTTTGACCCATAAAAAATGGCAGGGCACACCAAAAAAGAGCTCAAATATGGTCGTTAATAGGTATATCATATATATATACATCTAAAACTGTTACACACAATCATTTTGGGAAGGTGGTACTACAAAAATCCTTTTGGGGAAGATGAAGCTGCTCAACATCTTGCGAAACAAAATGAAAAAACACATGTTCCTAAACACATTTTCCTGCAGTTCCACCATGACCAGTTTGGACCTCTTCTCCTTCCTTCTTCTTCTCCTCAGTGTTGCATGTTGGATAAAATCTGAATTTAACAGTTGGGATGGTCAAAGGATGCCGAAGGATTTCAACATTTCAATGCCCGGGCGATTCATTCACAAGACATCAACATGTTTGGTCGGATTGAGCGAATCAGACGTGATCACAATGATTGTGTTAAGTGGCACAACAAAAAGAAACCTCCACATTTCTCAAAGTTGTGGGTTTCACATATCCCATGTCTTCAACATCTCCAAGCCCCAACGTTGCAGGCAATCAAGGCAGTAACTTGATTGCAGGTCAAGTGGTTTTGGTTAAGCTGCTGTTTTCACAGCGGACCCCCCAATTGCCATCCCAAACATTGTGCGAATCTGTCCTTCTCATCTCCTGTGACCGCTGAATCCTGTGGCAATGATTTCTATCAGGGACCATTCATCCTTATCAAAGAGTAATATCTAGAAGCTGCTCATAAACAAAAACAATCCGTTTTTCACACAGAGCACACAAGTTACATTGTGGGCATCTCTGCTTTTCAGCATGGAATGCATACCCCCGAAATCAAGGTCATGAAGCCATGGTGGAATCATGTACAATGAGTATCTGTCACCAATGTCCTAAAACATCTCCGAACCAGACAGTACCGCAGCAGCCAACAAACATGATGGAACATATATCATATCAAATATCATAGTTGCAATCTGTGTGGCTGGAGGCACTCAACAAAATATATAACAAAGCACAATTTAGTAGATTTCTATGAGTTGGACAAGAACATGGAACGCATTCATCATGGCATGACTTTGATGGAACTTGATGTGAAAGTGCATAAATCGCCTGAGCCCACCATTTGGCTGTGGAACTATTTGGAGGTGATCACTTACAAAAAGGGAGTCGATGTGCTCTCTTTGGATAGATTTGGGTGATCCCATGTGACCCTCCTCCCAAAATACCAATATCAAAGTATCTCAAAAGTGAAGGTTGACACGGATTCACTAACAACACTGACAATCCACCATCATCCTGGTGAGGGCAATGGGCCGAAACTCTATACTCAATAGAGATTTCAATATAATTTCTTTGAACATGTGCTGTTTTAAAACATATTATGTATATTATCATATTTACATGTTACATACTATATGTTTCTATGATATAATCATAAACCATGCCCAACAGCCGGTACAGCCCGTATACCGTGTGAAGTCCAGCCTCTCCACTTTCTTTCTCACTATCTTTTTCGCTATCCTTTTCGCTGTCTTTCTCACTGTCCTTACCATCCTTTTCCTACCCATCTTTTCAAACAAAAGCTGATGTGGAAAGGGTTGTTTGTTTTACCACTTCGAGCTTATGGCAACCTAAATCATTTGATGCCTCTTCCATCTGTCAGCTTTCAACCTTCAATGATGGCTTTGAAAAACATCCGTCTGCTGAAAAAGAAGCAGCACCGCCTCTTCACTCTCTGATTCTTCACTCTTATCATCCTCTTCTTTCTTGTCCTGGAATTCGAACTTCAACAAAGAAGGGATGAGGGGAGTGCATGGACTACAACTACGATGTCACTTGGCCCCAGCACTACGTCTGCCTACCCTTTTATATGGCTAGAAATTCTGCAAAGAACTCTCCCAGAAAAAGAGATCTCTTCGATGGGCAATGTGACATCAGGCAAGGGCAATTATGAAAAGCCGGAAACACAAGCATATTTGGCGGCAGCTGCAGGCTTTCCTTATCCTTCTTCTCTCCGTCTCCATCTTCATCTTCGTCTTCATCCTCATCTCCCTTTTGGTCCTCTGTCATGCAACATATCCGCAAAAACCAACACGGAATCGAAAGTAGCACTGCTTCTTGAACATTCTCATGGGCTGGATGATAGGATTATCCAATCAATGCCTATTTGTCTAAATTACCTTGCTTGTGGTGGTAAATTATGGTAAATGTAAATCATTGTTGATATGTAAGAGGCTAGTAAGTAAGAGGTAAATCCATATCTATTCATGGATTGCTTGGGAAAAGTAACCATCTTGAGATGCAAAGCCGAAGTCTGTCAAGCTCTCCTCCAGCATTGTACGGGAGTTGGCGTGAACCGCCTCGAGCATCACAAGATCTGGGTTTTTCTTACCCTCGTGATCCTCACAGCATGCCATTCAGCGCCACAAACAAAGTAATCCTTGCTTCAGAAATGATTTGAATAGTTTGAAGGATGAAACATCTGATGATATCTGATGGGCAAAAACCATGTCTCAACGATGAGGAGGAACAACATGGGAAACATGTAGAAGGATTGTTCTTTTGCAATTTTGCTATCATCTTTGTCTCACAGAATGGATTCGCGACCTTTCGCTGATTGCATGAATCTGTTCTCCTCCTTTTCTAATTGCCGCATTCGCTTGTACCTGGCACCGGCACCGATGAAGGGTGGCTTGGCAATTGCCACTGCCTGTATTTCACTGGCCACATATGCATCACCCTGATGGGCAGTGAGAAATATAAAGACATCATAAGTGAATCCAACAATACATCATCATCTGTCTCCCCTTTGGCCAAAAAGGTGGCTGATATATATGATTGAAATATGATGAAATAAATATAGACTATTATACATCTGTCAGGAAAATCAAACAAACCTGTTCTAGAGAAAGCGTTGTGACATGTTACAATGTTGGATGCCAGTCATGGTTCCAACATCAAGACTTCAAGAGTGGCCAAAAAAACCACAGCCTCTGCATGTCAGTCTCACCAAAGAGGATGATCGGCCTTTGTACGGCGGTCGGGGTCGCCGGGTGCATGGCATATAGACTTGGCAAGTTGGGAAAATCCGGAAGAAAAACTAAGGAAAAAAACGACAAAATTTTCGGCTGTGCCTGTTGAACTCCAGCTATCTCAAGGATTTTGAATCTTAAAAGTCCAGGATTCCCATGAAGTGGACGATCTGTGGCAACCTGAGCTCCCTTACTGCGCCATTTCTCGAAACCGAGATATGATGTCTTCCACAGACAATGGTGGCCTTGGATGCAACAAATCTCGCTGGGAAGACGGTTGATGCTACCAGACTTCTGAAGCTTCCAAAAGGCCACAGATTTGTTTCAACATGCTAAAGGCAAATATGTCAGTTTTGTTTTCCACCCAACTTCCCAGAACCAGAACCCTTGGAAGTATTGATCTTTTGGATCTGAAATCTGTTAATTGTCCACATCCAAGTGGCTCAGCATCGTCATCTTGCAGAAGTGCTTCATCAAGCAAATGTGCTGGAATTTCCTTTCAGAACAAAAAAACGATAATACAAAACAAAGTTCGTTGAGTGATGTTGGCTGCTGGAAAAAAAATCTTCCATTTTTGGGATGACCGGCCAATGCGACAATGAGACTCCAAGGAGGATATATCATAAAGAATAATCAACAGTAAAACCACTGTAAGTTTGGGCCAAATGATCTTTTTTTGGACGCTGGCGATATGGCAAACAATCTGAGCGTGGTGCAGGAGATTCCGCGTGAATCTGGGCAAATTGCAAACATCTTCGCCAAAAAAGGAACTTCCCTGAAACCGCGTCATTTTGGAAAGATTCGGGAAGAATCTTGACAATACCCTACTTGTAGTGACGTCATGTTACTGAATTTGACTCTCAATTTACCCAGGTTCAACGCATTGCGGTGCAGCCGTGGGTAGAGCTCTGCTCATACCGCCGTAATAACAGCTTCACGACAAAAGAGGGCTGCATATCTGCATATTTATCTCAAAACTTCGTGGTGCGTTTGCTGCCACACCCCAGCTCCAGGATAGTACAGTAGTCAGCATGAGCAGTGCCCTGTTGACCCTGGTAGATGATTTTGATAGAGCCGGGCCAAAAGAATACGTTTTAAGCAACCAGAAAACTGAGATGACGGAAAAAGGGTTTTGAACACTGCTCACTTGGCGCTTGAGTGAAAAGAGAAGATTGGCGTAACCTGAATTGTCAGGTAAATGCAGTCAAATGCATCTCACTTAACTCAAGCATATCAAAGGGCATGCAACTGGCAAGCCACCAGGGCATCTCACTTCGGGACCCATTGGATCCCAAACTTCACCCTTGCAGCAGCCCTGCTACAGAAAGCAAGAGAAGGCTGCAAGAAGCCTTGGCCATCACAGACGCTGCGAGACCACCAGAAATGGGGTCGGTTGCGTCATTTGCGTCGTTTGCGCCTTCAGACAACGTGCTGGTCGTCGTTGTAGTGGTCGTGGTGGTCGTGATGGCAGCATACTTCCGGAGAAACATGTCGCTTTTGGCATCTGTCGGACCACTTGCAGTGAGAGCGCAACTGGTCAAGCCACCCACTGTCACCTCACCAGTGCTGGCCACTGACATGGCGGAAGCAAAAGTCAATCCAGCACATCCATCCTGGACCACATACTCTTGAGTTCCATCGGAACCAAACTTCATCATGAAGAGCTCATAGCTGCCACCCTGCCACTGATAGTCATATCCAAGGAGAGATCCACCTCCACTTACTCGACCTACAGCAAAGATGTTCCCCGAAGAGTCAGCTCCCAGATCGTAGGCAAAGGTTCCACCTGCTCCTGACGGTAATCCAATTTGAACCCCACTGAGCTCAGTACCATCTGAGTCGAATTTCACCAAGGCCAAGTCGTAATCGAAATTCGACGAGGCCAGACCATAGAAGGTGCTCTTGGTGTTCACTGCAACCCAAATATTGCCACTGCTCACCACCATCGCTCGACCAAGATCGTCATATTGGCCTCCTTTTGTGACAGTGTAGGACCAAGTGCCATCTGAAGCGAACTTCATCAGAAACATGTCCGTGCCACCGAATGATGTCTTGCTATCCAAGTCTCCATCAGTATCACCAGTCACATAGATCTTATTGGAATCATCTATGTCCAACGCCCAGGTATTTTCGGTTCCTGTGCCTCCACGTTGTTGTTTCCACTCCAAAACACCTGCACTGGTGAATTTGGCAACAAAAACGTCAGAGTTTCCAGCATTGCTGCCCGAGAAGTCACCATAGGTTTGGCCTGCTACAATGACATTGCCAGAGCTATCCACTTTCACCGCCGTGGCGCTGTCACTTAAAACAGATCCAAATTGGGTGGTCCAAGCAGTCACACCATCCAAGGAATACTTCTTGAGAAAGGCATCCTTTGAACCGACCTGAGTTTGTCCATCCATGGCACCGTTACATTCTCCCACCACATAAACGGCATCGGAAGTTGCGGCCACTCCCAGGACCTCGTCGTCTGAACTGGTGCCAAACTGACGGCTCCAAGTCAAGGAACCATCCGTTGAAAACTTGGCGAGCACTGCATCAGTCCTACCAAGTGAGGTTTGATCTTGAAAGTCACCATCGGCCCAGCCACCCGCATAGTAGTTACCACTCGAATCGGTCGCCAAGCCTTCCAGCTTGGTCTGTTCACCGGCAGTGGACTAGGCATATTGAGTCCAATCAATTTGGCCCTGTGCCACGTGCAATAACAGCGTGATTACAGGAGCAAGGCGATTGGCCATGGCAGCAAATCAAATGCGGGTCGATGATGATCGCTAACGAGGCAGGTGGGGCACCAGATCAGGCTGACGAGCCGACAGGACGAGGGCTATAGAGATGTGGCATCTCAATGTGGAGAGAAATTCTCAACAGCCAATGTATCAAGAGGTCAAAAACGAAACAACAATGGAGCCGGTGAAACATGGATAAAAAATGGAATGAAACATGGAGTGCAAGTCTGCTTGGCGCCTGAATGCTTTGGAATCTGCCTTTCGTTTTACAACGGTGCAAGGTAGTCAGGTAGTATCACATCGTGGCATTTGTTGCTGCTCCCCTGTGGTTCAATGCCACAAAAATCATCACAACAACCACTTTTGGAAAATCCCCAAAAAAAACGGTGGCACCTTTTTGCTATCTTGATCTTTCTGTCCAGATTTGGTGAAATGCCTTGGTGCTTTTGGTCCAAACTTGTCGGAGTTTAATGCTGCTGTAAGGTCGGGGATTGTATAAATCGTTTCGTGATCTTGATTTTCATACTGTTTTTTTCGGTGAAACAGAATGAAACAGCTGTTAAAAAGGCTCTGTGTCTTTTCAGAGGTTCTTCATTTCAAGGTGCCAATAGCTTTGGCAGAAATAAGACATACAAACAAATACTGTTGAACGAGATTTGTAACCCCCGAAAACGAACGGCTGGAACCTGAAAAAGGCCTCTTGGAAAAGGAAGAACATCGACCCAAACCACCAACTTTCAGTTCAGGCTGTGCTTTTACCATTGCAGCCACTTTGCTCTTCAAGCTGTTGCAGCCTTGCTTCTTCATCAGCCTTGATTTGTGCAGGCTCAGAACTCTTCGTGATCTTTTCGGTACAACAAGAATGGTTTTGGAAACTCAATTGTCATTGTCTGTTGTTGTCATAATTACAAGTAGCTGCTGATTCTGAACATGCTAGAGCACGTCCAACATGCACATCTTGAAGTATTGAACTTGTAATCTTTTATCATTTCTTCTGTAGCCATTCATCTTTTTGAGATTATATTCTCGTTGAATAGCCATCCTTGCCTTCCATTTCTCCTCCTCACGTTTCTTTTCGGCAAAGTATTCCTGAAACTCCAATGGCGATTCGATTGAGAGCGAGCTTCCAATAAAAATGTTGGAAAAGAAACAGGCCCCCGAATTTCTAAAACGAAACCTGAAAATTAAATGAACATGAGGATGGTTTCCAAGTCCGGAATCTCCTTTTCCAGGTGTCCATTTTCAGGTACCAAACTGAAAACATTCCACAGCCTCAACAACATCCTAACCTGAGATATCCTGAGAGTCAGGTCATCCCATACACCAACCCCACACAAGGAAAAGTGGTTTCTCTGGCACTTGGAACATCACTAAATTGAACTACGGTTTGATTCATGAACCAAAGTGTGATGTTTAGAAAAAAAAATCTCATGTGGCATGAACAAAGCCCCTGACTTTTTGATACGAACTTCTTCAGTAGGTTCAAGCATCATCATCATCATCATCATCATCATCATCATCATCATCATCATCATCATCATCATCATCATCATCATCATCATCATCATCATCATCATCATCTCTCATCCCTTCCCCACTTCACCAGTGAAACAAACGTATGTCAGATCCCCCCATCTCCATCTTCCCCATCCGCCTCCAGACGTTTCGCCTCGAGTTCGCTACGTTTGATCCACCTGAGGTCCCAAAAAACGAACAAAACGGCGACTTTCCCAAGTTGCAGACCTGAAAGTCTGGGAACGTTGCCAAAAAACGGATTCGAAACGTTTTCGAATAGCCTCCTGGGAACTGACATATCTCCTGAAAAAGCACTCTTGAGTCGATGATTTTCCTTTTCCAAAAGTTGGAATATATGTTAGTTCCCAGGAAGGTATTTTTGGGTTGGCATCTTTTTTTTGAAAAGGAACTTTGATTTGGTAAAGGTGGATCCCAATTTTTGATGGAAAAACATCACCACTAGACTTGGCGTTTTTGAAACTGTCAAATCTGTCAAGCTTGAAGCTTGGGTCAAGACTTCTGTCCTGTTTCAGCAATGGTCTTTTGAGCCTGGCACAAAAGCATGTCATTGGTGCCAACCAGTGATATGGTGTCTTTTTTCGAAAAGGTATCATGGTGGCATGTAGATAGTCAGAAAGACACACACCAAGGTAGGAGCAAAGGATGTGAGTCGATTAAAATACAATATCTACCATGATATGAACCAGTAATAATTCGAACAGTTGCGAAATAGATACAGGCAAAAAATGCAAACGACTTGCTTAGCCACTGTACTCAAAGTGTTGTAATGATAAGTGTAAGCGGATTGGATTCATTTTCAACTCACGATAGATACACGGGAATGGGTGGCGTGTTTCAGCAAACAAAAAAGGATTGGTTTTTTCGTGGTCTTTATCCCATGTGCCATCTGTTTCCGTCCTGGCGAATCCAGTGAGGCTTCAAGTAGAAGACTAAATGCCATGTCTCATAACAAATCAAAAGTAATCATAACTAAATGACTGAATCATCACTTTTGGAGAACCTGTCACTCGCAAAAAACAACATCAAACACGCAATTTTATAGGAATCCGCTTCACCAGGTGTTCCAGTTGAACGACCAGTTGTTTTTATGTTTGGGATCCGCTGCACCTTGGCCTGTCTTTCTGCCAAGGCAGATTTCAGTAAGTCCATAGGCTGCGGCATCACCGGTCGATGGGTGGGAGGATCATTTCGAGTTGCCGTTGATACGGTTGATGGTTCAGAAATCCGGCGTTCACCAGTTGAACCTTGGTAGTTTATCCCATTATTTACAGGGTTTTAGCACCATCCCAAGTGGTGATCGCCGGATTTCTGCACCATCAACAGTATCAGTACTTTTATATATGCCAAATGTTTTTCATTGAATTGTTGCTAAGCAGGGGCTGGGCCCTGATTCGTTATATTTGTTACCGTTAAGACCATTGACCAGAATCAGACAAATCCATCCATCAAAATTGGTCGTGGCTCGTGGGAATTGTGCAAGAATTCGGCAACCTTCGTCTTTTAGGTCATCCAAATATCAACTACGGGTCGAAGACATTGAAACCACCAACCTCACGTATGCAAACACGAAAAACCCTCCTGGAAACTAACATATCCGACCTTGGTAAAATAAAAATAAACTTCAAAAGTGCCGGCTGGGATGGGATATGTTAATTCCCTACAGGGTACCAATTTCTGTCAAATTCAGCATAAGCCTGTCCAAACATCATTCTTTTGGGTACTTTTGTGGGATTTCAGAGAGAGAGAAAGAGAGTCACCACAAACCAGATCTGGTACTGCAGTATGACACCTATTGGCACCTTCCCATGTCACAAACTGTTGGTGACTTGCTTCACTGCCTTTCTATTTACATTTTACAAAGCTGCCAAATATCTCCTTATATCCCCTTGCTATGTCAGGCCATCCCCACACAGTCATCCCATCCATTGCAGTGGACGCACCCTCACGGCTTTCTTCATGGTCTCGGCGCAGAACAACTGCAGCCAAATAGGGCCGTCCGCAACGTCTAGGGGCAATTTGTGTCTGGCACTTCCTTACTTCCCGTGATGCTTACTCGTTCAACGTCGTTGGACTTTGGTTGATCTGCTTGTATTTTTGTTCCATGGATGGTGCAAATTTACACTATTCTCCAAATGTTGCTGGTCAGGACTTCAAAATTATTGAACATTGATGCAAAAAACGTTGCTATCCGTGCTCTGAACACTTGTCAAATCATAATGTCTGATCATATCTTCAGTTTTTTCCATGTTGCTTCTAGCTGCTCTGAACAAGCGATGCGATCATCATCAAATTGGTCATACATCCTGGAGTCCAACTTTGCAAATTCTGATCTTAAAACGAATTAACAAAGAAGACTTCAATCAATTCATTCACCAAAACAAACAAAAGCATATCAATAGAAACTGGAACACTTCTCAAAAAGTGAAATACTTCTCGAAGACTTGTATATCTATATATGAATTGATATGGGGGATTCTCCAAAATAATGAGTTGTACCCCAATGAAAGTATTTAACCCCGAGTAAAAAGGTACAAGTTCTCAATATTTCAACCTATGGTCCTTTGAAATAGCCCACTATGTTGGGATCCCCATATCTTCTCTTCACTTTTTTTGTAGCTCTGATCAAACCTCAAGACCTTTTCCGGCACCGCTTTGCACAGATTTTTTCGTGTAATGAAAAGGTACCAACTGGGATCCTCAATGTTTCTCTCAGCTGAAGATTACTGGATGAGGCTACATGTTATTTTAATTTGGAAAAGCAGGGTCTAGCTATAGAAGAGTATAGAATCAAAACGGCCATAATTAGACACTCCAACTTTTTGAGGGGTGTCAGTTGTCTTGTATTAAAGAAACACATACATCAAGAATCTCAGGCTTTTTGGGATGACATGGAGGATTGAGGATCCAATGACGGTTTCATCCTTCCATTGCATTGGCCATGAGGCATTGTCCCATCCTTGAGCATCTGTCAGAATGTCATGATTGATATGATACTTGAATGAAAATAGTCACATGTGCAAGTTTCAAGTTCATAGCACTTACCGCTTTACAATCTAGAGATCATTCCTCTCCATGGCATGTTTGAGGAAGAAGCTATGGGTTGCACATATCCAGGAAAGCAACCCAAATGCTGACTACAGCGAACAATTTTCGAAGCGAAGTGACTTGACTAATTCTCGCAGCACTCTCCTCCCAAAGGACCATTCATGGAATCTGATATTATATTGTATGTGTATAATCCTTAGGGGTGAAGTAGGCCTCCTGCACCGTTTTGTCTTGATTCATTTCAGTCGATACAAAAACCGGTTGTCATCTTGCTCCATGGATTCAGATGCTCAAAGATGTCTTGGTCAGTGTCCCCACCCGAGCTGTAAAATCAATGACCATCGCGGTCAGACTGATAAATTTCCGGAACCAGCCATCAGTTTTTACAAAATCTATCTGGATGCTTAACAAAAAAGGTTGATAGTTGTTGAATGAGACCCACAAAATCCCCTTCCTACCGCACTTTGGGATCTTCTCTTCCGACGCTTCGCCTGCGAAGCTGGCGGAAGGTAGTGCATTCCAACGAATACGACGATATAAGAGGATGCTGCTGGAGAGACAAACATGCGCAAATTGAGACTCCTTAAAGTCTGGTCAATGCCCATTGATCGTTTGTTGATATCAATATCTATCAATACCATACAAATCTATCATATTGATAATATATATATATATATCATATATATCATATGCAAGAATGACAATTTTTGATGGTAGACAACTTCCTGTATCACTCATCATGTATTGTATGCTTAGCTCTCCAACGCAATCTTTGGCTTCCTCTTCAGCCCTTCAGCCCTTCAGCTGATCTCCCTCGGCCTGGATGACATCGCAGCTAACCAATGCAGGGGAAACCCGCTTTCGCGCCGAAAGAACACGTGGAAAAAGGTAGCTTCCGAGATGTTTTTTTGAAGCTTTGTTGGTCTCTTTCAGGAAAGCTAGTGGAAATTCAAAGAAAGGATTCCTGATATTTGTCACATCAATTTTTGTTGAGCTCTTATCATGCAATGATTGAATCAGTCCGATGTTCAAACCTGTTCCCATGTTTCCCATGCGGCCTCTTCGGTTTTGGTGTGGGACAAAGGAAACCAGCCATGTTGGCCGTCCTCGCAAATCCAGAATCAACCACTTGCAACCACGTTGAAAAGTCATGGTTTGACTTTTTTTAATCACGTCTGAAGTCTGGAGCAGTCTCGGTACCGCTTCGGAGAAGTCATTCTCAGAAAAATATGTGTATAATTCATTGGTTTCATGTGAAATGGATTGAACATAGAAAGGAAACAATGGTATAGCTGTCCTCCTTCTTGCCATACACCCAACGATCCTTACAGCAAACACCAAATTGAACCAACCTTCCCGGTTGAAGGTTGAAATCAAAAAAGTAGAAGAACAAACATCTATAAAAAC
This sequence comes from Breviolum minutum Mf 1.05b.01, assembly GCA_000507305.1. NCBI lineage: Eukaryota > Dinophyceae > Suessiales > Symbiodiniaceae > Breviolum > Breviolum minutum. The sequence goes on along the minus strand of DF239082.1, from coordinate 55,054 downwards.
ACCTCTGTTGTTCACAGCCATTTATAGCCATTCAATCCATTTAGTCAAACTACTTTGACCGGCCTTTGAAAATTGACGTATACATAACATTACAATTTGAAACGGAAGCACTTATCCACCAATGCTCGGCCACAACAAGAACATCAATGCCGGAGAAACATTCACAACAATGGCAACTGTTCCAAGGCTGCTGGCTATGTTTCAATGCTGTCATTGGTGTTCAAAAGGGGCCCCCGTCAAAAGAGGTATGCCCTCCCCACAGTTATCACATTGTGGTGGCTCTCAACCTTTTTGTTTGGCAAACAGATGTCGGAGATGGATTCATTAATCCACTGTAGCACCATGAGCTGAAGGAATTGTACAGAAAATCAAGCTCCCGGGCAACATCTTGATCACCTCCTGCCTGAAGTGGCTGGAAATCTCCTTTTCCGGTTCCTCTTGTGTTCTCTGACATGACTTACTTCTCTTCAAATAAATAGTTGGTTGTATTATATTGTTTTCCAAATGGTATCCTTCGAAACCCAAGCGGGTCCGCGTCGAGTCATTTTCAAATGATTTTAAGATGCCTGAAAGGTATGACCTTTGAGGTTCTATTTCAACTCTACATCTTGGACCTTGGAAATGATGCTACGTAAAACATGACAGAATTGTGAAAATGACCCGCCCAATGCAGGACTACATGAACCATATATTATATATTAGATACATAATAATAATATGTACATCATGTATGTCAATTTCAATGATTCTCAACATGCAAAACCATGGCAGGAAAAAACCTTGCCATAAAAAATCAGTCAGGGGTCATGATATAGCATCCCAAAACACTGCACTACTCAGGAGAATTCACCTAAAAATTGACAGCAACATTTTCAGTGTTTGATCCTGCCACTATGAGACCTTAAATCACCTCCTCTTCAAAAGGGTTATACTGCTTGGGTCAAGCATTAAGGCAACTTCCTTCCAAAAGTGACTGATTTGAAGAGGTTCCTGTGGATCCAGGAGCACATAGACGACATCGCCCTCCTTCAAGTCAAGCTCACCCTGACCCTCAGCAGGATTTGCTGGATGGGACATGAGACATGATAGACATGGAGTAATGTTATGAGTTTGGATGATGGAAATTGAGTACATCATGCGATTCAACCAGGAATTTGATTTAGTTGGACAAATGGACACAGTACCAATTCGGATGCACATGATGTGCTGAGAAGCTTGAAAATTCCGTATACGACATATTACCGTAATTAGGTGCTCTGCAATGACATTTAGGAACATGATAGGGATAAAACTCCTCACTCGTAAGAGACCAAGGAACACCCACTGCAACCGTGTTTAACCGGCGACCGTTTCACCCGTGATCTGGAAGACTCCCGTCAAACCCCCGAGGTCCCAAGCCATGGATTGGAAGTTCTGAAATGCAAGACGCCTACGGAAAGGGAATGACTCGCACTGAAGATTCGATTTCCACAAAAAATTAGCTTATAAAGACTGGAATGAGTCTGCTTCCTTCAGGAAACAAGATGCAAAAATTCACTCTTGAGTGAATTCACAAAATCATGCAAAATCTACGAGTATAGCAACAAATTCCCAAAAAACATCAAAAAACTATCTGCAACAGACCCAAGCATGTGCCCCACCAACCCAGCCTTTCATTACCCATCTCTACCGTTGCATCTGACGCAGTTGTCAGCGATTCTGAGCAAAGGGTGATCTGAAAGTGACCTTTTTTTTTTCGAAAAAACTTGTGGAATTCCTGAAGTCCGGTTTCTGTTGGTGGAGTCTCGATCTAGCAAAGCACTACTGTATATAGTGGAGCTTGGCAATTTATCCCATATGATTCACAGGGTTTCCATTCACTTCAATTCTGTACATCCCAGGTGGTGCAGGATTTCAGTCACCATCTCTTTGAATTGTGGTAGGCTTCTCTTTTGAAAACCACACTTACAAACGGATGTTTCTATTTCTGGTTCCAAAACAAAACTGATAATCCTGCCCTCCGAAACTGCAAATCTTTACGATCACCTGCAAAAATTCAATGAGATACCCTTCATTGAATGACTACAAGAATATCCAGTGTCAGATGTGAATTCATATCAAAACACAGAAACACACAATTATATCTACCATCACAAACCATCATGCAAGCCATAAGACCAAAAACAAAACATTTGAAAGGTCAAACCTAGCATAATGTATGTTTAGAACACTTCTGAAATAATTTCAAAAAAAAACACATGTCTTCAGAATATAATTGAATAAAAACAAACTCACTGACGTTTTTCTTAGATTTGATTTTTCCAACAAGAAAAAATCCACTGACATCTGTCCTGGCGCAAAGGCTTCACTAGGCTTCGGCGCCTGAAAAAACCATTCCGCAATTCGTTTCGTGTGGGTTTCCCAAAAAAAACGAACCGTCTCTACGTTGGTACTGTTGATGGTTCAGAAATCCCAAACAATCACCTGGGATGTATAAAACTCTGTAAATCATGGGATATTTACCATGCTGGTGAAGGATTTCTGAACAAATAACCGTATGTCTACATTTCGTGGTATTCCAATTCATCATCTTGATGTTTAGTTTCTCTATTCTTTCTGAATATGTTTTTTTCTTGGGTTTGGGTTGTGAAACTGTGAAACTGCAAAAAAAAGGTAGAACCCATATTATCGAACACCAAAACCGTAGGATCACCGCAGATAGGATCATTTCTACCGCCAACTTCCAAGGCCCGCTCCGGTCGCCTGGTTGCCTTCCACTTTCTGATAGCCATCTGTTCCATTTACTAAGCCAAAGCCATCCGCTTCATCCTTAGGAATATGGGGGTTGAGGCTGACCCATTCATGCTGAGGATCTTTTTTGAAGTGAGAAATTAAAGGATAGAATGCAAGGCGCAGAAATCTACTTGGAAATCTCACATTGAAATTGTTTACACCTGTTTGGACTCTTCAGATTGATTTTGTTTGATTCATTCTTAACTTTAATGATCTTTACTGGTTTCAGCCTCGATTCATCTCAAAGCTCAATGTTGTAATTTTTCCAGTTCAGGGGTCAAACATTGATACGTAATTCGAAGAGGATCCAAGCAGTACATCAACTGGTAGTTGGTTGGTAAATCGTCAATTTGATGCTGGTTGATGGTTGAGGTTGAGGTTAAGCCAAATACAAAAACACATCATATGGCCAACGGTTTAAGATGAATGTCCCCCTTACACATCACTCAACAAAGTTGAGCAAAACCGAAAAGCCAACATCATCACAAACCCTGTATATTCCATTGTTCTATCTTAACTCTTTGTTTTCAGAATCCCAATTCTTGAGAATTTGACGGCAAACAACCACTGAGTTGGAGAATCCACTGGGAACTCCAACCAATCCGAATCTCTTGGATGCCTAGCAGGGAAAAAAGCGTTCAACGTTTTGCAACACCGTAAGAAATGGAACAAATGAAACAGTTAATTGCAGTAACTCATGATGAAAAAACACGGACAATCACCATCACAACACTCTTCGCATGTGCAAGTGACTATCCCTCTTTAATACACCCCCAAAGTTTAACAGTTCGCCCCTGAAAAGTTACCTTCCCAATAGGGAAGGCTTGTCTTCCAACCACTAGTTTTCAGGGGCTTGCCGGGCAAGCTGTTAAACTTTAGGGGTGTAAGTCATCTATCTCAAGCCATGAAGACCTCTGTGTGAGGAGCAATGATCACCACCAAAGCTCTCACTTGGTTTGGTCGACCGATGACCTGCAGGAACAGGAAGCCACAGAAACCAGACATATTTTTTCCAAATCACGTCTAACTGGAATTCACCAACAAAAATCACTGCACCGCAATCTTCAAGGATCTAACTTCCATCGCGGGTCTATATATATATATATATATTATATATTCATACTATATGGTAGGTTATGTTATCAAAATCATCTGCTGCTTTATGCAGGTTACCTCATATCTGTCATATCTGCTTTTTCTTGCTTTCACGCAGCACATCTTTCCATTCTGTGATGGCTCCCCATCCCGAAATATATTCGTGGATTTGAGGGGGGGGTGACTCGGGAATTCGAAGCCATCTTGATTTTTGATGATTCTTGTGGTTGTGGTTCCGAGATCAGCCAAGTGATATACCACAAGCATGAAAAATCAAAGGTATAACAGAATGCGTCAAACGTTTACCAAACATTACAAAAAAATCGAAGGAAATGGTAAACATGGCCTTAATCAACTTGTCCTCCCCATGCATCACAATGCGAGCATCACCTCGAGAAGGCGGACTTCCTCCAATTTCCCACTATCATCTTTTGCTTCTCTTTCATCAAGGCTGAGATGTTAAATCCATGAAGCACAAAAAAGGAACATAAAATGGATGTGTAGATGAACATCAATGCGTAACGTCCAATGTCACCGTTGAGATTCCAACTGCTCGGTTGTCTCCAGACGTGGGTGCCGTCGGGGTCCACAGTGGCCTGCTTCATCCCGGCCGAAAACTACCAGGCGATGATAAATTTCATCTGAGAATCGAATCCCTTTGAGGTTGTAGTTCATCAATAGTTTATCATAGTATCATCCGTTTATCCCATTCTTTGCTCCTATGTTTCTATGGGTATCACATACATCTCAGGTGCAAGAGTGCAGCCAACACTAGCAAAAATGTCTCAACTTATGGAAGATCTGGATTTAGATCTGACCGACTTGGATCATAAACTCAATGGCATAGCTTCTCACAGGTCTCTACACATGAACAAAAGAAACGCCCGGATATACTTCACTCTTTGTATTTTCAATTTCTAGACCTACTGTACTTGGAAGCTGATAAGTATTCAAAGACCATCAAATACTCACAAAAACATCAGCCATTGAACAGCGGAAAAGAACAAACAAATAAACTACAAATCCCAGAAATAGAAGGGCCATTTAGAGCATTGCCTCCATGTCCACCATCATTTCGGGGGTATCATGTCATTCATGTGACCTATCATTCACAAATGTAAGCCATACCATCCATCTTTGGTATATTTATATTTGCCTACAGCTTTAAGGTAAATGTAGGTAAGTATAGGTAAATACAGCATAGATGGAGGCTATGGGTAATGTTGCACCATTGCACCTTTCCAAACTGCGGCTCCATCTTCTCTGCAAACTCTTGAGGAGTGCCACTAAAACTTCGCCTCATTGAAGGGATGATGTCGCCGGGAGGGGGAGAGAACTCATGTGAAACCTGTGGTAGAAAGGAAACATGCTTAGAACAATTTGACCACTAATTCTCAGTCTATAGAATAGAGAACGAAAATACGTACAATTCATTGATTAATCTTTGAATTTGTGAAGTTTGAGGGATGTACCTTCAGGTCAAAATAGATGGCACAAATACCAAAATCTAGCCTAGTAAAGGGTCAATACAAGCCAATATGTAGGGACTGTGCCATGTAACTTGAGGTGTTTGTTGGTACAGTACATCCAAGAAATACAAGACTGCAATAATAAAATGGGAAACACAACTTAGACATTGCAAATCGGATGGTGCCAGAATACGCCAAATCATCAACTTCTCAATTTTTCGAAACACTTGTTTCTGCTTTCCTCCTTCCTGGTGAACTAACATCTCCCACAACAGATCATTTGGGGGTGACGTGGTGAGCATCAGCAACAACGACGCCCAGGAATCTCGTGTCCAAGTGTCTCAATCACATGTAGTTGTCCAGCCTGGAATCGTTTGGTACATTCAACCCAAACGATCCATCGACGTCAAGTTTGGATGTAGGGAAACAAGGTTGTAGATTCGGCCCTCAATCAAGCCGCCAAGCCCTGGAAACCAATATATACATCTCATCTAAGTATGATCTGTGGCTTTGTTTGCCAAGATGTTTAGGGGACAAATCTGCAACCTTGGGAAAACGGCCATCAATTTTCGTGACTCAAAAGAAGCAACACCCATGCAACTCAATCATCTGAGTTCCATACTCGTTCTGCCACCTGCGAACTCGGCATATTTGTGGTTTTTCAAACTCCCTTCCGGGGAATTTCACCACCTGAAATCATCTGAAATCTATACTGATTTCACACTATTTCCACAGCTGGCCCCAAAGACATGCAATCCTCATGACAAGAAGATCCATATCAATGAAGTGACTCCAGTCTATCAACTCACGAATTTACATAAATTTAATATCCCCCTTGGAATAACCGCTTTGGTTAGTATACCCCCATTTTATAGTATAAAACAGGGGTTTTGTGGAATCTACATTTGGGAAATCTATAGAATCAAGAATTCATACCACTCTGATACTGCAGGGTCAAAAACAAACATTTGAATATTTATTCTATAACACCTTCATGGCTATAGATTGGGGGTATATGAGGTACTGATTTTCTTTGTTTTTTTGTATATTGCCAAGAATCCTCCTTATAGAATTATAGAATCATGGATTTTTAATTTGGGATTTGAGGGTATTCGACGAAAAATAAAAATGATTCTATAAGAGAAATATGTTTTGACAATCATTGGATTTTTGGGACTGTAAAATTTGATTCTATAGTAAATGAAAAGGGGCTCTACTTGTCTCTACTTGAGATGATTGTGCAAAGCCTTCCAAAAGCTTACTATAGAATCAAATTAAACTGATTTAAATTGTATCCACAAAACAACAAGCGCCTGGAATGAACTATATGGTTTGATTCTATAGTAGATTAGTAGATAATAGTACAATATAGTAGATATGAGTTTTGAAAATATAGTTTTGAATATGTTTTGAATAGTGAATAGTTATGAGTATCATTGAGTAGAGCCTGCGTTGTTGTTTGTTTCTGCCTCAGGCGGAATGGGCTAAAGCTGAAGGAGTTGAGGGATGAAGAGATGACAGGTGCTGACAGGCAGAGGGCAGGCAGATGGGCGAAGTGGCGAGAAATGACGGAGGCTGAAATTTGTCCTCTGAAGAAAGGACATCAAGGGACTTCAAAAAATGAAAATATGTTTGTTGAATCTTGTTGGCGATTGAATTGGTAGATTGCTACAGATTGAAGTGTTAGCACATGTTTGCACCACTCTGTTTGCACACAGGTGCATGCAAATGACCTGCAAAAGTGAGATTGCAATTTTCAACTAATAGAATCAAAACAAACATCTCCAAATGGAAGTCTTTAAACCATAAAGTGATCATGAATATAATTCTATAAGATGCAGCTGTTGTGCTCACCAAACCAGCAGGAATCTGCATGCCCCATTTTATAAGAGCAGTGGTGCTCAAAACCCTCACTCTATAAGAAAGAAAGCTTCCTCTATAGAATCAAAAGAAAAAATGTCGAAATGAGTATTTTTTTCGAGACCCCTCACTGTAGAATCATGGATTCACCCAAATGAACAATCAAAGCCAAAACCCAGTTGTATAAAATTTAAGGTTTCAGAGGTATATGAATACCCCCATTCTATAGTGACAATTCCAAGGGGGATAATTTAATGATCATTTCAAATCAAACACATCTTGCATCCAGTCAACTCCATATGACTCTGAAGTAACTTCGCAAAATCGACGTGTTGCCGTACCTGCTTCTTGCTTATTCGTAGGCCACCCCCATGCGTGGGGCCATCACTGCCACAAGCACTACGCACCTGCTGACTCAGCTAAGACAAAGATGAAGCTTAATGTTTGCCAATCTTTAGGATCAAACCAAGTATAGATAAGTTGAGATTATCTTCCACAAATATGAACTTCAGGATTTCTTGACATGAAAGGCCATGTAAACAAAATCACTACCCAAAACGGATTTCCGATGTCCATCTTTGGTGTTTCACCACATCGCTCCTATCGCCCACCTTCAAACGGACGCGCGCAGTGCTAAATGGAAGAAGCCTGAATTTCCGGGGATCATCCATGATCTTCTCGCATCAGAAAAAACGCGTTCAGATCATCTTGAAGCATTCACCTTTTTTTGATGGAATGATATGCATCATAAACTCAAAAATTCCACTATCACCATCACCCGAAATCATGATGAACATCAGCATGAAATTGCATCATGAAATTCACCGGGGAGTATCTTAAATCACAAGTCTTTCAAAAACAGACCTGGAAAACCTCGAAGATTCTCCATGTTACACAGGTTGTCATTGCAAGGGAACCATACCGCTGAGCTGTCAACTCATGGTTCCGGCAAGCTGGCATTGACCATTCAGTAAGCTGAACCTGTCCAAGGCGTTAGCTCACATGTTTGGCGAGTCCACTTTGTTGCTTTTTGCAAGCTGCTTGAGCTACCTTATGAGCCCTTTGAGAAGTATTGTTGGGACCTGGCTAAGTACACACCCTTCATCTCCTGGAAGCGTAACGATTTTGAACCTATCTCTGCGATTCATTCCTGGAGTGATGAAAAACTCCAGGCCGATTTTTTCCTGCCCTCACCGGGAAAGAGTGGTACAATCTAATTGCCAGAGAATGAGTGATAGATCTAATGGGATTTTGAAGATCTTCTTGAATTGATGGCTGGATTCGCTATTAAATCCAAGAAGTCATTTTTCAAATTTCAGTTTGGAAACAATGATTTGTGTGTGTGTGTGTCTCTCATCATCTGGCAATTCTCCGCTAACCTCATGCCACCCGGATGCAACGTCAGATTTCTTGGATGCATCTTCGTGGCTTAAAGCCTCAGGAACATGTTGAACAATATCTCTGAAAAAAAACAACTTCATCTCCTTAAGTTTCCAAAAAATGAGATACACCCCTGAAAAACTAACGAATGTCCCCTAAAAAAAGGTGACCATTTCAGTTCCGGGAAATACATCTGAACCAACCAACCATCGATTTTCAGGGGTCCCACATTCGTTAGTTTTCAGGGGAGATACTTATGTCACAACTGGAAGGGAGATCTCCATCTCCATCAGCATCATCAGCCCCACATCACTGGGAGGTTCCCCCCCTGATTCGACGTTTCCACCTCGCCCTCTTGACGAAGGCAGCCGATTTTCATCCACTCGGCAGGCTCCAGGTCGGCCTCAAAAGTCAGGAATGATAAGGAATGATACCCCCAACACACGAACGGAACCTTGGAAGAAGGTTCCAAACCATATATAGAATTATATAGATATAGTAATATATCAAGGTTATAGCTTTGTAACTTATAGCTTTTTAAGAACTTTCCCAATCTGTAAAATACAGGATCGTCCCTTTCTTCCAACTTCAGAACATCAAAGATTGTCCGGGCCTCTTTGCAGAGCCACTCGACCCTCATTTTGTCACCATAGGTGTAGCGCATCACACCGACCTTGGGGTTCGATTTCTTGGTTTCTAATGTCTAAGGCCGATGCCAAGTGATGGCAATTTTGGGAGAGGATTCCAAGTTACTGCTCTTGATGGAAGAAATCCTGCACCACCTGGGAGGTACCATCCAGCCTGAGATAGGCTACCTATCAACTGGTGCAGGATTTCTTCCATCAACTCTACGTCAAAAAAAAACGCGGGGACTATTTGATCATAGTTCACCAACCTAGATTTTCATTGAAATGATGTCTGTTACTAAGCTAACCTTTTGGGGTGATGTCCACGACCTAGATCAGCAAAGAAACAACGAAACAACATGGACTTAACAAAAAGGAGCATGTCAAATCCATCCATCAGGTTCAAACTCCTATGTGAAAAAAAAACATGTCAAACCTTGAGCCTCTTTCTACAAACAAATATCTTTGACCACCTGCAAATGCAAACATCTAACTAATTGCAATTGACGGGTTTGGGATCTTGTTTTTTTGACCACACTGAGGCCTCCTATACTAATCCAAAATTCATCCTTTTTGCGGGGTGGCAAGTTGATTATACATGTATATTTGACACCTAAACAGGTTCACCATGAACTGCCTGGTCCAAAGATTTCTCCGGCATCCAGGTTTTTATGTGATCTTGCGGTTTCATGAAGCCATGCCTTCAAATCCCACGATTTTTCCTTTGGAGATACATGCTGATGATCTCTGATTTGTAAATCATACGGATGAGACTCTGACAAAGCTTTGCTGTCCCTTGAGCGATATTACCAGGAGTATATATATATATACATATCATGGAAATAATGGGAGTGAGTTTAGACCCAAGCACGTAGCGCAAATGACTTTTGTCACCTCTTTCCTTAAGTTCAAGACCAAGGTGCTGGATTTAAGGGCCGTTTTTCAGGACCTCGTAGTGGTAAAGGCGCAACCTCACGGTGGGGAGCGCCTTTCGTTCCGGGAAAAATAGCTATTTCACCAACCTGAATTCAGGTCTGTTTCAAGCAGTTTCCCTCACTACACACCACCGGAATAGATATTTTCTCGATGGAGATCCCTTAGCTCTAAATTGTACTTGGTGTATCTTGTGTTCCCTCCACAATTGAATACACAATCAACCTACCGAAATGACTGGAGGATGCACAGCCGGGAAACGTCTGCAGTGAAATGATTAGATGTCCAAACATTGAATGCGGGACCAAATTACATGCAGTCAAAGACTGCAAACATAAGAAGCCTGCGTGTCTGTGTCAGTGTGCTGCGAGTGATGTCTAATTCTAACCGCCTGTACATCTTTCAAATCATGTGCAATATCCCCCTTCAACGGTTCGCACACTGTAATGTTGAAGTATGTGGACAAAATAGGTACTGTATAGTAATAAAAACATGTAAATACTATGAATCTAAATTAATCGTATAAGTATGGCTGGGTCTGATATCAAAATATAATATCCGATTCATACAAGACTCGTCATCAAAAACAAATCACTATGAACCTGGCAAAGTAGTCCTCTATCATTTCAATTAATTATAGAGTTTATGGTGCATTTGCTCAACATGTTTCGCATTTTCGCATCAACGTTTTGCCCCGCTGAAACCCTTGAGGGATCCGCACTCGATCGCACAGTGGCATCCGCACCACCGAGCGACTGCTATAGGCCGCATCACTCACGAAGCTGTGCCACCTTTGCAAAATCACAAGGTTCACTTTTGTTTCAAACGATCAAATTGGATGTTTTGAGTGGTTTGAGGTGTTTGGATTTACTTTTTGAGTTTTTTTGTCAAAGAACCAATGCAGGGTGAAAAACCTTTTGGCAGCTCTGATAGTTGGCGAAATAGTGAAATAAAAACAGTCAGAAAACATATCCCAGAAAGGAAAACAAACATTTATACCCTACACAATCGAACATGGCCCCCTAAGAAATAAGTGCTTGGAAGATATCTTGAAAAAAGGCGGAGTTCCTGGAAATCAGCAACCTGCAGGTTGATGAAATCTTGTTTTCACTGTAAGCTGCATCATACCATACAGACAAATCAACATGTTGCAGGTGTACATGTTTGTTGTAACTCTAAACTTCGAAACACAACAGAAGCCACAAGAATTGAAAACAACACTTCTACTTAGTGGAGTCAAGTATTTCAACCCATGAAATTGTCCACTTCTAAATCTTCCGAAAGAAGAAGAAACTACCACCATCATTTCTCCACCAGCTCTATAGTTAAAAAAAATGGTGTCGGGCTTCTCGGCTGGAAGGTCCGGGTGCCCCTGACGTGTTGGCGGCATTGGCCTGTTTCAACTCTGCCTGGCAAAAGGTCCGTTTTTGCCATCGAATTTTGGTTGGTCCAAAAAAAAAAGGTGACATGTTAGAGGTGATTTTTTTCTGGGGGCAGTATATATAAATCAAAGGGGTGTTTTGTAGATGTGAAGGATATAACCATTGGATAATGTCAATACGTGTATATATATATATATGTTTGTATGAATATATGTTTGTATATATATATATATTATGAATATGAATGGATTTCAAGGAGCAACATTTCTGACACATAATTTTGAAGTTTTGAGCTTGCTGCTCTTCTTGGTCTAATTCATCATCAGATCTAACTATTGCCGTTGATCTGCTTCAGGTCTCAAGTTCCAAGACCCATCTGCAGCCCTTCGTGCTTCCAACATCTTCCACAGCACTGAATCTACTATGACACCAACAACACACCTTATCAGCCATGACTACTGAAACACTGGGAACACTCGTCTTACCAAAGATCCAGCTTGGGTTCCGGATCTTTACGGCATTTCAATATCTTCCTTCATCTTCAAATGTCTATCTTACAATTCAATCATATACTACGATTTCCTTCAGGTCAATCAAAAACAATGCGACACAGAAATCGGTAAATTTAGTGATTTATGATACAAACATAAATCGGTAAATCCATAGCAATTATATAAACACAAACACGACCATGATTTTGTTGGGTGATCCCCAAACCTTTGATCAACAAACCGCGCCTCTAAGTCAGCCAGGTCTCCGGCAGAGACCAAACGACTCACCACCAAATCACGGACCTTTGGATTGGAACGGGTGGAAAAGGTCCCCATGGGGTTTTTTTAAACGTTGGCTTTTTTAAGAGGAGGTGCCGGGTTTTGATGGCTTGTAGCGGGGTGATATAGAAATGATATCTTATGTGTATATACATATATATGTGTTATGTAAATGTCTGAGACACGACATATTATACTAGATATTCTATCACATATAATGTTTTTTTTGTGAAGCAGTGGTCAAAGACGTAAATCTACGTAGATGCCAGAAGATTGACACTGATCCTTTGTCTACATAAACGTGCTTCAAACTTGTTGACTCCCGAATGATTGGAATGCCCGCTTGTCATGTAAGGTGAGGTGGGTCAGTTGGTCAGAGTAGGGTTTATCAGTACTCTGCCTGAATCACTCTCCTGGATCTGATTCTTGTTCCACCACTGCAATCGGGAGATCATAGCTATCATCAAGCCTGTATCCCAACATACCTTTGGGAAAAACACCTGATGGGTTGAGTCTGATGCAGGACTTTTTCTGCATAGATGATGCACTGCTTCTGGGAATACTGGTAGTTTCACACACTGATAAAAAGGAATGATAGAAATCACGTAAAAGTCACGTATAATATACATAGATGAATGCTGAATACCAGAACTTTCTTTGTCAGAAGAGAATACAAGGATGTTTTAGATTAGACAAAGACTTCATATCCTCATATATCCTGAAGAAAATAACGACATCCTGCAACCTTCCAGCCATACTTGATACAATTCAGTGTCCAACCCGAATGAGGATCCCTACTCGTACAGCTCGATCAGAATCAATCAGGATGCCAGGCCAAACCAAACGCAAGGAGGTTTTCCTACGGAAACGGTGGTGAAAACAAGGCATTCTGAGAGGAACATTGCAGGGGTGTAACGGTGTATCCGGTCATTATGGGGGAGATGGGTTCAAGTACCAGTAGGGTTAAGGTTTTCATTCATTGATAGTATTTTTCAGACGTGACTTCGGTTTTCAAATTTTCTTGTTGCTGCTTTGAAACAACATGAAACAACTTCCATTTCTGACGTTTCGACACCGAACGCATTTCAAAACGTCTCCTGACCCCTTTGGTTTGCGACAGGCCGGTGGCATTGTAGACGGCAACGTCCAGGAAACCACCATGGCTTGGAAAAACCTCGCGCCGGAGATAATAGGGTGATCCAACTGCCTATCTTGGATGCTACGAAATTCAGGTTGATTGATTGATTTTTGATGGATTCGTTGTTTCTTGTGGTTGAGACAGGAAACAATCAGGAAACATGGTCTTAACTTTTTGGATGCACCAGGTTCGCGGTACGGAAATCTCACTACGAAGAGAATTTCTTCATGCGTTGGTGCCTTTCCCTCGAAAGATCGAAGAACTCCTCGTTTGCTTCTGCTGGAGAGTAGTACATAAATCAAATGAATTCAAATAATATAATAAATAATATGGCCAATTTCAATATACTGTGAAATCTCAATTCTGTCGTTGACAGCCAGAATTCTTGGTGTCCAAGAATGAATTGAGGTCAATTCTGGGAAGATTTCCTCATCCTATATTACCATTTGGGTGAGGTCACCGATTCATAGAATCGGCATAGAAACAATGAACATTTCACCCCCTCAACTCCTCGATGATCCATTTCCACAACATCAAAGCCAAAATGGTCAGAAGGTAACATCCAACACAGCTGCCATAAGGGCTGCTACTTGGACCTTTTTGGCAGGTCTGTTTATACTGCGATAACAAAATAATCAAAGAAATGTGATAACACCCAAACCACCATCCATTTTTGTAAAAAAATCGGGTGAACTTACAGAAATCATCAAACATGAAAATTCATTTCATACAAAACTCTGCCAGACTTCACCCAGGACGCCTCCCCCACCACTGTGCCGATCAATTTAGTCAAGGCTGAGTCCTCTGGGTTGCGTTTTTTTAACACCAAGGCACGAAAAGCACCAAACCGTTGAGGTGAAAGGGTTGGGGGAGGGAATAAATCCCAAATCCACCGAATATCAATATGTTTCGATCAGGTATGATGACTATTTCTGAATTGAAGAATGGAAAAAGAACTGAAATCAGAAGCAAAGTTGATCCATGTCCTGTTTCACAAGCAAAGAGAGCTCTTCAATGAAGGAACCTGATTATTGTTAAACATCCCATTTCCCAAAAACATGAACTATACAGTAAACCAGCAGATCTGATCAACATATACAAATTCACCAAGCTAAATTGTCCTGAACTAAATATTAAATATGATTCCCTTATTACTAAGTTACGGTTGGGGTTGCGGTCGTGCGACGTCGCTCCAATTTGGGTAGATGTTGAGATATCGTGGCCACACAAGACTACACCCTCCAGCCCAGTCCGGATCGAAGAGTGAGGCAGCTACAGGAGCTGCCTGCCCACAAACTTGAAGAATCACGTTTCAAGACCTGAATAATATAGATATATATGGATGTTTCCGAAAATGGTGGGTTTTCCCCCCAAATCATCCATTTTGATAGGTTTTTCCATTATAAACCATCCATTTTGGGGTACCCCTATTTTTGGAAACACCCATATATACGCAAAAAAGTATATCAATCGTGCGATTTAACATATAGAAATATATATTGAAATATAGGAGGTTTCTGACAGGAAAGTCTTTTCGAACATCGTAAATTTGATATGTGCTGGGATGTATATCTATGTGATTTGCAGGGGTTGAGCCTTTTTAGAACATCCTACAAAACTTAACTGTTTCAATTGTGGTTCGCGACGTCAGGGTATATAACACCCGTTCAAAGTTACTGTGCAAAAGTTTCACCTTCTTTCAGGCGGGTTTTCCACATACACTCTTGAGCTCATAACTTTCGGACATTTCATCACTTGCCAATGATTTCTCCCCTGCCTCTCTAGATCCCCATGCTTCCAAATCCTGGAAGAAACGAAAACATGGAGTGCGCCTGGCAGTCGAGACGAAGAAGGCTGCCCCCCCAAAAAAGGTTGGAGATTTTGCCACTGTTGTGCGTTAATTGGCAGACTGTATTTTTAACATCCTTTGAATGAAGTTCCCATGAGAATTCGGGGAAACCTGCCAAAAAAAGTGAACAGTTCCATCATTTTCCCAATTGAAAAAACGGAGGTGAAAAATAAAAAGCATCGAAACTTAAAACCTTGATGATCTCAAGCCATTTGGCCCTCTGACCCACCTTTCTGCTAAAGTCATTGGAACGCCGATGGAATGCATAAAACCCACATGCCGATTGAGTTCCTCAAGGAAACAAAGGCAAAGGCCAAGTTTTTGGGCGATGTTCAAATTGAAGACTTGAAAATAACAAGGAGTCTCGGACAGAAAGTGTTTAAAGTTCAAGTCTAAGTTGCAATTGAAAAGGATCACAGTAGATGAGGTAAAATTACGCATCACAAAGACAGTGCCTTTTCTAAACAAAAATTGTGCAGCATTTGTCAAAAAAAAGGAACTGCTTACCTTTGACATAAGGATGCTTTCTGCCTGGAACGAAAGTCAGGGTGTAATAGGGCCGTCTTGAGGGACAAGGGAGTTTATGACCCCTAATCAAGGCCTCGTATATATGTGATCCACAAACGCCAACAATATGAATACATTGCACACACAATATATACATAGCACATCCATGAGTTTTTAACAAGTCCCAAGTATATCTGAAATATCGTTGTTAACATCTGCGAAAAAAAAAGATTTACTACCTTCAACTTCAATACATCAACAAAAACTCAATTGGTGGTTGAACCAACCCATTTGAAAAATATTCGCCAATATCAACCCATCTTCCCCAAGAACAAATATTTGAGTTGAAACCATCAACGAAAAGGTACGACTTTTACAGGTTCCGGAGATCCTGAGATTCCCAACATCCAAAGCTTCCCCCGTAAGGTTGAGACCAGGAGGCGCTCTCCTCTTCCTGGGGGGATTTTGAAAGACCCCAAGAAATGGTGAAAATATGACGAAAAGGGCTATAAGGAATTGTTGAGATATTTTTTTTCTGTTGCATTAGGAGGGATGAATTTGAATAATTACATGGTATTTTTGCCATATTGGGGGTGGGGGGGATGAATTTGAATATCAATAATCTTTGGACGTTATGTTCCTCACCAATTCTGTTTTGGATTCTGCTAGGTTTGGATAGACTCGTAGTTGACTATCAAGGTTGAAGACTCCGCCCAATCACATCTCAGAATGTGCCTCACCCACCAGTCAGGATAGTTCTCAAGAACTGTATGTGTCGCACCTTTGGCAGTTTCTGCCTCGCGTGCTACAAAAACACCAGAGTCGCATCTAAGAGTCATGGTTGGTACATGTTTTCTGACTCTTCATTACTCACACCAACAACAATTCCATCTCAACAAACATCTTTACAAATTGCCCACCCCCAACAATGAGCGTATTTGGCTTCAATCAAAGCATGGTGGAAAAAGTTAGGATTTCACCCAAAAACTCTGATGTAGACATTGGAGGAACATCTTCCTCGTTGACATATCAGTATTAAAGTTTCATGAGGTGATCTAGTTATGTTCAAACATATACTGTAATTATCTGAAAATAAACCAAAATTCAACAAACCCTTTCCAAAAAAAAACTATGTTCATATGCCAAGAAAACAATTATGAAATCATACTTTCATATTTCGCAAAGCTTCCAAATCCCCAACCGTTTTTTATCCGCCTCGTGTTCGAGTAGGAAGTCCCTGACCTCGTTCAAGGTCGTAGGATCTACCTGCGTTTCGGGGTCATTTTGGGGCCGAAAATGACACGTATCCATTTGGACAGGTGGGTGTAGAATATAGATTTATATGTATATCTTCTGAACATATGCTACATTGTAATCATGTCATGATGTATGATGCATGTTATCTCAGAAATTATGTATATACATTTTCTCAATATTGTATACTCTGTTGATTTATACATTCCAATCAGCATCATATAAAGATATGTTGTATGAAATATGTGTTACCCAACTTTCGTGTGATTCATACTTAACAATAGTAAACCTATGAATATGTGGTAAACATATCAATCTAGCGACATTTTTTCAAATACGGCTTGCAGATTGAAAAAACTTTGCTAGGCTTGATGACATACCAATGACACACCAGCGACCCTGCCTGTATGGTTACTCCTCTGATCTCAGAGATCAAATGTAGAGCATCCTCCTGGTTCCGAACCCAAAATAGCAAAGGAGGTGTGGTTTGAGAATCATATTGGAATCATATAATCCAGCAAATTCATCATGATATTTGTGATGATATAGATATATCCCTTTCAAAAAAAGAAAGATATCCAAAATGACACCTCAAAGTTAGATCATGAATCAGAAACGTTTCATTTCAAAGAACGACAGTTTCTTTTCAAACTGGCAACAATTTTCACGCTCTAGTTGCAAGATTAAAGTTGCTCGGCACAGTGCCTGAAGGAAAACCATCCCAACTTATCTCAGAAAATCATGAAAGATCATGTCAACAAAGGGATAGAAATGGAGCCGCCAAACTTGCTGATTTGCAGGATTTGGGTCGCATGTGGAAATGAAATCTGGGGTTTCCAACAGAGGTACGTTGTTGCCTTCGGGAAATTGCTGGAGAAATCGAAGAGCGTCTTCCAAATTCTTATGCATTTCAACTGATTTCTATCGGTGAAGTATAATATTTCACCAACCTTGAAATGTGATTATCATTGCGAGATCACTACAATTGCCGCAGCTGCGCAGGCTGTTGTTTTGATGCTCGCGCTGTGCATGGGGCTGATCGAGTCGTAGGACTCATGCTTCCTCCGTAAGCGAGGAAGGCTTGTTGTCCTTTGGTATTTATGGGTTATGTTTGTTGAATATCTGCAAGAGACTCACAGGTCATGACAGACTTCATATGTTAATTGTGACTCAGAATGCAAACACTCAAAACACATGACATTGACTGCAACACAACAACATCTCAATGAGATAGACACACCTGAAACTATAATGATTATCTCATTTGAATGGACTGCGGCACACTCCTCAATCCTTTGAAGGGTCATGGATCATCAGTCAAGACATGGATCATCCAACAAAAACACTAGAAAAAAAACACTACATTTGCTTGGTCGACTAGACTGCCAGATAGTTTGATGATGTTTTATGTGTGACTTATGCGTATACTTACAAAAGTCGTTGCCTCTATCTTTAAAGTCAGACATTTCAACGCTTTTGGCAAGGCATCCAGCGGGCACGCATAGCCGTCACTTGGGTGCTTCACAAAATTCTTGGAAACATGATTGTATTGCAACCAAAGATGCAAGGTCGTCTAACAATGCATGGATTCTCTACAATATAACAAAAACAAAAACTCTTATTTGTTTTACCTTACCCTTAAAATTGTCGTATTAAGTGAGAGGATCCACCACAGTAGTGGGTAGCTTCTGCTTCTATCAAAGGTTTGCATGGAGCGCCGCGAATCACCGCTATTTACACGTCGTGCATCGCTACCTCTTGCGATCACTTCACTTCATTCCTCAGGGCTTTCCACCGAAGCACACATGCACCATGTCCGGGACCACCCGATCCAACCCTTGCGTGGAAATCACCCTTTGATTTTCAACAGTGTTGAAGAACTGCACTACATACCATCAGTTCCATCAACTTCAATTCAACAAAAACAGGGCGTAAGTAAGAAGTGTAATAAGCCACCATTCATACAATAAAACCAAGACACGGGTGACGGTTCTCTGCTTTGTAGCATCCTTCACCACCTTCTCATCGGTGGGCAAACCTTTCCTTTTGCGTATGTCATCCACCAACTTTCCTTGGAAATTTGTTGCCAACCTACCAGTTGCTGAGGTCTCTAGCGTCATTAAAAATCAAAATGTTTGCCACCAAACTGTTGTTGTTTTATGTCAGTAGTCTGTCTTCATAAGAAAACTGATGCTTCTCCATTTTGGAATGGTTTCCATATCAGCCCAAGTATGCAGAGTAGCACCATAGGATTGCCTCTAGGTATCCAACCCTCAAAATTACGAACCATTTATTGGATACAATTCCCTCACAGAAAAATGCAAAAACAAAGGTTGTTGTGCAAAGTGAACATATATCGTATGTATGCATGTACATGTATGCATTTCTAAAGATCCATCTTCATCCTCACATATTCCAACGTTTAAAACAGGTTTTTCAACCACCTCAACCGAAAAAAACCTCTGATCTCTGATCAGTTCCATCCAAGAGACGAGCTGTATTTGGCGGTGGCGGTTGATCACCCATTTCTTCCAAGTCATCAGGGGAAGCCAAGGCTTGGAAAGGATCTTCCTCACAGGCGGGGTCGACCGGTCCACAGGGTCAAAATGAGCAACGTCTGGGAGGATACCTGATAAAGGGGTATTTATAGAACATACAACAATAGATATTATACATAAAAATAAAGCATACCAGTTTACAACCACATGTGCATAGTGCACATAAATCTATGGTGTAGAAATATATATAAATAACTTGTATAACTGATATGTATATCTATAGTCATACCTATGAACGACTTGAAAAACATTACAACTATGAACTGACTGATGATGAATGAGTTGAACCAGCAACTGCCTATCTACAGTGGGTCTCCAGAAACAATAATACCCATAAGTCCATCAAATCGACTCAAGTTCCCATTATCTCCACCTCACACAATATGTATCATACACCAAAGATTGGCACACAAATATTCAACATGGATAAATGGATAAACATGGAAGATAAAACATGACCATCCCCACATGGAACATTGATCTTGTGTAACTTGAAAATGTCATTTTTTGTCTGAACATGTTTGATGTGTTCAGTTATATTTAACTGAAACAAGAAATTGCCTGCCAGAAACGGTTTAGGTAATACCCCCTTCCACCATCGGGAGTGACGTTATTTGAAACTTTACCCAAATCTCATAGTGTTCTTGAAATCAGTGCATTGAAACATAATCACAAATTATAACAAATTCATTATCCTATCATCTTATTCACATTTCATGAATATCTACCAATCTTAAGTGCCTTTATATCCGGGTTCCCAGCATGCCAATTGGCCTCGGACAACTCCCAGTGAGAGAAGGCCATATGAAACGTCACATGCCCCGACGCAGCTTGTCGCAACTGCTTAGCCAAGTCGAAGGAATTGGCTAAGGGCCTGGTGCTTTCATGTGTTTTTGTTTGCAAGAGTTGGAGTTTGTTTTTGGGAGGTGCAAGTCTAAATATATGGTTGAATCATATACCTAACTAATCCTAAATATAATATATAACTAGATATCACAATGACATGGTTTTTGTTGACCCTGAATCAACCATTCAAACCCAAGCCAAACCAATGACTTTGGATCTCTACAGAGTATCGTCTTTGGCGGCTTGCTTCGGAAGATTTACACATACATGGTCACCCTAAATCTGCAAACTGCTTCTATGTCTGATTCACAATGTTCTTGCAGATTTCTCTGGTTGGGCCCTGCACTGGACGTCAAAGCCTATTCTCGGGGGTTTCGAGAGATGAAGCATAGTCCTAGTAAAAACATCCAATGTTGACCTGCAAGAAGGAACAACATTCCAAAACAAAGCTAGATCTTGGGATGCTTCCCCTTCCGGCAACAGTGGGAAGGTTAGGGTTGGAACGCCCTACTGAAATACTGGACTCCAGGTGGTCAGTGTTACTGGGCGGGGAAACATCCCGACCTATAAATCTCAATAGTGACAAGGACATCTGCCAAGGTCTGTGCAAACAAGGTACAGGAAGGCATGTACGTAGAAAATCGAAGTCCCTTCTCGCAAGACCTCTCCTTGTACTTTAGCACGACGTTTGCTGAGCACAGCATAAACTTTACCCAACATCTCTTGCTCACAATGTAAATCCACCGAGAGCATGGCCTGCACTTGGGATTTGGAACAAGGAAGTACACACATCTCCCGATTTTGTCAATATGTCATTCACAAAATAAGAAATGACTCATGAAATTCATGGTCTGAAATCTGGAAGGGACCCATCTAATACAATTGCATCCAATTTCCCTTATCAGCTAGAATGAGTGAGTCAATTCTCATGACTCATGTCTATGGGGCTCAACTAGCGACCTTTTCCATCATTTTTAATCCAATCATGTCTCCTGTGAAATAACGACTTCCATGCAAGACAATGTAATGTAGAAACTCGCAATCTAGACAGCCTCCGAAATTCGAGAGAATCCTTTCCGTAGGAGGCAATATCGACAAGCGTCCTGCGGACAAATGTTCGGGAACTTCATGGAATTGCAGGGTGTCTTGACGGGTGACCACAACGATTTTGCAGGCATAGAAGTTTCATACAGTTTGAGAAGCTGATTTTTGGGTTTTGATGCTTGTAGAATGGTTTTTTGAACTTTACCCTTTACGCCAAGTGTTTCAACTCCACTTTCTCAAACAGTTTGAGTGAACATTGAAGGGTTTCAAAAAATGTCTCTTGAAACGTCCATTGACAAATTATCAGTATATTCATTCCATCAATGTACGCATCTGTACCATACTCAAGCACCAAATCCTTGAGCCAATTTGTTGGGGCAAAAAATTCAAATCAACCTTTTTCAATCCCACAAACATCTACAAAAACCAAGGATGTCTTTCAGATAAAATAGGAGGATGTGAAACCCCTCTGAGGATTCGGCAAATGATGGTTTAGGTTGAGATTTTCTGCTTACAATGTCTATAATAATCCTGGTGGTGACTGGAATCCTAGTAGGTGGAGCATCCCAAGGGATACATTCCCTGTTTAACTCGGCAGATTTTTGCTCCTTGGTTGCCACCATCACTTGACCACTCATAGGTCCATAGGGATTGGCTGTTGGTGCCAAGGCATCCTGAAAAAAAAAACGAGGGTCACTCGGTGTTCCCCGTTTTTTGTTGATTTTGTTCGATCCTTTTGCTGGAATCCAAAAGAGAGTTAGGGAACGCATACTGGGGACGTCTTGGCTTCTTACTGACTGGGTTGTTGTTGTACTGAAATGTCAGTCATTGTTGAAACTTGTTTTATTTTATATACCCAAGACTTCTTGCGATGATATGATCACAGGAATACTGTTGATGGACAGGTTGCAAGTTATTCGCGTCTCTGACGTTGATTCTATGCCCAAGCAAATTCTTGCTTCCATGTCAGCAAATTCGGAATAACGGCTTGTCTCAAAGTAGTCCAGCGAATCAAATAGCTTCATTTGCAAAATCACAAAACATAACACACATCAAACATGACAAGAATGATTATCAAACACGTTCATTCAAGCAACACATCCCTGCAATCCCTCCGTCTTTTTGCGATGTGATATGACTTCGAGTCGAACAAGGACCAAACCGGTCGCCTCTTCTTCACGGAAAGTGCCTGAGGCACTATGCACCAAGAAAGCGACCCCTCGCATTGGTTCCTGGCACCAAAAAACGACGGAGTGTCGCTGCGCCACACGGGCTTGGCTATGCTTGGCTAACATTTTCTATGGAGTCTTGGTTTCAGAGCCACACTGATGACATGGTGCACATACAAAACCACCAAACATATCCAATCAACAAAGAAAAAATATGATCTTCATTTTCATTAAAACAGCAAGTCAAATTGCCATCAACGCCATCATTATCATAACGTCTAATTTAGACGTCCTCACACAGAGGCCCTGCAGCAGAGGCTTGGTAAAAACCTGCCAAAATATGCGGCCGCATCCATTCTGGCACTCCTGGAAGCTTCACAAAAAGTCACGATGGATAGGGGGGACGAATCGACTTCGACATTGGTGTCAATTTTTGGTATACCGCCCCACCCAGGATTCCAGGCACAAATGAAGGTTTAGGTATAGGAATTCCCTACCGAAAAATATAAGCGCCGTCATTTCTCTTGGTGACCATTGCATCCTGGGGCCCGGGGGGCTGGTAGATCCAAGGTATCATCGAATCGCTCCTTCTTCTGAACCACTAAAGGTACCAAAGGCAGTATCATAGGAATGGCGTAAACGCCATCCAGCTCCACTGCCGTCCAACAGCAAGGTTCGACTTCCACGATCCTCAGTGATACATTTTTGCCATGCAAACACCCCTGGAAACAAAAACGGCGAATTCCACCCAAATCACTCAGTATCCAAATGAAACCTAGAATGTGATGACACGAACTGTAGATTGCAAATGGTATCATTTGCATCTATAAATTCGTTACACCCCTTATATGTCTATATATATATATGATCTGTACATAATTGATCATACATACGCACATATCACATCATGTTCATCACCCCCCAAGCTTTTCCTCCATCATCCCATTACGTCCATCATCGAGGTACCACGCTCACACCACAAAGGCTCACTGCATCATTGAGTTCCATCGTTTCTTGCAACTGCCTCCACGGTGATTTGGAGGATTTTGGATGGTAGAAACCCATCGGTTTGCATCAGACATAAGCAAAAAAGTTGATCATGGACCCATGGGTATTGAAGAGAACTTAGCTAGAATGTTGAAACTTTCGGATGTATTTTAAATTAAATTCACGGTCTTCTTTTCTTTAATCACTTCGATGTTGTACGTAGTTCACACACATCAGCATTATTCCCAGGCCTAAACTGCTCCTCCACCTCGGATAAACATCCCAGAAGTGTCCCATCAGAGTTGCCCACCAGTTCGATAGAAGCCTTAGTTAGTGGCAGTTTTTGGATCACAAGTCTGGAAAAAACGCAGGCATCAATCACCAGTCCTCCATCACAATGACTAGCATGATCCAAATTTCATTATCAGCCACAAAATAAAACATGCATGCATTCAGCATGATTTCGCATTCTCTTGGCAGGCAAATTTATGATCAAGACACTTGTTGTCTATGGATGACACTTTCCAATGCTTCTGCATGTCGATCCATCCATATTAAGACCTGCAAGGCAAACAGCGGCCACGATAGGTCACTTCTCTCAACTGGAGAAGGCCGGATTTTGTCCATCAAACCTGGATGGATGGAACCTGGCATATCTCTCGTTTTTAGATGTTGACAATATGACGTTGGTCAAATTTGATCAAATTTGGTCAATATCTTTGTCCATATCTATCATATCTATATTATCTATGATATAATATTTGAGAGATTTATTAAGAAACATGCAGCTTTTCCGGTGCTATTTCAAATTGCACTAAGGTACGCCTTTCCTCTCACAATGGTGAAAAATTACCCAAACCCGTAAAGAGAAGTGTCCTCATCTTGGCTTGGCAACACTGTACCGACTTCCCCGGATCTCATCCCATTTTACTGGATGATACTGGCAGATTTTTAGAGATTTCCTTAAGAGGCTATAATACTCTCGAGGATGGAGGGTAGTATCTACTCCTTTTGATGTAACTCCAACAGTTACAGTCAATCATAGTTTCTTCAACTGATGTATTGTCAAAGATCACCACGTCGAAACCCATCCAGTCTGCCTCCTTGGGGAGGGCTATCGCACTCAAACGAACACAAGCTTTGCGGTTGGCCGTCCACACAGTCATCACAGCACTGGCTGACATGTTCCAACGCCTCAGTTTTTTGGGCAGTCTATTTTGTCACCCTGAACACTCTGCCACACATTCTTCCCTAAAAATCCAGGTGTGTTTGTGTGGGCAGGGAAAGGATTAAGCCTCCTAGAAGGGATTATCATACAAAAATGGAATTGGAACCCTCAAAGTGGACACATCTTCACATTTCTTAAAATGCTACAGTCCAGAAACCTCACAAATTATGGAGCTCTATCCCATGGTAAAATTCACCAAACGGGAAAATCCTATGTTTGCCCAACACCTGTGCTGTGCTCGTCAGATCTGTTTGCAGCTCACGGCACTCCGTCTGTTGTGGCGCATCGGAAGTCACAGTGTCATCCTCTGAAGGGATGGACATCATCGAACCAGCCTGGCACGAGGGAAGAAATAATTCAATTCAATCAAATCATGTGTGCCAGCGTGCCTTTGCCTTGACATCATTTCACAAGGAGTTTTGTGAGTTAGTAGAAGGTTGTTGTTGTTGTTGTTGTTGTTGTTGTTGTTGTTGTTGTTGTTGTTGTTGTTGTTGTGACCAGGTGGTGGACTTCACTTCCCAGCTTCCCACTGGAAGCTGCCATTCCCTGATGACCTCCGTAGAGACGTCGTGGAGATGAGCCATCCAAATGGGCAGGAAAAGTGATGCAGCCTGCAACATGTTGACAGCTTTTTGGTGTCATCTGTTCAAAGATTTGCAGGACAAAAATCAAGGCCTTTTGCAAAAGTAAGGAAATATGCATGGAAATGCGCATGAAAAATGAATCAGAATGAGAATCAATTCGTTGAAGTGAACACTGAATGCTTCCCCCATTTTCAAGGTTCCTTTCTGAAGTCCTGCCGCAAAACATCGCAAAACTGTAATCTGGGAAAGGCCTTGAGATCAGCTCGTTCCACCGTTTTGGCAATGGACTCGCGAACGGCCACCAAGGGAGGTGTTACCAAAAGCTTGATGTTCCGCGCGTAGAGCTTCTGGCACGATGAAAGCTGGATGTTTACATCTTTCATTGTAGGACCTTCAAGTTGTTGGTGAATTCCCATTTTTCCTTTCAGAGTTGAGTGCGCGGTACATTTTGTCCAAGTTGCTAAGTAGGGACCTTGAGGATTTCATTCACTTTAAACTTTAAACACTGAAATTGCATAAAAGATTGCCCCGGAAATCAACATTTCGTGAGGGGATACATGACTAGGTGGAGGTTTCAACCCATTTGAAAAATATTAGTCAAATTGGATCATTCCCCCAAGTAGGGGTGAAAACAAGAAAAAGTTGAAACCACCACCCAGATGATACCAAAAGTATCCCTTGACTATGTCCCTCATGTCCTCTTCTAATTCCGCATATTATACATGCAGTCCCTTACCGACGTACGAGATTCCCTTCCTGTTTCCCGAAATTGAAACCCATCTTTCACTCGAGACCTCCAAGTCGTTGAGGCAACGCTTCAAGTGTTCATCACCACAGCAGCCCAGGACGTTTTCTCCTGTGACCAAAGCCTTGGAAAAAAGCCAAGCTGTCACTGGGAGGGTTACCCCATCCACGGAAAAATATCTGTGTGCCAATATATGACTATAGATGGAAGAACTATAAAATGTGGCATTTCTTGCCATTCGCTACTATTTGAAATATAAAACAACACTTATATATTGAATCTAAAATTGAAAGTCTATACTTATACTTAAAGATAAACAAATTCATCAATGATCAATTTACTAGTGCCCAAGATTTACAACGATAACCGTTTCACCTCAAGCTGACAGAGTTGTTTTATCCTCAACCAGCCTCCACGCTGACAGATGGATCTGCGCGATGCAGTAAGCGAAGGCCACGTTCAAGGGCCTGACAAGTCATTCATCTCATCATCTTCGTGGTTCGGTTCCCAACACTTGAAAGTACCCTTTCTCCCATAATCATGGAAGTGGAACATGATCCTAAATGAAAGAAAACTAATTATGGAGGGATCCATTTTCCACTTCCATGATTATGGGAGAAAGGGTAATCATCGTCCAAATTTTGGTAGGTGATTCCTCAAGTAGTTGGAGGGAGGTTGATAAATTTTCTCATTTGCGTCGGAACCGGGTTATTTTGTGTACAGGTACTGTAGTAGCTAGAATTCAGAGTCAGCTTGCACCCAAATTTTCCGAAATTCGTTTCGCCTCAGCATCTAGGACATGTCTTCCCATTGTTTTGTCCCTTGCAATATCCCGGGTTCAATTGATGCAATTCCTCTCAGATTTGTTGTTTGGAGGACGGCCCCTGATTCCTACACTCCAACTACCATTTGCATTGCTCCTTGTACCCAAATCATGGAGTGGACTAGACCCTTCAAGATGACCAGGTCTATATAATTGACCTTGGTGTTGGCAAGCAACCCCTTGTTTTTCCAAGTTCCAGGCATCTATGTTAGTCTACTCGACTTGTAATATCATTATCAACCCCTTGGGTCCAAGGCCAAGGTGATTCCGCAATGTCCCACCAAATGTCCAATCAAATTTACTACCTGCCATTAAGGAAAAGTTTATCTATACGTTCCTTCTGAATACCCTCAAGTATACAAGGTATACTGCCTTCCCATAGAAATCACCTTTTTTGGAAGGCGCCCTTTTTACTTCCCATCAAACTGCAGCACCTTCAAATGTGCCACATCTTCTGGTTCGATACTCACACGGACAATGGCAAAGGCCTGCACCAGGTCCAATGGGATAAGTTGTTAAAAGCCCGGCTTTTCGACAAAGGATGAAGGGATTGCGCAACTATCAGTTTTGAAGAACAAGGAGGGGATGGAGAAATGTGAACCCAAAAATTATTGGAGTTTCTGTTGATATTAATAGGTACAAGAAGATTTTAGCAATTGGGGATAAGACACAAAGATTCAGTGATGAAAGAAGTTAAACATGACAATTCCAAATTAAATGATATGCTCAAGCACACTTCACCCTCACAAGTCATGTCAGACTTCATTCCGAAAGGGATAATCCATGAGTCCTGCCTCATCACTGAATATCTCAGAGCTTTGGAAGATAACATGTTAGCAGATCGGTACATCGAGGCGCACCTCGAATCCTTCTACAGTACTACGTTCACTCCATTCCAATCAAGCAAGATTGAACAACATGTGCACATATCTACAGTAAACAATGCTTAGAATGTATATGATATACCGTATATATGTAAATATTGTATATATATTTATTATATGTACGAGTATATTATACATTAATATGTACACGGACACAACCATCTTCACCAATGAACATATTCAACTTCAAACATCTCTTTGGACAGAAGACCTGGCTGCTATAGGGTGTCTCAAAACAAGGCCCATCTGAGTCTTCACAAAGGGTCAAACATCGCTCGACACCTCAGAGTGATCGATGTTGCTGTGCTGAATCAACGTTAAACACCAGTGTAAAACCGGGGATTGAAAACGTTGTGGCTTGGGGTTGTCCCCGTTCCCAGAAATAGTCAGAAGGAGGATTTGTTATTTTTAGTAGGGGATCGAAAAAATAACAACCCAAGCTATGGCAAACCAGTCACTAAGGTGCCAAAAGGGATCACCAATTTGGTCGTGTTTAGTAAGTATTGTTTTTTTAAACATCATCCATTTGTAGGGTTCAAGATGTTTGAGCCGTACTCTTACATAGTACAAAGTTGTAAGCATACATGTGATCCACTCTAACAAAACAAGCAACTTATCTTTTTTGCAAGAAAAACAGCGTTCTCTCCTTCCAACATTTACCACAGATCTAAGAGTGATTTGAGCAAACAAAAGAGTCTCCCAACCAACTAACCATACGCAAACGCTCCATGTAAGGAATATGTATCTATATAAATATACTTTTATTTCACTATATCTAAATCTCAACCGCTCAAGGTAAATCTCCCTATATGCAACCAAGTTACCTAGCTCTGACCCTTCCATGGAACTAATAGCACATGCCACGATGGATCCTGCAGGAGCTTCGTTCACCTGCAACAAATGAAACATCCATGAGTTGATGTCCATCATATCCGTTGTGTTTCATCGTGTTTCATCATGTTTCCTGTTGGTTCATCTTGTGAATCATCCCATTTTCTTGTAACTCATCAATGTTTATTGTATTCATCATGTTCATGTTCATCATCATCATCATCATCATCATCATCATCATCATCATCATCATCATCATCATCATCATCATCATCATCATCATCATCATCATCATGTTCCTCATCATGTTCCTCATGTCCAAAGGTGTCATGATTTTTGGTGCATCGTTGTCATGCCCCAAAACTATGTGATTTGAAACAGCTTGAACCAATTCAACTGTCCGTATGCACGCTTCAAGTCCCTAAGAAATGCAACAACCCAACAGGTCACCTCTTGTAAGAAGCGGCCCATCAACAAGAAGATACGTTCCAAGTGCACCACTCGGCCATGTTCCACACCAGCATCTTTATGTGTGTCATGCAGTTGCAAACCAGCTCGAAGGGTTCCTTCGAAACTGACAATGGGCAGGAAATGGATTCCACTTGGTGAATTGACATTGC
This sequence comes from Breviolum minutum Mf 1.05b.01, assembly GCA_000507305.1. Taxonomy (NCBI): domain Eukaryota; class Dinophyceae; order Suessiales; family Symbiodiniaceae; genus Breviolum; species Breviolum minutum. The sequence goes on along the minus strand of DF239082.1, from coordinate 25,700 downwards.
CCAATGTTGAATGTATATCTACCTATACATATATCTAGATATTTGTTAATATTTATTCTGTGTATATCACATCTATAGATATATTTGACCATACTTCACCAAGCCTGAAACTCAAAAAACAACTTGGGCCAGCTATTTTGAAGGGTCAAATTTCCTTAACTCGCCGTTTAGAGTGAGATCAAATGAAGCCATCTCAATAGTGATTTCAAAGTGTATATATAAATCTATACATATGCTTACACACCATATAATAATTATTATTTGCATATACATCATATACACCAATCAAACTCAAAGCTCAAGGTATGTAGATGGCGATCGCCACTCACCGGTCTGGTGGTTTAAGGGGCAGTTTGCAGTCTGCTTTGACCCCGCGCCAAATACATAGTACAAGCTTGCAATTTAAATTCCAAAGATAAAAATAAAGATCTAGTAGCAAACAGTCTAATCATACACCCCCCTATCTGACAATTCAAGGTCATATTTGAGCTACATTGACTCTAAATTTCGTCCATTTACATACCTTGAGAAGGGCCATTCCTCCTACCAAATGCATTAAACATTACGTATCTGCACCAGTGTCCACCATATGAGCCCATTGGAGGTCAAGGCCAGGCACCTGAAAAAACGCGGCAAATGCCTACAAAGTCCACATCCTGCTCTCCTTTGGGAGTATCTCCTGGTAAAACCCGACAAGCACAACGACCAAATACGACGACAAGCAAACAGGAATCATGAATCGCATAACAGTCATCATGTACCTTTTTTTGCAAAACTAGCAGAACTACAGTATCTTGTGCTCTTATGCGCTCTTGATGTTTCTACGATTCTTCCTTTCCTTCTTTGTGGCTTACATCAGTGCTTCAAACTGCATCAGAACATATCGCATGAGTCATCGTCCTCTATCATCCTGTCCCTGTCTTTGCTATTGTTGCTGTTAGTTGTTTCTTTCTTGTCATCCTCATTACAAGTTCCTTGTTGCTTCTTCTTTTTGTGTTTCTTTTTAGCGTGACAGTCCTGATTTTGAATATTCATCCAACAGTCCAGCTTTGCTCCAAAACGTGTAAATCTACGTGTTCCATCAATGCTCCCAATGAACTGATCACTCCGATCTTCACTGACACCTCATGACATCATGTTCTTTCCTTTTCTCACTTGATATAGATCCTACGAGTTGACTCGCACTCTCAACGAAACTTCCCCACCCCCCAAACTCCTGTGAGCACCAAATTCTCCAAATCTGCAGCTAGAAATTTGGCCAAATAAACCACGGTAGGCCCTGAAGCATCACTATCTGCTAAGCTTTGAGCTGCTCTTGGTGAAGCTACAGTTGTCACGGTCGCCTTAGGCGTAAACCTCGGTGACCAGTTTCACCAACTAATGACTCAAGAATGGATTTCCTGGTTTCCTTGTCGCAAAATCTGTTGAATCATCATTGTATACATTGTATACCTCTTCCTTCGTCAATTATGTGGATGTTCATGGTCAAACATGATCTTCCTTCACATGTGTTCATATGAAATCTATCACCAAAACGCACCTTTCTTTCAAAAGACATTGGCTGGCACATCAAAAAGTGGCACATCTAAACCTCCCTTCACCCCCAAAACTTCAACAAAAAACAACACATTATGCAGCTTACCCCTCCCTGAAACGAAGAAAAGTTCACCCCTGAAGCATTTTATTGATGGAAAATGACCATGTCCTTTTTAGGTGCCCAAATTTTTTTTGCCTGAAAATCCGGTGGCTTTTAGGTTGTGGTCGTGTCGTTTGCCAAGGATCCACTTGGGACAAAGCACTGGAAGTCGCTGTGGTGCAGCCTCTTTGGGACTGGGTAATTCACTGACCATCTGAAGCACGGTCTCAGCAAAGGGCAACCACCTGGAAGTATCGCAAGTGACTAGGGATCTGCTAGGGAACAAAAACGTGTAACGTGCACAAACATGTTGTATCATGTGTAAATGTGTGCATGTGTACGTATATAGTACGTGTGTATTTATCTTATATATTATGTGAACTATGCGTGCATATGAATATATGATATCTCAAACACGTATATGTATACTATATTGACTTCTATACATCATACAGTACATCATACATCCCCAACGGTATCAGATTATTTTGCTAGCAGAGCCAATGATATTTGGTTGGTGAATTAACATCACTCCAAACAAGAGTAACCACAGTCACAGGGGCCCTAAAAAATTAGCACGGTTGATAAAGGCCATGCATTTCAGCAAATTGGACTTCAACAGTGATCATCTAGCAGCTAGCAACACCGATATATCTCTTTCACTCCTCACCTCAGTGGATCCATGGAACTGATGGATTTTATGGATCATAATTGTATGCTGAAACGTCATTTAAAGAACAAACATACATGAATATATGAATCATGAGAATCATGAATCCATATCCCATACCATCCATCTAATAATAACTAGTAGGTAAAATATGGTAAAATCATACATCAAAACTACATTTCCCATATCAAATCATACATCAATAATCCATGTTTGTTTTATGGGAAATGTATAGGTAAACATTTCCCAGTCCCAAAATTTTCCACCTCGACGCCAACTCCTTGGTAGCAGCAGCACCTGGAGGATTTTTTGAGGTTGGGAGGCATCAATCATTGCCCATGAAGGATCCATGTTAAATGTATGGTATATTCGGACCTACATTTACCATTAAAACCTCAACCAAATGTAGGTAAATAGGTAAATGTACCAGTCCCATGGATCCTATGGGTTGTAATCATCTTTACATCTTTAATTTTGGAAGATTGAACCCAAATACATCGAGAGTATTCGAGAGTTTACAAAGTGAACCTCCAATCAATCCATCAATTCATTTTTTTCCTTCCCGCCCTTCTGTACCTGCGGAAAGCTTCTCAAAATCCACATCATCCCATGCCTGGAAGTTTCGCGTGAACATCGGCCATTGGGATGATGTTGGGGCGACCAGGCGAACACCAAGACAGAAAGATGTACAATGTACATGTATAGTTCCGGCCCCGGGTGAAACTTCCAACACCGAGCGAAAGTTCCAAGAATTTCAGAACAAATGTTAGACAACTTCTTGTAAATTGCCAGAAATGGGCTGAAGTGACATTGTTCTTATGGCAACGTCTCACAAATTCACAAATTGTCAAATGAAACCTCCAAATTACTTATGCCTGCCAAATTAGTCTGATGGTACCGGCTTTCCCCCAAAAAACCAAGAAACAAAGACATCTTCACAACACATTTTTTGCACAAAGCCCCTGGCACCTTGATCTGTTTTCTCATTCCTTGTAAACGTTCTCGATCCAAATCCATATAGACAGAATCATAGAAGTCGCAAATGGGCTTCATGACCAAACTTGCAAACATAGTATTGGACTGAGAATCAGAAGATCGTTTCACAGCTTTCTTGTCCTGGTGTTAGCAGTTTTTTGGGTGGAAAAATGAATGCTGAAGCACCTTTGAAAGGTACAATTTTGTATCAAAGTCCAACAAAGCAAGCTGCCATGCCACATGAGAAGGTTCTCTCAAAAGCCTGAAAATAATACCGAATCGTGCATATTCAGGTGGGCATTGATCTTCAAAGACAAACAAGAATGCTGGTCAAATACGGTATTACCACATCTCATTGCAAAAAATCAAGCATCAATCATCAACTTCATCATAAATCCATGCATCTTGGTAAATCACTATCCTTTATAAAACGTATCGACGTCTTTCCATCTGGATGCATTTTTGTTCGCAACCTCTCCTTTTGTCGATAGGTCCAATCACCCCATAAAACTCGCTGCAAGTTGGCCGGTTTCCTTGGAATTCTGTTGTTTGGGTCGTTGGCAGTCTTATACCCTGTTGTAGTAAAGGGAAAATAACGATATCATAGTTTATAGTTAATTTGATATGAATATATATATATATTATATATATTATATATATTATATATATTATATATATTATATATATTATATATATTATATATATTATATATATTATATATATTATATATATTATATATATTATATATATTATATATATTATATATATTATATATATTATATATATTATATATATTATATATATTATATATATTATATATATTATATATATTATATATNATATATATTATATATAAGTTCTAGTTTTGGCAATCCAGTTCTTAAACAACCAGGATACCATGGAATTGCAATGAGTAATGAGTTGTGTTTCTTTCCACTGCTCAGCGTTTGGGGGTTTCACAGGATGGTTTTGGGATGGGCCTTGCGATGCTATCATCGTTGGTCTGTACTCCAAAGAAGGGGAGAAGGCTAGCTTTTGGTCACCTAATTTGAGGTCCACACAAAACCAACCACCCAACAACATCCAACATCCAACATGCAACAACATGCAACAACATGCAACAACATGCAACAACATGCAACAAGAAACAACAACAACAACAACAACAACAACAACAACAACAACAACAACAACAACAACAACAACAACAACAACAACAACGAGCCATCCAGTGACGCTTTCAACTTTTCGGCCCACATTGAAGCGAAAGTGTCCTGCGGATCACGCCAAAAAACGGGATGGGTGGATGGTTCAGAAGTCTGGCGGATAGAAACAACCAACGAAAGGTGCGAAAACAAAAAACACCCAAACTTTCTCCTCACATGTTTTGGGGGAAAATCCCATCCCACCAAGATGTGCTGGCAGGAAATCCCATCCCACCACTGATCCCATCCCTTGCACCGCTCCAGGCGAAAGGCCCAGCCATGCACAGCCGAACCGAAGGCCACATTGCCCAGCTCCGGAGAGTAACGCCAACGGTCCTGGGGATGCTGGGAGCCATTAAAACTTGATATTTGGTGGGTCGTTTCTGGTTGGATTTGTTGTGGATCTGTCTTTTTTTTGGAGTGCGAGGAAGTGGGAAATGCGGAGGGTGGCAAGAATGGTAGGTTGATTTATTTGGCTTTGATTTGCCTTTGAAAACTGCAGCATGGAGGATTTTTCACCAACAGCAAAGGATCAAAGTGTGCAACCTGATGAGGTTTTTGGGGGTGCCAGGGTGCAATCAAATCAAGTTGTCAAGAGATGTTTATATTATATTTGACTTCAGAATATCATGTCGTTACTCATAATACTGTATTATATAATCATATATCATGATATCATAGAATCTAATCTCTTGCAAACTTATGCAAGCGGTACCAAGAGTCAATGTCCAGACTCCACCGAAATTGGATGGAAAATTGGTTGGAAGACGGTTACTCGCAACCCTTTGAACTGGTCTGTTCAGAACAATTAGGTCCACAAATCAATTGGAATAAACGGGAATCAATTTCAGACACTTTTCTCTGAAGTCGTTTTTTGCTCCGTGGTTTTCATGATGTTTCTCCTTTGGGTCATTGCTTGAGAAAAGAAACCGTGACACCCAAAGTCATACGTACCTAATCCTAACTCGTAAAAATCTATACAAAAACCCAAGTTTACTTTTTTATATGTTTGTTTTCCTTCAAACAAATCGCCCAACCAAAAAAAACACTTCTGCACATCCCATCCCAACATCTCCATCACCAAAAAAAACATCACTTCCACACCAGGTGGGCCCAGAAACCAGTTATAAGTGGAGTTATGGGGTGGCCGAAAATAAATGAGTTTCAGTGGGTTTGAAACATCACCATACCAAAAAAGGGGACCCCAATTTATAACCATCGGCTCTGATGTCCACCTGCCTCATCGTCGAAGTCCAACTCCTCCGCCAAATCGACGGCATCCAAGACTTCCCCGGAGCCCGCCCTTAGGCGACCCGTTGGATTTTCAGCGGCGTCGGCCATGACTTCCTTCACGGTTTGAACACCGGGTCCACCGGGGGGGTTGGAAGAGGAAACCCCCCAAAAAATGGAGGTCTTTGGGATGGAGAAATGAGTAATTCTGTTCAAAGTGATAGAATTTCAAATATGTTCAATTCAATTAATTTTGAGAATATGGTGGTGGATGATTGAGATATACCGTATACGTGCACAGTCATATGAAAAACCTTTCGGCACTGATGATTTAATGATCCATAATTGCAAATGATCTGAATGACAACAAAAAGCCAGTGCTTCAATCTAGCTCCTGATGCGCTGAAAGAGACAGACTTCTTCTTCATATCTACTTGGGTTTCTTCCTCACTCACCGAGGTGATTTGTGATTAGTTTGAATAGATTCCGGTGTATCAGGTCCCGTTCTCACAATGTAGATCCGGTCTCACAAAATGAACTGCCCTCGGACTCCCAAGAGGAATGTTGAATATCTCCTTTTGGACTTCAACTACCTGCCAAGTATTTTTCCAGAAACCCACTAAGCACGATTTTGGGTGTTTTCATGTCAATGTGGTGTTCCGCCCATAGTCAACGTGGTTCATCTCCCCTATTGTTTGGCACCTCCGAAAAGAGCTGCTGATTCGCTGCATTGATCTGCTCGACGATGCGCAACAAACGCCTTGGAGGTGAAGCCAAACCATCCCATAGAGGGCAGGGCCATCCCAGGAGTTGCAAGTACTTAGGGCCAAACTCCATTTATAAGCCATAAATGGATATATATAGCCCATTTGGAAGGGGAAAGAACCCTAGGTCTTGGAGACTTACGATCAACTTGCGAACTGGGAAATTGAACTGGGATGATCCTCCTACCATTCCTGAAAGCTCCAAAAAACGCCTTGCAAGTGCTCTATGTTAGTTTCAAAAAAAACATAGGGAAAAAGTGACCCTTAGCCTCCCAAAATGGTTGACCATTTCTAGCAGAAAACCCAAACTGGATGGGTACCTTCCCTGAAACTAACATAGCACCTGAATCTCAATGGTTGGAATATGCAATCTCCTTTTTGGTCCAAACACCAAACACCGGGTTCACTGGATAGTGAAGTTCAAGAATTGTCCCTTCCAAAAATAGTGATAATGATTTGCCCACTGTGAACCAGGGGTTTAGACAGCCTGCAAGCTATATATATATATATAAATATACTTACCGATCCATGGATGGTTGATTTTTGATGATAAATGTAGCGATCCCAAAGTTTCCTAAAAAGCTGGCAGGTGCCATCACGTACGAGTTATTTCATTCTGCAACATGTTGAAGCCAATTTGGATGAAACTGACGCAGATGATGAAGATGTTGCTTTTCATTTTGAGGAAGCATTGACTCCAACGATGGGATAGAGTGGAAAGTGAGCTTGATTTGCATACACCACGGTGTATCGTTGGCACATGTCTCGCTCTCAGCTATCTAGCTTCACAAGAAAATGCTCTCAAGCTATTCGACATTCCTGGCGGCTGGTAGTGGGTCAGTTTTTCATCCATGATCATTTCATCTTCTGAATCAAACCTATCTCACTTGGGTCGTGGTTGACTTTCCACTATCCTTATGGATGGTTATGGCACACATCAAACGACCATCGGCTTCATACTCCCAAGCTGTGGATGAAACTAGCCCAGCTGCAAATGGATTTCAAGTGGAGATAGTTTCAACTCATAGATGAGTCGATCTACCTGAAAGAAAACAAATGCATTGCAAACATCCCGTCTTTAGGTTCATATAGAACCCCCAAGAAAACTTTGCTACATTGCTACCATCATCCAATTTCACGAATCTCTCTACACAATTTTTGCAACAAAAACTGTCACCCAGGTCTGTTCATTGAACAAAGCACTTCTAGGCCGACCTTGTTGAGAAAGAGGCAAGACTTGACACGATCGCGGTATGCCTGTCCCCATGATCACTTTTGTCGGGCATAGCAAAAGGTTGGCTTAAGCAAAGGGAGACGGTCTGCGGGGTTGTTGAAAAATAGTTGATGACTGCCAAGTGTTTTTGCTGAAGATAATCAGTTTTCTACAACCAGGATGGCGAAAATCAGTTTTCGTGCAACACATACTACAATGGTGGTGCAATACAACTGGAACAGTCATCAATCATATAATTTAATAATCTTGCGAAAACTTCATCATAGCGTCACACATCGTTGTTGCATAGTATACCTTCATAAGGTCTGTTAAGGTGCATTCCACTTTCTCCCAACATTACAGCGTTTCACATCCTTATCAAACCTTAAACCTTAGTAAACCTTTTTGAACCTTATTCAACCTTATCAAATCAAGTATTGAGGTGTCACGTCAAGCATTGATTTGGCCAATCACATCTGTTTCAATGACTTTGTCTGCATTTGCAACCATTTGCTTGACATCATGTCAGTTGATGTGAGTCGATGCGAGTTGCTCAAAAGGAGAGGAAAAACATTCTCGCATTAAAACATTTCAGACTCAGTACAGACCCTCCGTTCATTTTTTTCAAGGCCGCAAACATTGCTTTTGAATGAACGCATCTTACATCATCTTACTGTAATATGCAGTACATATACACAAGTACGCACCCATCAATTGCATGTTGCCTTAATGAAATCCATCACAAATTGATGTCATTGCATTCCTCTGCTGTAGCCATACAGTACACTAAGACTAATCAGCCAAAAGCAGCAGAATATACAGCAACTAGAGTAACCAAAAAACACCACCATTTGATACCATTCATGTCATTGTGAAAAATCCGTTGGTTGCGCCTGTCGTAGCACCGTCCGCGTTTGTGCTTCAACGCCTTCCACGCAGTCGACCACTACCAAGGCACCATCGGCCAAGCGCGCCGCGGTGGAGACCTTCAAGTTGGCCAGGGTGGTTCACATGGGATCTGACATGAGTCATGAGTTTGTAAAGAATTGGTCCAAAACGAAATACAACAGGACCATCAAAATCATGTAAATTGAACCAGAATTTGTTCATTCCAAATGAAATAAAACCAACATAAAACCTCATCCATCTGCAGTTAGACCTTAGCATTCACCGTTGTGCTCCACACCTCACTGGTGAAGTCCACATGACCAGGTGAATCAATCAAATTCACCTTGGCATTTTCTCCAAATCTTAATGGACTGGCAACACCATGACACACCATGGTAAGAAATGGACAAGTTTCTTGAAATGGAAACTATGGAAACTAAGTTTCTTCAATTTTGGACTCAAAATGGAAAACCTGGAAATGAAATACCCGCACGAAAACAAAAACCTGTGTGAATTCACGGAAAAATCAACAGCAACTTTATGCAAAAAAGGACCTGTTGGAGTGACGACCTTTCAGTTGAAGATTCGACAAGGTTGCTCCAAATAGATCGCTGCCCCATATCAACGTTGAAAAGCATGTCGTGTTTGAAAGGATCAGGGAGATAGAAAACAGGTGCAACATAGTAAACACCAACTACAATTGTCAAATATAACTTGTTTAAGTCTTTGCATGAGTATCAAACATCACCGCAAACCATCGTTGGCTTGTTATGCCTGTGAAGACAAATTCTCCTGCAATTCATCTGGATGGAATGCTGCACAAACAGGCATGTTTTCAAGCAATCCACATGAACATCTAGCTCCAATTTATTCGGACCTTTTCCCCTCCTTTCTGTTGCATACGCCTTGTACTCAGGTTTTTTCGATTGACCAGGGCACCAAGAACATCTCCTTCTTAGGACTCAACCACCGTAATGCAATCGAGCTGGACTTCATGGTAATCTCACGTTCCTGTTCATCCTGTGAAACTGCTGGGATTGAACCGGCACTCATGAAGATCCAGACAGCAGGTACAAGATCACGATGTTCCCCCTAACCTACTGTTGATGGAAAAAAACCTGCACCACCTGGGGTATGTAAACCTTGTAAATAATGGTATATACATGTATATACTACCTATTAGCTGGTGCAGGATTTCTTCCATCAACAGTATTTTAAACCCAAACCCTCCAAAAGGCTGAACCAGTTGAACCTCTCTAAGCAGTCATAAAGTATCATATCATATCATATCATATCATATCATATTATTATGTCATATCACGTCATGTCATATTATATATCTTCTATACTTACAACCTTCATGGCCTTTTTCTGGAATCAACTGCGATGTTTCACTGTCCTGCCGCGAGTCCATAAAGCGAATCTTCCCTGCTTGATGTCGACTAATGTGGCCATTGGTCGATACCAAGTTATCAGCACAAGTGGTTTTGCCATGGTCCACATGTGCTAAAATACCTTGGTGTCACACAAGCTTTCACTGGGGTTGTAGAGTGATATGCATGATATATTGCATGATGATTTGATATGATTTGTTTGATATCGGAGAAAGGCACACAACTTGAAAGGTGCAAAACTTGTTTGATAGCGTTGCCACCCAGGATCAAGGACACAAAAACAGCAATTGCCTTACACCTTTTCTGTGTGCTGCATCTCGCCTTCGAAGGTATTTTTCAAGACTGGTGCCGTTCTATTTATAGAAATCCTTATCATTTTAGGGCGATATACACCTCTGAAACCGAGAAATAGATTGATAATGGTTGATGACCATCTCCCTTAGCGAAACAACTACAAGTGATCCACCAGTACAACACGTTGGCTTGGAAACTGGCTCCATCCTTCAACAACCAAGCGATTGAACCCACAATTACAATTCATATCAATAAACTAAATGAACTACTGTAACCAGCTTGAACTCAGATCAAGTAAAACTTTGAATTTCATTATTTTCTGGTTTGCTTAGGAACTTTCAGCATCTCTTCCATTCCAAAATTGCTCGACATCAAAAAACACCAAGGGGCAAATGTTTCGTACCAACTCTTGTGGCCATGGCCAACGTTGCGGCTTCTCCATGGTTGGGAAAATGGTTGAGTGAAGCTGATCCCAGATGGGGCTTGGTTGGTTTGGCTGGTTGAAGGTGGCTGGGGTTTGGGTGGTTGGGCTGTGAGGTGAAGATGTGGAGTAAACCAAAGAAATGAGTGATTTTACCAACCCCACTATTATATGTAACATGATTGGAAAAAGTATATACAGTTGTTCATGATATTGGGAAGCAACAGAAAAAGGCAACAAAACTCAGCTTCAGAAATCAACATCCTGATTGGTTGGGTGGCCTAGTGGCGAACTGCTTGAAGAGTGTTCAAGGTTTGAACCAAGCTGAAAGTCTATGCAACATTTCCGAAGTTTTCAGTGGGTCGGATGGAAAGTCGTGACCTCCCAAGTTTTTTGGGGAAATCTTATTATCATATAAGATAAAAACGTAGAGTTAGATGATACAAGTCTTTCTGAAGACTAGATGATCTACGACAGTTTCATAGAATTCATGAGAATTCCTACATTGCTTCGATTGCTTTTTGGCAACTTGAAGGACAAGTCGCAGTTTCGCCATGTGAACTATCAAACAGGAGATCACTCGAAAACTCATCACGCCACAACACTTTTTTGCCCCCACCTCTGTTGCCATCGAAAACGCGTCTGGCAGCTTTTTGGAAGTCGGTATTTTGTGGAAAGGGGATACAACGAACAACATACAACGACAACGACGACAACGAAAAACAAAAGCCAAAAGAAAACATGAACATGAGGGGGCAAATTCAGGTAGTTTCTTATTATAAGACATGTTTCTTTTTTTTCTCAGCTTGCCATGTGATTTTGTTGAGGAAATTGCAATCTACATCTTGGGTCCTACCACAACACTGTAACCGTGGATCATGAAGGTAAAAAAATGACCCCTACTAAAATAGTGATCTATTTTCCCACCATCTCAGGGTTTTGGCATGCCCCAATCTCTATCAATCTACAGTACATACCTGGTCACCTCCACGACTCTATGCAAGTGTTCATTGTTTCTTTTTCGAAAAGCTTCTCTGGAAAAATATGGTGATAGACCCAATCCTGCACCAGTTGCTAGTGTTTTAAGTTTTGAGCTTCGCAACTGCCGTTTCGTATCGTTTTGTGTCCATCAAGAGTACGAACAAATCTATCTATGTTTTTTCCATTTCAGATTCCCAGTGAATCTCATCAAATCATCTTTGACCAAATCTAAGTACATAAATTTCTGCAAATCTTCTGAACAAAATATGAAACAAATAACCATGGTTTGTGGTTACATGACTCAATTGGGGATGGTATTCTCACAATTTCTCACATCCATCACCCTCGACCTCGACCGTCGTCCAATGAGTTGGATCAAAAAACAATGGTTGATACGATCAAGACATGCACAAATGCTGTTTTGTTGCTTTGCTGATTTTTGTTGCATCTAAAAAAAAACATGCTTTGTATTATCAAATAGAAATTCCAGCTCTCAAATCATAATCATGTCATTGGATAGAAGCATGTCACGCGCTGTTTTTGATCTTCCGACATTATCTTGATGGTCTCTGTCTTTCTCCATGTCTTTTGCCTCGTTGACACAGCTGAGAAGCCTATATATAGTCTGCGAAAGTCTGCCAAGCATCCAAAATATGCCAAAAACAGCATCTTTTTCAAGATTCACCATGCAACATGATGACATAATAAAGGAACCGATCTACATGAAATCGGCTGTCACAATAGAGTCAATGACTGTCTCAGAAATTCTGCAAATATCAAGGCAAATTGGAGTCGTCTTGGTGATAAAAGCACTGAAAATGGCAGAATTAATTTGCAGCAGTAGAAGTCTACAAAGTAGCTTGTCATAGACTTGTTCTGAGTTGGCGGGCTTCCAGTCATGATGATGACGACGATGATGGAGATTATGATAATTACCCTGATGCCGGTGATGAAAACATGATTGCTGACATGCAGTTCATAAAAGAACGATCCGCCTTGGAACATTTCCCCCAACCAAGCCATTTTGGTATGATACATGCTATTATACTGATCTATATCATTGGTTTATGATGTCTCAACGTATCGATACTGTAATACTTGCGTATGTATGATTGATTATGTATGAATTTATCATGACAACAAAGATCAACAAAGTATAGATGAACAAATGATTCCAGCAGTTAGATTGAAAGGAAAAGGTGAACAACTTTTCAACAAACCCGGGACACTTTTTGTGATCCAGCAAACTCGCATTTGCAGGCCTGGCAGCTTATTTGACCGAACATTGAAGTCAAACAAGCGTTCCTTCTTTGGTGTTCGCAAAATCTAGAAGAGATCCTTTCGCAACATACACGCAACATAATTTAGGTCTATAGGAAAATTTCTCCACCGTTGGAACATACTGGAATTCACAAACACCCAGCGAGATGATGATAGTGTGTTTATGTGTTTTGTGTTCTCAACTCATGAGCACTGCAATCGTTCCTCTTTCTCCAAAGCAATCATGCATTTTTTGTGCCCCCTGCAAGCTACAAAATAAACAGCGGAAATTTGTATCCCAAAAACTCTTGTAACGGAAAGGCCTTCTTTTTCAGATCGCAAACTTTGCGGCTGATGCCGCATGGATGCTCACCTGGCCCAAATGCGGTTAAAAACATGAAATTCAACGAATCATTGAGAGCTTCAAGGCTTCAAGGCTAAAAACGGCTAGATGAATCAGGTTTCAAACAAAATTCAATCAAAACCAGTCGTTTTTAGTTTTTTTAAAAGGAACTTTCGGTCCAAACTCTGAAGGATGTTAATTGGCAAATCATCTGGAAGGAATGCATGAAAATATCACAAAAGATCGTGAAAGACAAAGTTTGTTCACAAAATTGTTTCAGATGTTTATCAGTTGATCACTCATCATTCTATATCATCCTAATCACAATATCTTTTCACATCCCAAAACAAAAACACATCGCGGCCGAGTCATCACATGCATTCAATTTGGTTGGGCCGAGGTGTGGAGACTGAAATTTTGGGTGTTGCAAAAAACTGCAGTATCGAAGCACCTGATGGAGAAAACGACCTCAAGAAGTTTCGTTTAAATTCTAAATGTTGTGGCCAATGCAGCTGAAATCTTGCAACAAAATGCCGCCCTTGAACACTAGGGCTTGGTTGTTTAATAGTTTAATAGGGGGTTATAAAAATTAAGTTGTAATTCATAGTTGTTTCATCGTTTGAGGGTTCCTTTGGCATAAAATTCTAAGGAGTATAAAAACATGTATCAGCTCATAGCTCATTATCATTTTCATCAACACAGAAAAGATGCAGAGTTCACAATGTTCACGAATGGTGATCCTTTGACACGAGTATCAATATCGTCATGTTGGATTCAAATTTGCTGATCCAGTACAACAGGGTTGTAGATTTGGCCCTGAATCAAAGCCAAACCCTGGAAACCAATATGTAAATCCGTAGGTACCATCTGTGGCTTTGTTTCGGATAATGTATCGGGGATAAATCTGCAACCTTGTATTAGAATCAGATTCAAATGTCTCACAGTCCAAATTAGAGGGAATTCAAACGCACGGGAGAATGAGTCGTAGAGTTGCCAAGCATCTTTTTTTGTTCGCTGTTTTTTCTATCGAAACAAATCGAAACCATTTGATTCTCCTTAGGAGAGCCGAATGTCACATTGACTTATCTTCAGCCACGAAATTCTTGAAATCAGGTGGCTTCCCATGATGGGCCAAAATGCCCAAACTATTCAGTTGCAGAAGCAAACTGCCCAGGTTTGCGTCCATTTGATGCGGCAGGTAGAATTGGGTTTAGACCTGGTGGGGCTGGAAGTTTGATGCCTGGAGGTGGTGGTAGTTTGGCTTTGCCCTCTGGGCCCGACAGACCTGGAGGTGGTGGTAGTCTAGCTTCGCCAGCTCCAACCACACACACAACCGGGCCATTCTTCATCATCGTCTCGTCGTCCACATCATCATATTCTTCCACTGCTAGGTGTCTGGAGATGTAAAAGCTATTGGCGATGCCAAAGATGCTCGAAAGCATGGAGAGACACAGTGAAAGTAAGCTTCCATCCAAATATAAAGCAGAGAAATACCTCAAATCTTGGTTCCAAATATCAAACAATATCAAAACTTCAATCAAAAAGTGGGCATTCATGGACCGAACAGAAAAACATTAAACAAATATAGCGTAAAACTGAGGAACTGCAAAAATAAGGAGAGCGGTGCTTCGATGATTTTTTCTTTCATCAAAACTTTCTGCAAACGATTACATGGCATACCAACATTCCATGACTCACGCGTAGCCAATAAGAGTTTTCGGAAGCTCGTACCCCAAAATTGGTAAAGGAATCCAACCAGCAAAATGACAAGTTGGAAGCAGCCAAAGACCAGAGTGATGTCAGTACCAGCAGAGAAATAGCGATAAAGGACCAAGAAATCCTGAATGACACACAAACAAACACAGGAACTCAACCTGGCCGTCTTCATGTTACAAGTACAACAACACGACCTGTCCTGATGATGTATGCTTAGAAAATCTCAAACCTTTCCGGTTGCTGAGACTGCACATTGAAGTTAGCGACAACTAGTTACAACCGGCTAAGAGGCTAACTTCCACCGACACCCCACTGAGGTTTGACGGGTTTGACCGGACGAAGCCTTCTGTACGCGATGCTTACCAAGCATCTGAAGAGATATCGACGAGGAAGAATAAAAGGTTCATCTCCAAACTCCTCCTTCCCCACCTCAACAAAACTGTGCACACCGACAAAACTCCTAAAATCATCTAAAATCTATGGATGATCAAGAACCGTCTGGCTAGTTCCTCAGAAAGGGGTCTACTGCACAGAACTTTTTATGCACGTGTACAGAATCAATCAAACGACAGGATATATATATATATATAATATATATATAATATAACTAAGTGTGGTGTCATATATGCAAGCTGGCCCCGTATATTTCTAGCGATCACCTAGTGTGAATCGAACATAGTCGACCCAATTCAATCTACGCCGCTGTGAGCCTGAGGCAGCCATGTTTGCTACTTCAACATGCAGTCGTGAGAAATGTTCAGAACATGACATGACCTGCCTACTTTTGGAGAATAGGGATTCCCAACATGGCTTACGAACATCGATATGAAAGGTTGGTTCCACTCTGGCATGGGAGTCTCATGAATTGTCCTGACTCGGGGGATGATTCGGAATGGTCACCATCGCTTGCGAGTCAATTCTGTTCACACTGACCCACCACCACCGCCACCACCGGTCCATTCTACAATTCTGACCAAGACACCAAATGGAATGCTCAAGCTGCTCTTTCTGCAGTTGTTGTTCGAACTGGCATGCCTTCGTCCTGATGCGCTGCCTTAGCTCCTGCTTTTCTGGCATATTCATCAGTGAAGGTTGGTTTGTCTGCTTCGCCGCTATGAAGCCCGCAAGATGGATCAAAACCATCAGCACAAGCCCCAAGGGAGGAACAATACAGCACACCTGTAGAATGAATGTATCCAGAGAGGCCTCGTTGAGGAAGATGGCACAAACTCTAAATTTTGCATTGCAATACTCCATGTACAACATCTGCTCGCGACACAGGAAATATTCAAGGGCGTCCATGTGGCCAGCCTGGCAAGTACCTTCCATCCATTCCGGAAGTTTGACCCAAAGGCACAAATCCACTTCCTCTGGCATGTTCCATGTATAAGTTTGCCAGAGGTCGCTGCAAATTGCCCTTTCGGCGTGCCCATCCCATGAATAATCATCACCTGTTTTCTCAGCAAATACTGGTTCGGGGCACTTATAGAGATTGGAAGGGTACTTTGCCCCACAAGCATTGAGTACCACATACACCAGAATTGCTGCGCAAGCAACACGAGTCACGATGATGGTCAACACATTCAAGGAGTTTCCCTTCTGTCCACGACGAAACCCAAAGCTCGAGTAATCAGGATTTGTGAAAACGGAGGCAAAAGGTAGGTCACGAAAAAAAAATCCGTTGGAGTTCCAACGACCACCCAGACTCCAACGAACACCCACGGCAGCATAAGCAAAGAAGCCCATGGCCAACACCACATAGAGGCCCATGCGCACCACAAGCAGGATAGGCACGATGATCAAGCCAAAAACCATCCACCAGAATTGATAGAAAAGTCCGAGTTCAATGATGAGCAGTGCGCTTGTGATTTCACCAAAAATGAGGAATCTGGTTGCAAGAGCCCGATGCGGCATCTCTTCAGATACAACTTCTCGAGCGGCGCGCTGCTGAAGTGCCAGCGAAAATGACTCCGACGCCATGAGTTCGTAGAGAACAGCCCTGGAAAAAAAGGAGTTACAGCCGGAATGTGGCCTCTCCTTTAGGACCTTCAAAAACCCTATAATTAGCTCTAATTCCTCAATTGAGCAAAATAAACAGCACACGATCGGACCCGTTTATTTGGCATCACATTCTCTGGCTATGCCAACGAAAGATTCTGGAACAGAACGCAGTGATATATCTGTCCGACGGGGGAATGACAAACACGTCAATGACTGACATTTGTTGCAAAAAACTTAAACAATCCACATCTTGGGTCCTACCACAACACTGTAAGAGTGGATCATGCAGGACCGCTACTAACATAGTGATGACTATTTTCCCACTGTTACAAGGTGTTGGCATGCCCCAATCTGTATCAATCTACAGTATATACCTGGTCACCTGCAACTTGGAAATGTAATCAAATGAATCATCTGTGCAATTGTTCATCATTCTTTTCGAAAAGCTTCTTGAATTCTTGAAAAATATGCTGATAAGTTTTGAGTGTTTTTGAGTTTTAAGCTTCGCAACTGCCGTTTCGTATCGTTTTGTGTCCATCAAGAGTACGAACAAATCTATGTTTTTTCCATTTCAGATTCCCAGTGAATCTCATCAAATCATCTTTGACCAAATCTAAGTACATAAATTTCTGCAAATCTTCTGAACAAAATATGAAACAAATAACCATGGTTTGTGGTTACATGACTCAATTGGGGATGGTATTCTCACAATTTCTCACATCCATCACCCTCGACCTCGACCGTCGTCCAATGAGTTGGATCAAAAAACAATGGTTGATACGATTTTTTTCGTTGTTTTGCTGATTTTTGTTGCATCCGAAAACCATGTTTTGCATTATCAAATAGAAATTCTAGCTGTTCTAGCTCTCAAATCATAATCATGTCATTGGATAGAAGGATGTCACGCGCTGTTTTTGATCTTCCGACATCATCTTGACGGTCTCTGTCTTTCTCCATGTCTTTTGCCTGGTTGACACAGCTGAGAAGCCTATATATAGTCTGCGAAAGTCTGCCACGTGGCCAAGATATGCCAAAAAGAGCACCTTTTTCAAGATTCACCATGCAACATGATGACATAACAAAGGAACTGATCTACATGAAATAGGCTGTCACAATAGAGACAATGACTGTCTCAGAAATTCTGCAAATATCAAAGCAGATTGGAGTCGTCTTGGTGATAAAAGCACTGAAAATGGCAGAATTAGCTGATATTATTTGCAACAGTAGAAACCCACAAGGTAGCTTGTCGTGGACGTGTTCTGAGTTGGTGGGCTTCCAGTCATGGTGATGATGACGACGATGATGATTATGATAATTACCCTGATGCCGGTGATGAAAACATTATTGCTGACATGCAATTCATTAAAAACAATCAACCTTGGAACATTTCCCCCAAACGAGCCATTTCGGCATGATACATGATATCATACTGATCTCTTCTTGGTTTATGATGTCTCAACGTATCGAGACTGCAATACTTGCGTATGTATGATTGATTATGTATGAATTTATCCTGACAACAAAGTAGATGAACAAATGATTCCAGCAGTTAGATTGAAAGGAAAAGGTGAACAACTTTTCAACAACCCCGGGACACTTTTTGTGATCCAGCAAACTCGCATTTGCAGGCCTGGCAGCTTGTTTGACCGAACATTGATGTCAAACAAGCTTTCCTTCTTTGGTGTTCGCAAACTCTAGACGAGATTCTTACGCAACATACTTTAGGTCTAGGAACATTTCTCCACAGTGGAATTCCCAAACACCCAGCGAGATGATGATGCTGTGTTTATTTGTTTTGTGTTCTCAACTCTTGAGCACTGCAATCGTTACTTTAAAGCATGCATTTCTTGTGCCCCCTGTAAGCTACAAAATAACCAGCGGAAATTTGTATCCCACAAATTCTTGCAACGGAAAGGCCTTCTTTTTCAGATCGCAAACTTTGCCGCTTGATGCCAACATGGATGCTCACCTGGCCCAAATGTTGTTTTTCATGTTCCCAACAAAACACATCGCAGCCGACTCATCAAATGTGGTCAATTTTGGATGGGCTTGGGGGTGTGGAGACTTCATCAGGATTTGTATTGGGAAATTGTTGCAAAAACTGCAGCATCGAAACACCTCATGGAAAAAATCGAGCTTGACAAAATACATCGACTTCAACAAGCTTCTGTGGATAAACGATAGATGGTTCTGTCTCAAGACTCTTATACGGCCAATGCAGCTGAAATCTCGCAACTAACGCTAGGGCTTGGTTGAATAATAGGGGGTTATAAAAATCAAGTTGTAAGTAATTATAGTTTTTATCGTTTGAGGGGTTCCTGAAGCGTAATTCTACTTCAAGGAGTATTAAAAAACATGTATCAGCTCATAAATTATCATGTTCATCGACACAGAAAAGTCGCAGAGTTCACAATGTTCACGAATGGTGATCCTTAGACACAAGTATATCAATATCGTCATGTTGGATTCAAATAGCTACTACATTTGCTGATATTAAAACCGAATCAGATTCAAATGTCTCACAGTCCAAACCACAGGGAATGTCAAAACAAACGGGAGAATGAGTCGTAGAGTTGTCCCGCATCCTTTTCTTTTGCTGTCGACACAATTCGATTTATTCTCCTTGGGAGAGCCGAATGTCACATTGACTTATCTTCAGCCACGAAATTCTTGAAATCAGGTGGCTTCCCATGATGGGCCAAAATGCCCAAACTATTCAGTTGCAGAAGCAAACTGCCCAGGTTTGCGTCCATTTGATGCGGCAGGTAGAATTGGATTTAGACTCATTTAGACCTGGTGGGGCTGGAAGTTTTATGCCTGGAGGTGGTGGTAGTTTGGCTTTGCCAACTGCACCCGACAGGCCTGGAGGTGGTGGTAGTCTAGCTTCGCCAGCTCCAACCACACACACAACTGGGCCACTCTTGATCACCGTCTCGTCGTCCACATCATCATATTCTTGCACTGCTAGGTGTCTGGAGATGTAAAAGCCATTGGAGATGCCGAAGATGCTCGAAAGCATGGAGAGAAACAGTGAAAGTAAGCTTCCATCCAAATAAAAGGCAGAAAAAAACCTCAAATCTTGGATCCAAATATCAAAAGTTCAAACGAGAGCCAACTCTTTTTTAAAAAAATCGGCATACATGGATCAAACCGAAAAAAATAAAAAATATATTAAACAATAGCCATAAACTGATCTCGAGTAACTGCAAGAATAAGGAGAGCGGTGCTTCGAAAACTTTTTCTCTCATCAAAACCTTCTGCAAGCGATTACATGGCATACCAACCTTCCATGACTCACACGTAGCCAAGAAGAGTTTTCGGAAGCTCGTACCCCAAAATTGGTAAAGGAATCCAACCAGCAAGATGGCAAGTTGGCAGTAGCCGAAGATAACAGAGCTGCGAGTACCAGTATAGAAATAGCGCCAAAGGACGAAGAAATCCTGAGTGACTAATAAATCCACGAACTCAAACTGGCCGTCATCATGTTACAAGTGCAACAACACGACCTGTCCTGAAAATATGATCATAAAATTTCCAAACTCTCCATGTGCTGAAGGTGTCCATGGAGACATCTGACAACTAGTTACAACGGGCTAAGTGCCTATTGACTTCCACCGGCATCCCACTCAGGTTGCCTATCTTAGATGCTTTCACTCATCTGTTACCCAGCCAATGAAATCGACGGGGTTAGACGGGACGAAGCCCTCTGCAACTGGTGCTTACCAGGCATCCGAAGAGATATCGAAGAGGAAGTATAAAAGGTTCATCTCCAAAATCCTCCTGCCCCACCTCAGCAAATTGTGTGCATCAATGAGTGAAACAACCAAAAAAAGGAAAATCAAGAACCATCTGCTTCTCAGATATACTCAGATAGGGGTCTACTGCACAGAACATTTTACACACGTGTACAGAATCAATCGGACGACGGGTTATATAGCCAAGTGCGGTGCCTATAATAGGAACCCGTTTCATATGTGAAAGGTGCAAGGCCCTCTATATTTCGTGCGACCACCTGACCACCTAGTGTGAATCGAGCATAGTCCACCCAATGCAATCTATGCCTTTGCGAGCAGTGTTCAGAAAATGCCATGGCCTCCCTACTTTTGGAGAATACAGATTCCCAACCTGGCTTACAAGCATCGATATGAAAGGTTGGTCCCACTCTGACATGGGTGTCTTATGAATTGTCCTGACTCCGGGGATGTCTCGAAATGGTCACCATCACGGCAAGAAACTATGTTCACACTGACCCACCACCAGTCCATTATACAATTTTGACCAAGACGCCAAATGGATTGCTCAAGCTGCTCTTTCTGCAGTTGTTGTTCAAAGTGGCAGGCCTTCCTTCTGATGCGCAGCCTTAGCTCACTGTTCTCTGACACATTCATCAGTGAAGGTTGGTTTGTCTGCTTCGCCACTATGAACCAAGCAAGATGGATCAAAACCATCAGCGCAAGCCCCATGAGTGGAGCAAGGCAGCATAGCTGTAGAATTAATATATCCAGATAGGCCTCCTCATTGAAGATGCCGCAACCTCTAAATTTTACATCGCAAAGCTCCGGGTAAAAACTGTTCTGCCCCGTACAGCGGTAATATGCAAGGGCATCCATGTAGCCAGCCTCGCAAGTACGATTCAACATTGTGGGAAGACGGACCTCGTTGCATAAGTGCACTTCACGGAATTCATCTTCAGCCAGGTGTTCGAAGCGGCGGCAAAGATCCTGTGTCTCCGGGAAAGAACTATAGATTGCAATTTCGTCGAACATGTACAATCTATAAAGCGAACACTCTCTTTCATCGCAGGCACCGGAACTTGTAAAGCTTTTACAACGGGTCGATCTGCACTCGCACTGATAGAGATTTTGAGGTTGCTTGGCCCCACAAGCATTGAGTACCATGGGCACCAGAACTGCTGCAAAAGCAAAACGAGCCACCATGGTAGTCAGCGCATTCACGGAGTTTTCCTTCTGTCCACGACAAAGCCCAAAGCTCGAGTAACAAGGAGTTGTGAGAGTGGAGGCAAACAGCAACTGAGGACGGAGAGAATAAGATCCGTCGGTAGAGCGATAGCTTAGGCATAAGGCAGCATAGAGCCGCACCATATGAGGCAAGACAGGCAAGATAAGAAACACAACAAACATCACCACAATATGGGCGAAAAGTCCGAGCTCAACGATGAGCAGTGCGCTTGTGATTTCACAAAAAAGGAGGAATCTGGTTGCAAGAGCCCGATGCGGCATCTCTTCAGATACAACTTCTCGAGCGGCGCGCTGCTGAAGTGCCAGCGAAAATGACTCCGACGCCATGAGTCCGTAGAGAACAGCCCTGGAAAAAAAGGAGTTACAGCCGGAATGTGGCCTCTCCTTTAGGACCTTCAAAAACCCTATAATTAGCTCTAATTCCTTACTTGAGCAAAATAAACTGCACACGATCGGACCCGAAGATTCTGCAACAGAACACAGTGATGCCTGTGCCAGTTCCACAATATTCTGCATCCTGGAAGTCAAAACACCATATCTAAATCATGTTGCTCAAGCGGTTCACTTTCCCTTTTCCACCCGCAAAAACAACACATCTACATAAACACTTGGCAAAAACTCAAATCTGTCTGAACCAATCAGCAAAAATCAGATTTTGGGCTCTCACAGCCTAGAAAAGGTGCAAAAAACTTGCAAATCTCGAGTGACTCTCAAGCAACACAAATATACCTGCCCGACAAAACTTGGCCGACAAAAATACCTGCTTGACATGGAACTCAGGTGTCCAATCCTGCAATTTCAGCAGAAAAACTGGACAAAACACGACGTTTTTTTTTTTTTCGGTTGGCACCTCAAGAGGCCTTCTTACCCTTCTTGACGTTCTTGCGCTGTTTCAAACCTCACCAGGATTTGCTTTGGCAAATTTCTGGTCCACAAAAAAACAGCACCAACAAAAACGTACACAAAAACACCCCACCCTCCAGAAATACCTGAGAAAAAACCTTATGAAAAAAACTCTCAATCCAAATTATCCAATCCATATACTGTATTGGATTTGATGTTCCAAGCCGCAAAAGGAGACTTTTTTGTCCATTTTGTTTCCGATGTATTGATCCTGCTGGTCAACTTCCATTTGCAAAAGCCTCGAGTCGTTTTCGTTGATCGATCCTGGATGATCGATCTCTGCACTGAATTTTGGTGAAGGTACATGTACTGAGTCAAGCATCGACATCGGGATTCGAAAACAACGACTAATTTCAGATGTTACAAAATATTTCACTTGAAACTGATGCTCAAAGAAAGGACTAGAAACATGTCGGTTGAAACAAACATTGCGTTATAATTCATATCTAAATAACATTTTAAAAAACAGTTCCATGTCAAATGTGGTGTTTCTTTATTAACACTGGTTCGGCAACCAATGTATTGATGCTTGACATCTTTTTGTTGCCCCCAAAACGAGGGCTGCCATTGGCATGCCGATATGCTCCGACAAATTTCCAGCACCTAATGTGACTTGCCTTGTTTGCCTCTCGATGTTTGGGTCGTTCTGTGCTGTTGCACTCTACTGGCGCGCTGTCTCGTTGCCTCCATTTTCGCTCAAAGGTGCGACTTTCATTGACTTTCTATCAAAAATGCAAACTCAAATCGCTTCAGAATTCAGAATGCTTAGGGCTTAGTCATGCCAGCCATTTCATTACCAGAATCTCCATATCACAAAAAGAAACTTCACCATGGTTCACCACCATGTTTCCACTGAATGTTTCCACTGGAATCTCGAATCTTTGCAAATCGGCCAGATTTTTTGGAGGCTCAGGAATCACCGGCATCACCTCTGTGTTGTCCTGGGTCCCCAAAAAAGCAACATGGTCCACCCGGCAACCAACAAAAGAAACAACGAAAAGAAACAACGGGAGATGTTTGGGTTTTCATGGGTTTGGCTGGATGTGTTTTAATGTGGCGATTTGCAATGAACATCATATAAATAATGGTGGAACAAGGCAAAATCTACATTGACAAAGCCAAGGCAGGTTATTTTTGAAGATGTGGGCCTTCATATCATTTTTGACAGCTGCTCAATTCAGCAAAGGGTATCGAACACCCGAAAAGATGCAGGAATAAACGGAATAAAACCTTTTTCAAAAAACCTACAGTAGCATGTTGGTGTTTGATACTACGGACAGCCCGGCGGTATTCACTGTTTAGTTGCAAAAAGGCACTTAATGTAAGATCGACATCTGACTACAGCATACTTAGGGGTACCGGCACCCTCTGACGGGTAACGATCACGATTTTTTCTTCATAGCACCAGTACTGTCACCCAAAGACCTGAGAATATCTGAACGGTTTCAAAAGAACCATTCAAACTTCCTTAAGGAGTAGCCGTTCTGTTCAAATAACATCTAACGACAAAAAAATTATATCTATATGATATGACTATTGAAAAAGTATCCTCCAATCCTGTGCAAATACATCGTATAACTCGTGTGAGACTTCTATCATTACAAGCACGTGCACACAATTGCAAACACGCACAGGGTACATCATACCGTTGATGGAAGAAATCCTGCAGCACCCGGGATGTAACAAAACCCTACAAGTAGTTCCCGGGCGAGCCGGTGGCGGAAGTTTCAAAAGAAAAAAGAACCATATAGCAGAGAAAGAATTTGCCTATAGAATGTGCGCAAGATGACCGACCATTGCGATGTCCAA
>DF239081.1:336517-341005 GCA_000507305.1 Breviolum minutum Mf 1.05b.01 | reverse complement strand
ATGTATTTTCGGGGGGGGTACCAGTCTGATGTCTTGAAAAGAGGCACAACTGATGATCTTGGGAAAGTAGGTGCATTCGTTTCCCAGTCTTGAACTTGATTTTCCTTTCCGCCTACCCAATTGATCACAGTTCAGAAATGCTTTCCAAACCTAAATTCAGGGCAGTCTACTGTGTTGATAGAACTCACACCAGTTGAGCTCGGTACTTAAAATCCCACAATTTACAATCCGTTTTTTCCATTTTTTGTTTGGCCTCACCAAATTTTGGGACCATCAACGAGGTTCAATTCATCCCCAATCACAGAGTCACTGATCCTGTTCGCATTAGAAAGTCGTTGAAACGAGACATAATTTTGATGTTTCAAGATGCTGACAAGGGTTATGATGATGAACTTGGTAACCTCGACACATTTGTCGTTTACAAGCAGAAACTAACAAACAACTAAAACAAACCATGTTTTTTTGAAATGGCCTGTCAAAAGAACTGTTTCACAGGTGACTACTGTAGCTGACTTATATATATTATATATATATATATGTATATATACACAAGGTTTTGTGAAAGGATGCCGGCCAGCCGATTCAAAGTGACCTTTTGATATCCTAGATGGAGGTCACTTAAGCTTTGAAAGGGTCACTTAAACATCCCAAAAAAGGTCACAAAAAATTGCCAGGTGGATAAACCTTCGCTAATTATCCACCTTTGGGTCAAATATCAAAAAATCACCCAACCAAAACCATCCAATCCGAGGTTCTCAGTAGCTCGTCCCGCCACGAGGGCTGAAACAGCGCCTGCTAGCAGTTTAAGAAGCGGCGCAGTATGTTTTTTTCGTCATCCCAAAACGTTTAGTCGTCGGGGAAAGAAAAAATGCGGATGTTCGCCTTTTGTTTTGAGAGGTGGCATTTGTATGCATTTGTCGGCAAAAATAACTCCCCTGAAAAGTAAGATGTCAATGAGAAATCACCATTTCTGAATAGGAGATACATCTTTAAATGGTGGTTTTTGCATTGTCACGGTAGTTTTCCAGGATGTAGTTTGTTGTTTTTTGTGTGAAACTGATACATTCACTCCCTTCAGTTTTGCTATGACAATAGTATTTGACAACAATTTCTTCGATTCAAGAAACATATTTCTGGAAAACCGTTTTTTGTTCAACATGTATTTCTCGAATTGGGGGATTTGAAAGAAACAAACAAAGATGTTTATATGGAATTAATATGCACTGGGTGGGTCATCATTCCAACTTAAGAATCCAGATTGCCTGGTCATGGATCACCATTCCTTAATGAGAAAAGCATGAGTCAATGCTTGTCATGTTACCCTAGTCTTCCAAATACCTTGTGAAGATCAGTGTGTTGTATATTTACCAACATTTGCCACAAAGAATCAACTAAATGTAGGTAATTTATCATACAGTGATCCTACGGCTATGGGATGTATATAAATATATACGTATTGGGAGGCTTGGACTCTTTCTTTCCACTGTTCAATGCTTTCATGGTTAGAACGCATACCATTCAAACCATTGATGTCAGGGTGAATGGGGTTTGTTCTGCTGGAAATGAGTTTCTGATCTGTTTTTTTTGGTTCAAGGTCAGAAATTCAACGAACAAAACATGACGCTCAAGAAGCAGAAGAGTCTAAAAAATTCAGATATTGTGTTCTACAGTATACAAGGTGGGCCCAAAAAACCCAGGTATAAGTGGAGTTATGAGGCCTCTATAAGTAGGGTGAAGTAAGAAAACTCATGTATTTTTTGCCACGAAAAAATGGGGCTCATAACTCTACTTTTCGTTTCGAGTTCGGCTCGAAAGGCCCAACTTGTAGGTACCGGTGGTCGTCTCAAAGTTATTTTAGGTTATCACCCTGCAACTTGGGGAAGCAAAAATCAACTAGGTGGTGGTAACTCAAATATTTTTTATTTTTACCCCGATCCTTGGGGAAACCATGCAACTTGACAAATATATTTCAGATGGGTTGGTTCAACCACCAACTAGTCAAGTTTGATAAATGCGCATCTTGTTTTTTCATGCCAAGAAGTGAAAAGCAGTGACTACCTATTGACCCCACTTCAACGTAGCATGAAGGTCCAGTCGAAGGACTTCATACTACTTGATGGAAGACTTGATTCCTGAAAATCCAGTTTTGGGCTGTTCTGCTGCAAAACCCCCGAAGAGAAGACAAGAACTTCTACTATACATTGTGAATGGAGGGTGTTTCTTTTTCACTACAAAAAAACAGATTCACTTTCAACCAAAAACGATCTATAATTGTCTAGATTATATAATTAGATGTATCATTGTTTTTTGGTATAGTTACGTAACCCCCCAAAAAAACAAACATTCACAAATCCTAATCAGAATCATCAAACAAACATGGGGAAGTTTGCAGATTATTTCCCTCTCCGTCGTTGTTTTTGTTGTTTTTTTTGCGAATCCGATGGATTTACCCTGGCAGCCTTTGGGTGAAGAGGCACCCCGGTTGAAATGTGGGGAGTGGAACATGGAACATGGAAGACTATAAAGTGGGCCCAAAATCACCAGTTGTTTCAGTAGGGTGAAAAGTAACTCCATTTATAGGGGTGAAATAACCCCAGCAAAACTCATTTGCCAGGCCATTTATAGGGTCTGTAACTTCATTGATAGGCGGGGTGAATTACCCCAGTTACCCATTTATATCAGGCCTTTATCGTGGGCCCATGTCCCTCCATTTTTATAACGAGTTCAGCTCGAAACGCCCACCTCGTAGCTGAAGTGTATCTATTTTTTCTGGAGAAAAAAATCAGGTTTAATCAGATGGTCAGGGTGTCATGAGATTGCAGACAGATTTGGGAAATCAAACTTGATGCAAATGTATGGCAATTTTTGGAGTGATTTGCCTATAATAACCCTAGTCTTCCAGTCATACCTTGGGAGGATTGGTGTTTGGACCCACAAACGCGTCCTTTTTGTAAGGTCTTTAGGGGGTGCAAACACCGATCCTCACAAGGTATTTGGAGGATTTTGAAAGACTAGGGTAATGCGTTGTTTAACTAACCCTGGTTTTCCAGAATCCTTCAGTACCCTTTGAGAAGCTATGATTTTTGGGGGACCCTTGAATACCTTCTCCGGAGGTCTGAAAGGGTGTCCAAACACCACCACCACAACCAGAGATCCCCCCAAAAAAAAACAAAAAATCACCCCCAGCAACATCTTCACAAGATATGACTGGAAGATTAGGACACATTTGGCTGATTTTCATGGCAAATTAGTAGGGAGAAATACCAGTCCCAGAGTCCCATGGATGCCATGTTTCCCATTCATCACCACGTGCATAGCTAATTTGTAAGAAACAAAATCGCAGCTACATTTGAGCCTTTTCCAACTGCAGCTGCTGATGCTTGAAAGCCAAAGCTGTGGTCAAAAATATGGCCACCAATTGATACCATCATGGGAATCTAAGGGGACCTTATGCCAACCCCCCCAAGAAATATGACCCTAATAGTGGTTAATAGTCCCTTAATAAGGCCGGCTATTTCATGCGGGGGGGTGGCATTGGGGGGAGGCTCCCTAAGATTCCCCCATGATATCAGGAGTCGAATTTTCTGGCAGAGATGTTTTTCACAAACCCTCCCGGGGATGCTGGCTGGAAGTTTCCACTGGGATGAGATGAAGCATCACATCTTTTTTGGTTTCGGAATCCCCAAGCTACTGGGATGTCTGGCCGGTACTTAGTAAACGGAATATAACCCCTAAACATAAGTAGGTTTTTTGGGTCCCGTAAATAGGTGAAATAAACCTTCATGTCCCACGATTTAACAACATGACCAAAGTTGTTTAGCGAATGGAACCATATTCTCAAGGCAAAAACATCCACTGACGTCGCACCATTGCTGAGCCTCTCTGTGCTCAAACGTGCAATAACTTGTGGACCATTTGTCCCGTTCTTCCTCTCGACGTCACTTCCTCAGACCAGCTTGGCCGCGGTCCTTCTTTGCTTGCTCATGTAGTTCCACCCTATTCTATTCTTTCTTCCGCCTAGTGCTCTGGAGGCAATGTACTTCGGCCTGAAAGTTTGCGCAAGTTGGGAACTCAATTCCTGTCGGAGGTTTCTCACAAAGACACTTGCTGTTCTCTATCCCGTCCATACTAGGTGTCGTCGTCGGCCTCGTCCTCGGCATGCCCCGCGGGCCAACACCCGTGCCAGGCATGACGGAATCCTTTTTATTCTTATCCTTTCAAAGGGTCCCATATGGATTCGATTAAATCTAAAAGCAATCATCTTACCCCTTTCAGGCGCAGCAATCGCATCTGCTGCGGGCCTTGCATCATTATTTCACTGGGTCACACCAAAAAGATCTTTAGTATGTTTGCAAGTTGACAGTTCTAAAGTTCTAGCGAGTTTGTTTAGGTGCTGGGGGTTCTGGCATTGCCAACCCTGAATCAGCAGATGGTTGCTTGGCCGGTGTGATCCAGAACACATGTTGGCGGCAAAATTGTGCTTTGTAT
>DF239081.1:296517-331517 GCA_000507305.1 Breviolum minutum Mf 1.05b.01 | reverse complement strand
TGACTCGTTACCAACAACACCGCCCAATATGGTAACTGGCGGAGATGAACATCTGAATCACCCCATCATTCAATATCATTCAGGTCATCATATAATTTACAAACCCGCACTCCAGGGTCTTTGTTTGCTCAGTGGTGATCAAAGTTTTAGTTCAAATCATAATAAGAAACCATTTTAGTCGAGATGATCCAAATATATACCTTGTTGAGGCGCTTTGAAAATCATTTTTTCCCCTCCAAAATGGGTGTTTTAGTGGGGCCTATAAATTCATGACGTCTGCTACCATCAACGCATCAACGCCGTCGTTGTTGAGGCTTCCTGGCGCAGTGGTTTTGGAGACCCAGAAGTCTTCCGGGGGGGCAAATCGCTGGGCCGACCGAAGTTGTGGGTGGATTTTTGGTAAGGGAAACCCGATCTTCAACAGTTGGGACCTTGAAGAATTTGTTGTGATATAAGGCGATTTTATGTTCAAGTGGACCACATGGAACAATTTTTTCTTGGTGGCAAAGGTTCAAATTCCCACCCAAAACTACCTGATATGTTCATGTTGGGAATTTCTTCTCGTTTGTTCTTCATCATATTCATGTTGTTTTTTGTTTTTGTACGTTCTTTCTCCTCCTTGCGTGTTTTGTCTCAGCACACACACACACATGATACGAAAAAATCACAAAAAACATATAAGATATTTTTCCATACGGACTAACTATTACTTTCTTTCCCCCTATACAAAAAAAAGGTACCCTCCAGGGAACTAACATATCCCACCTGGAGAAAAGGAAAATCAATAAACTCATCTTCAAACATACCACTGATTGGGGATATGTGATCGTTCCCAGGAGGGTAACAACGAAGTATGGCTGCTTAAAACAAAACTCATCAAAACTCGATTTGTTTATTTTTTCGACTGACGGAAGCCGACCTCAACCCCGGACTGGATCAAACAAATTTATACTTAGAGGTTCAGGATACTTAGTAACTGGTTATATGTAGGTTTATAAGCCTAGTTTGGGGACATATAACCCACTTATAGGGAATAACCCTGGTTACTATCCACTTATTAAGTATCCTGAACCTCTAAGTAGAGTTTAGTTCACTCCATTTACAACGAGTCCCTTATGCTCACTAATCCCTTCTACAAGTGGTTTTGGGTTGTGGGTTAAACGGGTACCTAAACACCGCACCTAACAGGGTATCTATTTGGAGCACTAATTTAGGGAGAAAAAATGGGGCCCACTTTAGTATGGCGGACCAGGCGATCAACTGCCGAAAAATCCCGATCTCCGGATCTCGGAAGCCGACCGACCAAGAGTCAACCCCCTAATTGGATTAGCTGTGAGGCCTATGTACCTTGGAAGCATGGGCTCCTGTGATGTACTTTACTGCACCGGTGCTGTTTCTTGGAGACCTGGAGAGCTGTGCGTTGGTTCCAGATTTGGGTGAGTTACATGATGTGATTCGTTGAGGTTTTTTGGATTTGGTATATGGGATAGATATTACGGTAAGGTAAGGTAGATAAGGTAGGCAAGGCATGAGAAGGTCTAATTATAGGTAGAGAAGGTATATAAAGATCGGATCTACTTATGGTTTCTTCTCCAAATTTCTGCTGATACTGTTGCTGGAAGAAATCCTGCACCACTTGATAGGTAGTTTCTCCCATTATTTACAAGGTTTTATACATGCCAGGTGGTGCAGGAATCCTTCCATCAACAGTATCAATGGATTATTCTAGTTCTTGTAATAGGTGGTAGGGAATTTATTTTCAGGCAATATGCTTATAAGCGGTATATACTGCCAATTTGGTGATTATATGCTACCATTGACCTAATGCAAGAACTTGAAACATTTGTTGATGATACGTTGCCCTTCCTCGGGGTTCGTTTTCCAACCGGGAAGCTGTTGGTTATCTTGTTGCCGGATATTCCAGGTATACATACCTGGAGTTTAACATAGCTCCTAAAAAGTTACCTTCCTAAAAGGATCAAAAGGAATCCGGATCCTTTTCCAACCATCATTCTTCAGGGGCTTTTGCTGTAAGACTTTACACATCATGTTTAGAGGCTTGAAATGATGATAGTCACACCTGGTTTTCTGTGGTGTTTCAGCTTGAAAGATGTATTCTTCATAAACATTCCACCATGAAGAAGTCCAGCTGGACTTGGTAAACTTGTTAGGGTGTTGGGATGCTGCTGTGATATGCTTTTGTTGGTGACGATGACTATGTTTATGACCATGACTATGATGAAAACTATCATACCAACACTAGTAAACGATGCAAATGTAGAATTAATGATGAAATAGTGCTGATAGTGCTGATTCGCCTCTTGTTTTATTATTTGTGTTGATGCAACACTCAAAAATGGGAAATCAGAACTGTCCTGAACTGGTAATACTTTTGGTAAAAATCATCTTCCAATTAGAATCGAAGGGGTCGGAACCCTTTTTTTATCCTTTGTTCGTTGTAATCGTGTCAGTGGACAACTAAGATTCGACTTACCAACAAAAAGCTGCTCAGAACAAGATGGGTTCCGAGCCGATCGTTATAAATGGAGTTATGGGCCCCCTATAAATGGCCAAAAATGAATGCGTAACTGGAGTTATTTCACCCCTATACCCTCTGGTAAACTAACATAGCAATGGAAAATAATGGAACATCACCATTTTCAATACGAAATACATCTTCAATCCGGGTCCATGAATTCCAGCCAGCTATGTTAGTTTACCGGAGTGTAGATGGAGTTATTTCGCCTTACTTGGCCCACCTGGGTTTTGGGCCCACCTTAAAGGACGACGAGACTTGTAAGTTGGGGGCGTATCCTCCCCGGCCCTTCATCACAGTGGATCTCGTGAAGGTTTTTTGTTGGGGGCCCTTTATCAAAATGAACGGATTATTATATTGTATTTTTTCATGGTTTTTTGGGGTCCACTAATGGCATTTGTATGTGAATTATTCATGAATCACTTTGGTCCGATCCTTATGAACCGACCAGGATTTCATGCTTCATGTCCCTCATGTGGATTTTTGGTTGAACCGTTGCTCAACCTTGCTCAATTTTTGGCCCTCAGGGTGCTGTTGTTTGAAGATTCAGTTTCACATATTTCCTGCGCATTTTCAAGAAAGGCTCCGTTGGATTTCCAGATGTTTGTTCCCCACGTGTTTTTGGCAAACGAATGAGGTTTTCATGCGAGCCCTCAAGATTAATTAAAAACATATGAGGTAAGATTAGAACTACACTACCTGAAACAAACAGTTCGTCTCTTAAAATTATACCATCCCAAAAGGATTTGTTCAATCTTCCAACCATCAATTTTCAGGTGCCTCAGCAGCATGCTTAGCCAATGACCAATGACCTGAGAAAAAATGTTGACTCGAATCTGGTTTGGGGTGAATGGATTGTAATTCGCGACTTTTGGTGGTAGTGGAAAAGTTACTAGAGTGTCCGGCTGGAAGTGATCGTAACGATCGTTAGTAAGTTGCTTTATTTCACCTTTTTAGACTTATAACCTACTTATAAAGGGTTACACTCCGGTAATCTAACATAGCAATGGAAAATCCACCATTTGAAGATGTATTTCCTATTCAAGTTGGGGATTTTCCATTGCTATGTTTGTTTACCGGAGGGTGTATAATCCATTTACTAAGTACCACGGACATCCAAGTAGTGAACACAAAGAAAAGATCGAAGCCAAAGGAGTAGTTGAACTCACATTTGGTAAGGTTGAGATGATGGCAGGAGCAGCATGTAGACTTAAAGACAACTGATTCCACAATTCAAAAGAAGCATTGTGTTTATTCCTAGAGCCCCACAACCTCTATTGTTGAAGGTCAACCCCTCAAAACAAGGCATTTTCCAAGCAAAACAAGGGTCCTTTGGGTTCTAGGTTTATCCATTGGATTTACCACTCCCGAAAATTGACATCGCACCTGTCAGGAGGTTTTGTTCAAAGGAAGGCCTCATTTGAAGCAACCCCAGTGTTTTAGGTGCGAACTGTTAGTTCTGGGGAGGGCATTGAAAAAGAAAGGTTGGGAAGTCACAAGGGAAATGCATCCTCAGGCCAATTTTTAAGAGAATTATTACCCCCCTGAAAACTACCATAATATCCTATGAAAAATGATGGTTGGAAGATGAAATTTCCAATTAAATATATGGTCCCTTGTTTTTTGGGGTGGGGACGGGACGAATTCCTTCATTCTTCGGAGGTGGTAATGTTTATTCTTTTTTATCCCAAGTTTATTCAACCCTTAAAACATCTTAAAACTATAGGATGGAAGTTGAATCGGAAAAATCAAACTTGTAACAGTTAACGGTGTGTTAAGTTCATTTCCAGCAACTAAGGGGTTATACTTCAACAAAACTAAGTACCAGCAGGACATCCCAATTGGATGTTTACTTTCATCCAATTTCCATTGCAACAGAAAAAGGTGTGGGAAATTTGCTCCGGAAATCCGACGGGTCTTCCGTGACCTTTCTGACGGAAATCCTCCGCCCATGCGACGTGACCTTCCTCGCGTTGCCTTGCTGATCACCTTCACCTTGGTGGGGTTGGCCTCTGCCTCTCGACCCTCCCTGCTGTACCTCGGTCCATGGGAGGGTGGCAAAACGGATGTTAAACGGGCTGCTTTTAGGATTTTTATGGGCCAATTGGGGTAGTTATGCTGCAAAAATGGTGCTTAAATGTAACTTAAGAAGGAGAATCCAACAATAACAATGTTACAAGGGTTGTTCGCTCGACAAAATACTTGGTGGCACGGGAGAAGCCTTGGTAAGACTTTTTTCACTAGAAGAGCCGACGTGTCGTGTCCACGCTAGTGCGACTGCAGATTTGCGTCATTATCGACACGAGATTGCATCTCCAGCTGGTGCAGAATGTGCTTTGCGCAACATGAGAGCGTTGGTGAAAACACTTCAGGTTCTTCTGGACAAAGGAGCACAGATTTACAATTGTGGAAATCTGGACGCCAACAGTATTTTTCACATAGTCTGCCCGGCGTGTGGCCGATCTCTCACACCTCATGGAGAGACGATAGAAGGCGCCGTGGCCAGGGCTCTATCTGCCATGTTGTGTGGATTATGTGACTCATTCTGGATACCTGAGCAGACGCAGTTTTCTCTGAAGTCAAAGTGAGTGGTCCGCATGGATGTCAATTCTTCTGTCATTCTAGTCGTTTTTGGTTCGTTCACACAGCTGTGTAGCAGGGACCTGCTAGTGGTTGCATGGGTCAAGCTTAAAGCCACTTTGGGTTTGTGACTGCAAAAGGGTGCAAATGTAACAAGAAGAAGAACAACAATAACAACCAACAAAAACAAAAAACATTGTTACATCAACACCATTTTTCATGAATTTTACCTCCACTTTTTTTGGGTGGAGATGAGAATCGGTAAAAGGAAATTTCATTACGACCAAAAAACCACTTTTTGGTTGAGAATTTTCACCCCAAATTTGGTGGTTTGGTTTTCCGGGAAATCCCTTCAAAATGAGCATGGAATTCAGATGTACTCGTAGGCATTATAGAAAATTTTGGTCCAGAAGAACTTGGTTCATGGCAATTTTGTCCTTGGATCTAAGTGTATTGTGCATGTTTGCATCCTTGAAGCCTCATTGAAAGCCTCCTTGCAACAGCCAAGAAGGACAGCATTTAGAGTTTCTCATAGATCTCATAGATCCAAACAACATGTAGCTTGGGTACCTAGGTTTTCCTCAAAGAATATGAGTTATCAACAATCAACATGTCCGGATTAGTTAAGTACCAAGCATCCCATCTTGACCTCAACCTCGGATGAGTAAAGAAGTGACACTTCCGGAGCCTTCCGGAATAAGATGGTGGTTTTATCCCTTGGGCTTAAATGATTCAGAATATGACTATTACGTTGATGGGGATTCATTGGAATTTTCACCCAATGCCACCCTCCTTATTAAGGGATTATGAAGCCCACCATCATCCCCTTTTTCAGGCCTTACTAAGGCCTTAAGGCCTTGGCATTGGGGAGGGTACCCTTAGATCCCCATAGATAAGTACCATCTTTGTTTCCACCACACATTCGTTTCCATGTTTGGAAACGCAAGCAGTTACGGAGTTTTTCATGAAAGAAAACATTTGGATTGGCCATGTTTTTTTCGATGTGTTTTTTTTTTCTGATGAGCAGTAACAAGTTGACCCTTTTTGGGATGAAACACTATCCAGTTGATCATAGGGATCATAGTAAGCCATTCTAATTTAGAATAATGAATACGTTTACTATTGATATACTTAATACCCCCATTAATATTAAAGTCATTTGGCAGGCTCCCGAGGCTTAATCAATCACTAATTCATGGAATCATGTCAGGATTTTGGTTGTCGTATTTTTCAGATGGGTTGCATTACCCATAGCATCCATGTATGGAACATTTGCCTACATTTACCATAAAAATCAACTATAAATGTAGATAAATCATATACCGTACATGGATCCTATGGGTTGCGAAGCCAAAAAATCCCGGAAGGCATCACTTAGAAGTGGATGAACCACCAACAGCACCCGCGGCACCACCTTTGCCGCCGCCACCTGTGGCGCCACCCGTGGTTAACGCGTCTACGTTAGCAACATTGAGGTTCGAAACTTGGAATGAAATAAATGCTGAGTGAAACCCTGATGTTGTTGTTGCTGGTGGTGGTCATGTAGATTTTATGATGGTAAAAGCAGGTAAAATTCCCAAAAAACGAAAAAATACCACCAAAATAAAGAAAACTTAGAAAAAATGCTTAGAAAACACCAAAAAAACTGGTGGTCATCTGGGCTTAGCTTTACGGGTACCACAGTATCGTCATGTTTTCAGATGTTTTTGTCAAGGTCAAAGCCTCCCACAAAGAAAATGTCGCATTCATCGGGGTTTTGCTATGACTGTTCCCCTTGACTTGATTTATGACATCACAGGTGTGATAATTTTCACCTGTTTGAAGCCACTAACGGCGATGTTTCAAACCCCACCAAAAAGTTGACATGATTTATCACGGACACCGAAAAAAAAAAAAGGTGCCCTTTACACCAACGGTGTGATCTTCCCCGTTACAACTTGGACCCTTTTTCCTACAACATGTACACCTCCAAAGCATAAAAGATGGAAACACATTAAAAACAACATCTTCACTATGGCTAAGGCCGGACATAACTGGGAGCACTTGCAGGCGTAAGCCCATAACTCATGGGACATAACGACAGTTTACTGTAGTGCTCAGACCAATCCCGGTGTTTTTTTATAGGATTGCTTTCCAATTTTCTTGGATTCTATGAAATATGTTGATTTGTTACGGGTTCTACATAAATCTTATATAAATCAACAAATCATTTTGGAACACCCGCATTTCTTAGGGCCCGACGTTTTTTTTTGGGGGGGTCACGGAAACTTCTCCAAGAGTTGCGAGTCTCCAAGTCTCTTTAAAAGGCTTTTGAAGTTGGATCTTGCGGCAAGTTCTCCATATATGCCATGGAAGATCAACGGCCCCATGATTTCCAATATACCCTTCCCGTGCTCGAAAGTCATAGATTTTCAGGAGGTATGGAAAGACCCTTAAAACGTGCCCAAAATATCCAAAATACACTCTCAGAAGGATCGAAGGGAGCACTAGGGATGGTCAATGGTCATCAACGTTTATATCCATCAAAAATTGAATGGGACCGAATCCCAACAGACCCCTGTTCAGTAAGTTGCTAGCTAGAGCTATTAGATACTCAGGTTTTTTTGGGGGTCCGTGGACCGTGGGTCCTGTTGGAGATTTCTTGGTATTATATACCAATTATAAGGATTCCCATCATTAAAGGTGGTTGATGACTCGCCCTGCAAGACTTTAGTATTCCCTTCTGAGCTAAGGGCTAAGGAACTCCTTTTTTTGTCCCGGCAAACTTATAAGTTTTGCCAAGAATACTGACTGAGATTTACTGGTTTCACCAAGAGAAAAACCGCTCTATCCATTTGGGATTGTCCCATAGTATCCATGTATGGTATATTTAGCTACATTTACCATAAAAATCAACCAAATGTAGGTATATATATATATGTACCATACATGGATCCTGTGGGTAAACATTTCCACCGAAAAAGATTCCCCAAAATTTTGGCGCTCCACTCTTTGTGGGATGTCAGCTGTGCGGGATGACCATATTCCTGGCTGGAAGTTTGAGCACAAGAGTCGCAACAAAAAACTTGGAGGATCATCACATGACTTGGATACATGGTTAATAGCCATGGTCAGTTTTCGTCCCCTCAAGAAAAGGGTTGTTTGCACTTCCAAATGGCCGAACTCAATCCATGGTTTATAAATGGGGGAGAACCTTACCACTTATATACTAAGTGGGATGATCATCCAAGTAAGAATCTTACCAACCGGGATGATCCTGGGTTACCCTCCCTGAAACCAACAGCAGCAAAAGCCCCTGAAAAATGGATGGTTTGGAAGTTGGAATTCTACTTTCCTATTGGGTTTCGGCTTATTTAATAAGGGCCGAAACGGCCATTAGTTTCAGGGAGGGTAGTCTAATTAGTTTTCATGGCTTGCAAGGCCCAACGGACCAAGTTTCAGGGTGTTGAACATTAGCCCAAGGATGCCTCAGATCTGGAGAAGATGCAGCATCGTGCAAGCTCCTGGCAATGGCAAGTGCGTGCTGAAGCAGTGAAGTCTCCGGACTTGGAAGTGACTCGGAAGCATAATATGGGTGTTTCCAAAATCAAAGGTATACCCCAAAATGGATGGTTTATAATGGAAAACCCTTATTAAAATGGATGATTTGGGGGGAAACCCCACTATTTTTGGAAACACCCATATCTCACATCCTTTTAGTTGTTGGAGTGTTGGATCCAGGCATCCCCCCAAAAAGAAATCACAAAGGTTTCACACACTTCAAGCCACCAGCCACGTATTAATATACGTACACATACCTGTATATATGTGTGTCTATCGGAAGGTTGATATATAAAACTTTCAGATTGTCATTGATATCTAGGTGGTGGTTTCATTTTTTTTTGTTTCACCCCTACCTGGGGCCTGGGGAAGATTCCCATTTTGAATTTTGACTAATATTTTTCAGATTGATTGAAACCACCAAACAGATATATTTTTCACCCTTTTCTATCATTCCAATGATATTGTGTTTTTTTTTCCATTGAGTGTATACATCGTTTTGGGTGACCAACACCTTGATTATTTGCTGTTAGTATAGGGGATGAAAGAACCAACCTGAATAAAAATCAGGATTCAATGATTCAATCTGGGCAATTTATAACGACCTCAAGGGAATTTTCGCAGATATGGCCTTAAATCAGGCTAAGGATGTATAATAAATTGCCCAGATTCAATGGTGTGCATGTCATGTGACCGGTGGTTTTTAACTTTGCCGTGTAGCAACCACTGGGAGCCTGAGGCACTGATCAAGAAACAACCAGCAGAAGGCCCTGACAACCAGGGAGTTGTTCGATGTGTTTTTTTTGGTGCGGCCATCGACTCACCTGGTGAAGGAGAGACAGTTTGGTTGGTAAATGTTAGGACACAAAAAAATCACAACTGCCACTTACAGCGAAAAGGAATTTGTTGGTTTCTTTAGGTGGGGGGTATCTTGAAGCAAAGTATATTATGTAGTTTAAATTTAAATTGGATTGTTTGTGTGAATTTTCCTTTCTACCATGGTATTTATCATAGTCGCATCCAACATGTATAGTCGGTTTTTTGTTCAACATTTTCCCTAGTCTTTCAAAATCCCCCTTTTCAGGAGGCGTGAGATTTGCTTTTTTTTTGAAAACTCAAACCTCAGCAGGTGTGAAAGGATGTCCTGTCAAACACCGATCCTCACTAGGTATATGACTGTTGTTGACTACTTTTCGACGATGCGGACCCACTTAGACACCGTGGTCAGGTGATCACAGGGGGGAAAATTACTTCAACCATGTATCATTAGACCTACCCCCGACTCATAAGGGGACGAGTTCGCTCACCATGGGCCAATGAAAACAGCACGTATATCCAAGTCGCAGGGGGGATGATCCTCCAAGATAGGGTATGGTCCAAAACTTCTAAATATGTGCTGGGGTCCTCTAAACTCCCATTATTCCCAATATAGTAGGGGATAAACTCATCAACCCAACAATAGTGGTTTTTATACCCATTAATTATAAGGATTCCCCTCATTAAAGGTGGGATGACCATCCTCAATATAGGGAGTTTAGAGTTTAGACCCCAGCATATATAGCCTATAGTGCAAGACCACCCCCCAACCCCACCCACCCACCTTGGCGATGTTTTTTTTTGGGTTAGCATGTGTAAGAAATCTCAGGGGCCGTTTAAGGGTGATATGTAGAATCTATGAACTTCGGTGACCCTTCATCCCAAACCATACTGAATATCCAAGAAATCTCCAACAGGACGCACGGTCCACGGACCCGAACAAAAACCTGAGTATCTAATAGCTTGATTGCAACTTAGGGGTCCGTTAATAAGGTCCCGTTCAATTTTTGATGGAGAATAATGTGTTTTTTTCAAATGATCTGAAGTGAAACATCGGTACAAATTTCACACCCCCATTGGAGGATTCAGAAAGACACATGTCTCGTTTTTGTGTTGCGATTCCAGACGAAAAAATCCATTCCCTAAGAATCAGCTGGTAACCCTTGAATGGAGGGGTTTGAACCTATATCGCAGGCCTCAAAATAGTCACAATTGAGGGGTCAGGATTCTTAGGGAAGTAAAATTCTTGGCAAATCTTTCTTCCATTGGTTGGATGTTCGCGCTATTTTTTGTTGCTGTCATAGGAATTTAAGGGCCGCACAAAACCCCAGCTACCCATCTTTCTCTCCGGAAGAAATAGCTGGCCTTTTTTATAGAGATATACACCCCAGAAAACTAACATAGATACCAAAAATGATGGTGTTTTAACATGTACCTCCTTTTAAATAATATGACGTCATTTTGGGTATCCATGTTAGTTTTCGGGGGTGTAGAGGTTATTTACTATCATTCTCCCTTCAATATCACCTGCAAATTTCGTGGAGGGGGAAAGGCGAGACATTGATACCCTTAAGCCTTGCCCATGATTCTGGTGGGGGCATATTTCCTAGCTAAATGAGGCCTAACTTAAGCCTTATGTATCTTATTTATATTCATTTATAAGGAACAGAAATTTGAAATGGTATTTTTAAGTTGACAAGGTACCTGTATTTTCTGTGGGAGGGCCAATCACCAGATTCGGAGGGGTTTAAACTTCATATTCAGGATTGTGGATGGTTAGATATGGATGCTTAAACAAGAAATACTTTACTTCGAGTCATGCCCGCCATGGCATTTCAAAGTGTATTGAATCACCATCAAGGTGGTGCTTTCGAATATTTTTTTTATCGTCACCCCTACTGGGCCGGGCAAAAACCTTCAAGTATTTTTGGTTACAACCATCATGGGAACCTAAGCTGCCAAGAAATAAGCCCCTAATAAGGCGTTATCAAGGGAAACCAATGGTTAAGAGTCCCTTTCTAAGGCCTTATTTCTTGGAGGGGGGCCCCCTTAGGTTTCCATGAAATCAACTGGCACGGGAGATAAACATTGTCCCAACGTTCGACCCAACACGACAGAGGTTTGGACATCTTTGAAAAGCTTTTGACTGATCAAGATAGCTTGGTTCGAAAAGAAACTTGCTTTGGCAAAGGAAAACTGTGGCAAACAAATGGGATACATCAGACTGTTGATTGACCAGACTTGGGTCCCTACTGATTAGTTAACATGGAGTTATTGGGCCCCTATAAATGGCAGAAATACATGGGCAACTGGGGTTACAACCCCTATAGACTTGTAACTTATAACCCTACTTATAACTGGTAGGGGCCCACCTTGTGATGAAAATAAACCATTCATGGATTGGTCAACAATGCAAAAGTTTGATCGAGCAACTTCGATCTTGTTGAAAAGTTGTTGTGATGACTTTTTTGGTGACTTTCTTTTTTTGGGTTCTGATATGTTTCAACCTGAAAATGGAGATATTTGGATGAGTTGATATTTCTCAGTTTGTTGTTGTTGTTGTTGTTGTTGTTGTTGTTGTTGTTGTTGTTGTTGTTGTCGTTGTCGTGGTGGTGGTGGTGGTGGTGGCGGTGGCGGCTGTGGTTGCTGCTTTTTGATTGGTGACTTTTTCTGGCTTCCGGTTTGCGCAGCTATGTTTTGAATTGAACTACCGTAGGGTATATATATATATATATATAGAGGCTCATACTCGTACTACCCATATACTACCCTATGATGTGGGATCCCGTCATTAAACAACCAGGAACATGAAAAAGGAGGCGTCCTTTTTGTGGCTGACTTGAATGGTCACACCCGGCAACCGGGCAATTTGTTCAAATATTCAGATGGGTTGAAACCACCAACGATCGCCTTAGGGTGAATATACATCCCTGAAAACTAACATGACAATGGAAAATCCACCATTTGAAGATGTATTTCCTATTGAAAATTGGGATTTTCCAATGTCATGTTAGTTTTCAGGGGGGTAGATGTCTGAAGTCCCCAAAGATCTCCTGATGAAAAAAAAAGTTTCCGCATCATCATTGGACAGCACAAAGGAAGCCTCGCGATCTGGACCTTGGACGACTGTCTTAGAAGCCAACCTTACGAAAGGATTGGAGTTTCTCTTCGCGAAGAAAGATGGAGAACACGTTGGAGCAATGAGAAAAAAAGCACTGGGTGTTAAGGGTATATAAAGGATTTTACTACCCAGTTATATAGGGATTATAATAAGCCATTATAAGGATCCCGTCAGTAAACAACCAGTATTTCATGGAAAGTAGGATTTTTTTTTTGGTGGCTCACGTGAATGTGAAAAACACCAACACCAACAAACCCTGGTGCTCCAAATACATTTTCAGGAGGTGTTTAGACCCTTAAAACGTGCCCAAGTCATACACTCTCAGAAGGGTCTTGGAGCACTAGGGAAAGGAAACAATCCTCTTGGATTTGTTTTATTTTGGTGATTTGTGTTACGCATTGTACCCATGGATTTTTTGCACCAGTTCTGTTTCAAGGGTGGGCTTCGAAAACCACCCAAAAATATCCCTATAGTCTTCCAGTGTTACCTCCCGAGGCGAAGAACGGTGTTTGGATGGCATGTTTTTTTTAGGGGAATAACGACAAACCTAAGGGTGTTTGGAAGCCTAGGGTAAGGATTTGTTGGCATGTCCTAAGAGAGGGATTTCCCCCATCTAATCCGAAATTCTAGGGATGAAAAAGTGAAGCATTTTCAGGGAATGGTTGATTGATTCTGGAGGAAGATGAGTTTCCATTTTGACACGCGAATGTGCTGCAATAGGATTGAAACCACCAGCTAGAATACAAGCTGTTGATGAACAAAAGTCTAGCCAACCAGTTTTAATTTGAAAACTATTACATCATGACAGTGGGGTAACCAACTGGTGCTTGCTGGATGACTTGCCCGTCAGCCATTTTTGTTTCACCGTGTTTTTTTTTGCTCCCCAGGGGCTATCATATTTCTTGGTGAATAACAGCCACGTCAGGTGATACGAGCCCAACACCTACATTAGGAAGGGAATCCACAAAACGCTTCAGGGAAATTCAAGTTGAATGATATATGATCATCCATTCAGCTATACACTAGTGACACTTAAAACAAACTAGAAAACCCTCCAAGTCCTCCAAGAAAAAAACTTCAAACACATGTTAGTAGGAAACATTTAATTTATTCTTGGGAGGTTTCAGTATCGTGGACAAATCATGTTGGGCAAACAATTCAGGTGGTTCAATATTACCGTGACCCAACTTGAGAATGATCTCACAGCTAACTCGTTGGAGCTCAGGGTCATCGCAACTACACCATCCAAACAAACAT
This sequence comes from Breviolum minutum Mf 1.05b.01, assembly GCA_000507305.1. NCBI lineage: Eukaryota > Dinophyceae > Suessiales > Symbiodiniaceae > Breviolum > Breviolum minutum. The sequence goes on along the minus strand of DF239081.1, from coordinate 317,667 downwards.
TTCAATCGCAGATTTCCTTAGGTACCTTCTTACATACCACTACCGCTTAATATAAGTCAGCACCTCCATGTTTCGCACAGTATCTGTAAATGTTGGTTATTTATATAGTATTTGATTATACCGACATAATTTGCTGCCAATTTGACCATAAAAAACCATACAAACTGTATATATCCTTTCAAAACCTGCTGACCCCCCCCCAACAAAAAAAATCCGTAGGTTCTGCAAGCTGCTCTTCAATGCCAGCAGTAGCAGCGTCCGTGCCGCCGGAGTAGCAAGCTCCCCTTGTTGGACGTCCTTGGTGGAGCATGAACCAACGGAAGCGCTGCACTTCTTTCAGCAGCTGCTGACGGATGAAAAGCCACTGGGCCAGAAAACAAAAAACATGGGAACCTGAAAATGAAGGGAAGATGAGATTCCTTAGATGAAAGTTTGGCCATATTCAAGGGGACATGTAGGTATATAAATAAATATTCCATTAGAATCGTGTTTTTTCTGAGAAACCCAGCCACGATTACCATTGATCTTATCCCAACTCCCAACCGGCCTAGCTGACTGGCCCAGTCACCACAAGACACTCATGAAACGCCAAGGCAGGTTGTCTCTGAATAAGCAAACAATTTTGGGGGGTCGGAATGACCGAAGATTTTTTTTTGAAATTACCAATTGGATCCATGGGACGATTGTATATTTACCTACACCCCTGAAATTTAACATGGAACCTGAAAATCACCTGTTTGAAAAGGAAACTCATCTTCCAAACCTTCATTTTCGGGTTCCATGTTAATTTTCAGGGGTGTACATTCAGGTGATTTTTGTGGTTTTCATGTAGGTAAATATGTACCTGTCCCATGGAGCTTGCGGGATTTGTTGAAGTGTTTAAAACGTTTTTTACTAGGTGGTGGTTTAAAATATGTTTGTTTTCCACCCCTATAGGATGAATGGGAATAGCATATTTCCCTAACTACATTTACCATAGCAAAAAAATCAACCATTAGATGTAGCTAGATATACTGGTTGGTGGTTTCAATTTTTTTAGTTTTCATCCCTACCTGGGGAAATGATCCAATTTGACGAGCATATGTTTCAGATGGGTTGGTTCAACCACCAACCAGTTTCTATTTCATGGTCCCAAATGGCTGAGTTTTTTTGGTGAGAGAGAAGGGGGGGCTGCTCGACACTGTAAGGGATGGTTAACCGTAGGGTCTTACATACTGTACCCATCTTAAGGATTCCCTTTTAAAGGTGGGATGATCATCCGTGAGAATTGATATAAGGAATTTAGACCCTGGAACACATGAAATAACTCTACAAAATCAGGAGTGGGAAGCAGTTTTTCTACAATTTATTGTGGCAGCAACTGATGCGATGTAACCCCCCAAGTTGTTTTTGTTTGTTTCTGTTTTTGGTGCCGGTAAACTAAGCCTCTTTATATCAGGATCTTCTAAGTTTGTAAAAAACACTTTATTCACTCAGACACACCCTACTGATTTTCTCTTAGCTCCACAAAAATGAATATCATCACTCCTGATGTTTCTTTGGCGTTTTTTGTTTCTCTTGTTTTTCGCCACTGAGATGGAATGTGCGCTTTGCGGTAGCCCAATGCCCTATGTGGAAATTTCTAATGGAGTCAGATGCCCGGCAGACGTTATTCAGACGTTGTGCTTTGGATGATGGCTGGACAAAGATGTTGTTCCCTGCATTGTTGTTGACAGATGCCGGGATACCCACCAGCTATTACAACAAACACAGAATAGACCTCCCTGGAATATGTGCGCATATGCACGTTATGATGAACGTATGAACGTTACGTTGTAGATGAAAAAAATGTAAAGCTACGGGTAAACTTACGCATGTCATACATTCCATTTTGAGGTATGGTCAAGATATCTTCAAGGTCTCAAGTCTTGTTTGGGGAAGATCAATGAATATATGTTTTGGTCAGGGTTTTTCAGGATGTTGTTTTGCAACATGCAGGCATCCAATTGGCAGTGCATACCATTGTATAATCCCTACCACCTATCACCAGAACCAGGAAAAATTGATCCGAAACGAACAACGTGACCCAAGGATCCCACGGAGGGCCTTCGTTGCTTCCGCCAGCTCTTGTCCGACGAAGCGCAAAACGTGCGTGAGACGGCGGCCAAGTCGAAGGTTGCTTGGGAGGCCTTGTTGAAGCAGCATCCCAAGGAAGGACTAGGGAGACTTGGCGCATGGAATTTGTGCTTCCAAAACGGTTTTTTTTTTATGTTTTTTGGAGTGTGAAGGTTTAAATTGGTTTGTTTTCGGAGCGATTGGGGCGGGGGGATAGGTGAGGTAAAAAATTCCGGAAGCATAATAAGGAGCGATGAAGGGAGATTGATTCCTCCAGGGTTTTTTTAAGCATATCTTTCTCAGAATGATCAAGCAAATGAGAGCTTAAAGAGGATGATCACTTTCCCTAATGATGAGCGAATGAGTAACAAAGATGAGAAAACGAACAAAAACTTCTCGATGTAGGTTGTTTAGGTGCTGTATCAGGCGGGGATTATATTGATTCATTTTGGATCGCTATGAGTGGAGCGGAAATTTTGAGGATTTGTTTGGAAGTTTGTCAAGTTTTGAGACATTTTTAAAATGTTGCCCAAATTGAGGCAACTGATGTTGAGTAGGTGTTTGGGCGGTCCAGATGTTGGGGCCTACTTGGAGGATCATCCCACTTAGTAAGTAGTTAGTAACCCCCCAACTATAACAAGGCATTCAGGATCATTCAGGCCACAGGCCATTTGGAAGAGGTCCCAGAACCCGATCTGTACAGGGCACAACAACGAAGCATGGTTATTCACTGGGATGATGCTCCAAGTAATACTTACCTCCCTCACCAGGTGCTTTGGGTGTCTAAGCTAAGAGAAGATGACACAGTGTTTGTTGGAAGGGTCACGGTAACTGGGTGGGTTTGAAGTGAAAACGGAAAAGTGTCCCACCCAAAAAAAAACAGCACGTTGTAAGTTGTAAGTCAACATTTCAACCAAGGACCAAAACCCTGGTTATTTACTGTATATACTCGTAGGGGATTATGCTACCCAGTTAAATGGAGATTATAATAAACTATTCTAAGTTTTCCTATTAACCAACCAGAATTGGACCATGGTTCATGTCAACAGGGTTTTTCACGTTTTTCACGTTGCTCATCTCAACCAATCCCATACCATCCATGGGACTGGTATATTTACCTACATGATTGGTTGATTTTTTATGGCAAATGTATAGGTAAATATAGCCTACATGGATCCTATGGGTTATCAGTGAAGTCTAAAAAACCTATGCATGACTAATTTACCATGGGAATGGCATATTATTTACCAACCTACATGTACCATAAAAATCAACCATGGATCCTGTGTAGGTAAATATACCGTTCGTCCCATGGATCCGATGGGAATCTCAGGATGTTTCTGGTTAATAGGTGGTAGGTGATATATAATCGCCCAATAGGCAATATATAAGTGGTATAGAGGTGATATATATATATATATAATTATATGAATATGGCCAATTGGGTGATTATATGCTACCTACCTACCTCCCACCTATTGTTCAGGAACCAGAAACAACCATTTTTCCACCAATCTCAGGATGTTTAAAGAGCTCTTTTATAAGCAGCAATGGGTGGCAGTGGCCGCTTCACCAGCGTGGTCATTTTTCGTAGAAGAAAACCGCACAGAAGCTGTGCGACTTTTTCACTTGTTGTCACTTGGAGCTCTGCGTTAAAAAAAAAAACTAACATTCCCGAAGATGAACATAGAACCTGAAAATGATGGTTCGGAAGATTATTCCAGACTCTTCCAGGGGTGTATTCTCAGGTTCCATGTTAATCTTCCGGGGGTGTAACGTTCCCTAAGAATCCAGACCCCTCCCGATCGAACAGGACGTTTGGGGTTCCAATCCCATCCGAAAAGAATAGGAATGTAGGGGTAATCCCAAAATCTTAGGACATACCTGGATTCTTAGGGATTGCTGGTTTGAAAATGGGCTATGACTTGAAGATGTTTGGTTTATCTGTTGAAAATGGGGATTTTTCAGCCTGTCATGTTGGTTTTGTTGGGTGTTCATGTTGTTCTTCCATAGCTGGTCGAGTATATCCCTTCCCCCTATGAAATATATATTTTTTTTAGAAGTGTACTTCAAGACGTAATATCCCTTTTGAAACATTGTCCTAAATGTTGTTTCGGATTTTGTTGTTGGTTCATCGGGCTCTCTCATTGACCTTGGAATTGCGAAGGTTTCCCTTTTCTTAGGATTCCATTTTTTCACCACAAGGTGGGCCCCTACTAGTTGCAAATAGAGTTATGGGACCCCCATAAATCATGTACAGCTTCATTCCCTCGTTCCCTACAAAGGGCCGGCCAGTACAGTTTATCGTTATTTTTGGAGTATCAGAAACTATATGGTCATTTGTGGTATCATTCAGGTATTGCCCTGCTACCAGCAACAGTGGCAAGTAAAGTCAAAGGTCTACTGAATTGACGTAGAACTAGCATGGATTGACGGATTTTAGATGTTGAATTGTGGTTGAGCACATTTCGGAACACTGTGTACCTTGTATCTTCCACCCAGTAACATTGGCACATGAATGGTTCAAAGGGATTCCCTACTAAAAATATAAACCATACTTACCCTAAGGATCCCTTTCCCAAGTCAAAAATAATATTCCCCTGGAATTGTTGATGATGAATCCCTACTTAAACAAGGTTGCAGATCTGTCCCTGGAATACATGTTCGGAAACAAGCTGCCACAGATGGTACCAAGCTGGATCTAAATATTGGTGAAACCAGGGTTTGGCGGCTTGATTCAGGGCCAAAATCTACAACCCCTGATGGTCTTTTCCAAAAAACCCATTGAATTTGGTTGGTGTTTGGACTTTGAGGGCTATGTGTGTTTTCTTTTTTTGTTTTTGTTTTGGGGTCACTCCAGATCTGCGGGAAATGTGTGGACATTAGTCCTGGCTCCCGGGACTGCGCCCGTTTCTGCTAGGTAACAGTACCATACATGGATACTCATGTGTTTTTGGTAGAACTTACCTATTATATATAGATTTACCTACGCCCTTTGGAAATCAACCCGGCCCAATTCCTGAAATTTCGATGGGTAGATGGGATTTTTTTTGACTAGGGATTGAATTCTTAAGGGGAAAGTTACTCGACAAGTTGGGTTCTAACTTCTTTAGCCCACAGGATCAATGGGAGTTTTGTCCATTTTCCCTACGCATTTACCATAAAAATCAATTAAATTTGGCAGGTAATTATACCAGTCTCGTTGATCCTTTGGGATAAAAACAATTCTGTTTGGGTAGCATGTAAACGTCAGTTACCACGGTCCTACCATTATCAAAATGTGTGTTTTTCCGCCGGGTTTTTCCCATCATGGCCAAAACACATCCAACAAGGTCCACGGATGATGATCGGAAAATAAGACTTGAAACTGTGATGTCACCAGCATGGATGCTTCAGTTGCAGGGTTGTGGTGATGAACATTTGCTCAGTCATTTGGTGGTTTGGGCTTTGGTTCTCGGTTCCCCCACAACAATTGATTGCTTCACTCTACTGAACAGGAGTTCGTGTATTCTGTTTGATTTTGTTTCCATGGGAAATCACCGTCAAATCACCAATGTTGATGTTTTTTNTCAGGAGATGAGTTGTATGTCTACCCTCACCTGACCCGATCAGGCTGACATAAGTCCGATGGATGCGGCAGCCTGTCTGAGTAGTTCAAGAAAGGAACATCGTGACCAAAGCCCATCTCACTAGTATCACTAAGCCAAGGAAACCTGAAATCAATGTTCTCAAATTCTCCATTCTTCCCATCATATTCTTAATGACAACCCTCACCTGACAACTTCCACCCAACATGTCATGGTGGGGATCACTCGAAGTAAAGTAATTTTTTTGGCTCGTTTTTTGTTGAACCATCAAAGGTTTTCAAGTTTTAGGACAACGGACATGTTTTTTCTTCAGACATGTTCTTGCCAAATTGCCTCCACAATAATCATGCACACACCAAAATACATTGGTTTTGCCAGCAAGGGTTTGCGGAATTCCTTTTTAATAACCACTTGGTGACGGTTCTTATTCAAAGTTTTGTTTTTCAACACCCCCGAAAACTATCATGATACTAACTCACATGGAATGGAACCCAAAAATCGGTGGTTTGTAGATGTTTCTCTTATCTTGTTGGTGGTATTTTCAGGTTTCAGCGGTTAGTTTTCAGGGGTGTAAAAGTAGGTTTTGCTGGGATTGGTTAATTGGTTGGTTGCGCTCACAATAGCACTTGGCCATTTGGGGGAATGGACATGGTCCAAGAAACTGGAAGTTTGGCAGTGTTTTGAAGATTGAAAAATACTTGGATCCATTTTCGAAATGGAACCGGGTTCAAAGAGGACACGGAATTACATTTGCACAAATTTTTCAGCTGTTTTTCATGGTTTTGTAGTGGTTTCACACAGTTTTCCAATTGGGTTGTAGGGATGTTTACCCAACCTGTTTGGGAACAGCCTCCTCCGTTTCAGACATCTAGAAACATACCATACTCACCAACATTTTTTGAAAGAAACAAAAGTTTTGATTTGCTCAGAGTTGTGGTCTAGGTCTAGATAGAAGTCCTTGTCGGTGGTTTTAGCATTTAACACGTCTAATGTGAAAACGTTTTTTTGCGAGATGATCCAACTTGAACATTTCAAAATGGGTTGCGAAACCGCTGACGATATTGTCCTCATATCAAATTATTGCTTGGTGTAAACTTCCAATATCTTTAGCCTTCCATAAATACCCAATAATACTTAAGTGTCCACAGACACCCAAAACACCTCCTGAGAAGGGTTTGTGAAAGGGTTCCTTTCAGACCGCAAAAGTATGACGGGTGGATTTTGGAGGACTAGGGTATAGACTGCGTCCTGCCCCCTTCCCAGCAACAGTCACACAAATCAAGGTTGATAGAGATCCCTACTAAAAAGGTACTAATCCTGGCGGTGACTGGAATGCTGGGGCCCGGGGGGTAGATCCAAAGTACATATATCAATATGATTCAATCACTTTGCCACATTTTTTTCCGTTCGGTTGAGGTTTCCTTCTCCAAATAGTCAATTTTGATACAGAAGACAATGACGTCAATTACGTATCTATACCAAGGTTGTGTCCAAAAATGAATGGTTTCGTTTCGATGTCGGAAGCGGCAAATCAAATTGAATGCGCCATGTCCATTCGAGAAAGCAATGTGTTTGAATGCCTCCAGTCAACGTATGGACAAGATATGATGACGTTTCAATTAAAAGGACTCATTGCCCACAACACCCCGAACTGATCGTTACAAATGGAGTGATGTCACCCTTGGTTCCATGGCCAAAAATTCATAGGGTTTCACTGGGGTGTCCTTTCACCCCGATGTATAAGTGGAGTTATTTTTCCCCTTACTTATAGCTGGTTTTTGGACCCACTTTGTTTCATAAACCATTGTAGGCGATCCCCTCAGCAACAAACTGATGATTTCATGGTTCATGCCATGTCAGGGTTTAACGTATGTATATATATATATATCTCCATCCACCAGTTTTCTCTTTCCAACAACTTGATGGTTTGCTCTCTTCAGGAAGGCGCTCTTAAAAACAACGAATGTGTCCGAAAAAGTGGCGTTTTTAGATCTCTTCGAACGTTTCTTGGATGCTTTTGGCCTTTGGAGGTATTTTTTTTTACGATTTTTACGCATCCCATGGGATGAAACTCACCATCCAAAGCACCAATTTGGGAGAATATAATTTGAAACTTTTTCGATGTGCATCGTCAGCAAATTCATTTGGTTTTAGAGTATGTTTCACCTTTTTCCCAAGCATCAAACAAAAGCAAATCCAAGGTTTAGTCAAAGTTGATGCTCGTGATGTTCGAATTGCTGCACTTTCATCTCCTGCATGGAAAGCTTTCCTGCAACAGAATCTCACAAGAGGCGAGGATTTTGATGAAAGCGGATGAGATGAGTAATTCTCGAAGAGGAAAATGTGGTATGCTGGTAGATAGCATTTTATGACCACGCAGATTTTGGCAGTATTGTACTACATGTACCAATAAGATATACAATGAATAGTTCTTGCCTTTGAGGTGTTTACAAGTTACAAGGCCATGTTAGCCCTCAGAACCAAACTTAAATCCAACACAGGAACATTGCTGTGTAGAATGGTCCAATGATTGGGTTGGCAAATTATTTGGGCTTAACGATCCACCGCGCCATGGATGTGTTTTTTTTAAAACCATACATGGGTGCTACGGATTTTTTAGACATCATGTTATTTTACATGGTGATCCATGAGACTTGGTATATTTAGGACCTACATGGATGCTTAATTTTTTTAATGGTATATCTCTAGTTGGTAGAATACACAAATTCCCTGGATCCTATGTTTTGTTTTATATGTTTTTCTATGAACCAGGCCAAGAATTTGGAAATTCTCTGATTCAGTCCTGCTGGGAGATATACCACCTACAAATCAAAGACCATCCACCGCCTTTTTGGTTGCTACAAGATGGGCACAAAAAAGGACCTGTTATAAATGGGATGAAATTGAACGCCTAGAAGTAGGGTGAAATAACTCTAGTTACTCATTTTTTCGGGTGGTGGTTTAGTTTCAAAGATTCTTGAAATTTTCACCCCGGATCCTTGGGGAAGATGAACCCAATTTGACGAGCATATTTTTTTTCGGATGAGTTGGTTTAACCACCAACTAGCATTTATTTGTTGGCGATTTGCGGGGGTTATAACCTCATTTAGAGTCCATTTTGTGGCGTTGCCTTAGCTCTTAACAGGATCTACCTATAGGTTCTGTTTGAGCACATTTTGGACCAGGTAAAATTTTGAGAATTATGTACCACGTCACCCAGGCATTTTTGTAAAGCCAAAAAGGAAAAAATATTGAAGCAATGACAGGGATCATTAAATTGCCCATTTTGCGGGGGATCAAATTTTGATGGAAATCTATGATAATTTGGAGGAATTTCCCTCATACTAATGCATGAAGTTTGGCTTGGTGATACTGTTGATGGAAGAGATCCTTCACCAGTACATGTGGCATATGGTAAATTTCCAATTATTTACAAGGTTTCATATATCTCAACCAGTGCAGGATTCCTTCCATGAACCGTTTTTTCCCTGCATGACCCCGTGGCATGTTTGAAGCATCTTGCTGTTGGTCAGGTCTCCATCTATTCAACTTTTTACCCAGGGGCAATTCACGAAAGGCAGATGACCTTGCCTTACAGAAACTTAGCTTGCAGTGATTCAATCCCATAGGATCCATGGGAATGTAGTATATAATTTGGATAATTTGTGTGGTAAATGTAGCCTAAATATACCATACATGGATCCTATGGGAATGACTTGTGTTTGTTTAATGTGTTTGTTTTTTTTAATAATGGGTTCTATCGTGGTAAATCAACATGTTTCACCAATTTCACCACCATGGTGAATATTTTGATTTTTCTCCAAACAACTTGAGCAAATCTACGATGATGAAGTTCAATGATTTTCCGTTAGCACCTCAAACTCGGCAGACAAGTCGTGACCTTGTTTGGACCCATAAGTCTAACTTTTTTGGGGAATCATTTACGGTCACATTGAAAGAAGCTGGTCGGTGGTGGTTTCAAATAGTTTCTATTTTCACTCCGATACCCAGGGAGATGATCTAATCTGACGACTGCGCATACATTCCAAGTTTTGAAAAGCCCCCAACTATCGGAAATCTCCACATTGTGCAATCTAAATCCTGTTTTTTTTAATTCAGGGCGGAAAAGAACAAGGACATGAGAAATTTTCCGTGACAATGTTGTGACAGAAATTGTTAAACAACACTCGCAAGGTGTTGGTACTGTAGGATTTGGGGGCCGGCATTTCAAAGTTGCATCTGTGGTGAAATAGGATTTTTCCGACCTTTTGGCTTCCAATACGAATCATGGACTATGTTTTGCAGTTTCATGGGACACAAATCATGCTTTTATGTGACCATCTTGACCATCTTGACTTGTTTCAACTCTTTCACCAAAGCGTTAGGGTTCTAAAATTGACAGATTCAGAATTAGCATCCGTTGACGGAAACATATTTTGTATAAATCTCAGTTGATCTCATCATTGAAACCTTGAAAATTCTGGGTGGTGACTTGCACTGCCAAACAACAGACATCCCGCAAAAAGACAAACACCTCGAGTTTGTCGGTGGCGGACCTCCTGGCAATTCTGCGAAAACGTGACCTTTTTTGGGATGGTGAAAAAGTGATGAACCTTTCGAAGCTCCAACGTTTGGGGATGAAGTTTGGTCACGAATTGAATCACCTGGCTCTGTTCTTTCTTGCCACCAGAAATTAGAGATGCACTGTTAACAATTTCACCAAAGGGGTTACGATTTCCAAGACATACATTGTTTCAATCAAATATTTTTTATTTTCACACCGATCCTTGGGGAAGATTAACCCCTTTTGACGATCATATTTTTCAAAGGGGTTGGTTCAACCACCAACTAGATTATTTTGGGCCTCTGTCCGGTTTCTATGTTGCATGGATTTGCATGCTCCCAAATCATAGGGATTTTTGCTCCCAACTGCAACCACCCTACCGGAACACCAAGGGCAGCGACAGCCATTGATCGTCAGGGACATTCGTTGAAGCTGGGTACCGAGTTACTTTCGGAACTGATCTGGGTCTGTTGGGGTCAAGAATAAGTGATGTCATCATGGGAATCTAAGGGTACGAATATCCAATTTCTCTCCCAAGAACCCCCCAAGAATTTGAAATAGCTAGCCTTATGAACCAAACGTGACGGTTTTTTTTGCCACCGGTTGTTTGTCCGTTGATGTACTTATAAAGAACGTATGGCATCGTATACATCGAACCTGAGCTCCACGAGATTTTTTTACGGATCACAGTCTTGGTGAAGGAAAGATTGACTCCCAATATCGCCTTTTGGAAAATTTGTTCATTGGTGAATTATTGACCAAGGAAACACCGAGAAGTAAAGGAACTTTTTCGATTTGCATCTTAAGCAAATTCAAGTAATATGATGGCACATGTCCTTTTTTTGTGGATCATTGGGCTATACTAGGCCAAATTCTCCAAAAGTGACATGCAAAATTAGGAATACGAATCTGCGCGAAAAAAAAACTCTTCTCAGGACTGGGGACAGCGGCGAAACGGATGGTTTTTGGCCGAGTTTGACGTCGATGTCGAAGGAGGAGATGCAGAAAATCTTGAAGGCTTTGCCTTCGGAAGAGCTAGTGCAACTGGCAAAAGAGTTGGATTTGATGGCACATATGGGAGATGCACCTTGGAGGTTTATGAGTTGTTTTTGTTGTGATTTTGTTGAACAAGATGAAGGAAGATGATGAAGTGTTCTAATTGTTGGAAAATTGATGACGGTGATGATGATGGTGATGATGATGTTGTTGTTTGTGATTCTGATTCGCGTTTCAAATCCAACCAACAACTGACACATAATGCAAGTCAAAAACTGAAACATGCCGATTCGTTGAGGTTGAATTTGCAGAATTGGTCGAACAACTGCCAGTCACACAGAGTAGCTTGGTGGAGGTGATGGTTGGGTGAAGTCGCAACAAAACAGTTCTACCAATGTTCATACTTGGAGAATCATCGCGGTTAGGAAGTGATGATTAACAACCATGGTTGGTAAGTCCACCAAGTAGGGCTGTTCCAGTTCCAAATGTATATATAGGGGTTACCAACTACTTACCAACTGAGATGATCCTCCAAGTACTCTCCATGGAAAAAATCGGCCACCAGTTGAGACAGAGAAAGTTGTTTTTTTTGTCCCGAAAGTGCAGCAAAAGGGTTCTTTCAAAGGAAGGTTGCCGTATGTATATATATATACATATAGATACATATACATGATACATATTTGTGATATATGATTATATGATGATCTTGATCTGATTTCTTTGATGTGATGATGAATAGTTGACCACCAACCCTCACAGTAGCTGACCACCAACCTTAGAAGGCTGCTGTGGAAATCTGCCGAAGATGGAGGAAGGGCTGAGGAAAGGCTGCTAAGAACGACTCATGATCAATGAACAGTACAACCCCACTTCGCACGTAAGCTAGAAACCTAAAGTTTCATTCAACACTTCCAAAATCCTCGGGAAGATGAATCAATTTTATCAAATAATTTTCAAAGGGGTGGCCCAACCACCAAAAACTTTGAGCAAAGGATATTGTACTTGTGCGTGCTTCCTCACCTACAGTGCCCTTCTTTACAAACGATCCATGTGTATGTTGCAAATCCTTCCTTTTTATCCTTTGGTGGAATCAGACAAAGGCAAATCCCAAAGATGATTGAAAGTTTTCACAAATTGGGAAAGGACAATTTTTTTCATGGAAGGACACAAAAAAAGGAATGTAATTTCAAAAGCGCTAACAGTTCCAACATTTGTTGATTTCAATTGAATTTCTGTTTGATTTCTTTCACGCCGATGTTTTTTCTGGAAGATTTGAACCGAAGTTGAGGAGATTGAGGAGTTTTTGTTTTTTTTAGATGGGTGGTTCAACCAACCAACTCTGGACGGTTTTCTTTGAATAGCCCTTTCTCAGGAATTCATCAAGTTGAACTTTCTCTAAAACAAAACTCGATGTTTTTTTCAGTGGAGAAAATCGCGGCTGTTTTTTGTGAGGTTTGGTGGACATGCTGCAACGTTCCGATGACGTAGGGTTGCTTGGGCAAATGGCAAAGCATCTTGGACTGTGCAAGTCATGGGGGTTTAGCTATGTATTTTGGATGGATACATATTATATATATATATTATCATGTTTGATAAATCTATATCATGTCATATATAGTAATGCACTGTTAGTCGGGTATGTTTTAATGTAGGAGTTTGCGGCTATGATCCGTCGTCATACAACTTGTTTTTTATTTCAATACACATACATTGATGTATTATGTATTTTTATTTTTACATCGATATATAGTATTTACATGTCTATACGTTTACAAAGAGAGGGCGGGAGACCTGAACAAAAAAGATAAGTTTCACCGCTTTGTATGTTCCCGAGCATCCTGGCGTGGTTAGGATCCATGTGCAGGTTTCTTTGAAATTATCATCCAAATTCATGTTTCTCGAGTGAGTACATCACTTCATTTTTTGGGCCTGCCTCAAGATTGCAGCGGGGAGCAAATATTCATGGTCATTTTACTCAGGGGCCTTTAAGTACTAACCATAACTATGATGAGGAAACGTTTAATGGACCTTTATCATTACTTACATATTAACAACTGGAAACACGTAACGGACTTTTAATTTACCCTCACTATTTGCTGTGAAACAGTGTTTGCGCAGAACCCAAACTACATTCATTTATGTTGACAGCTGCCTCCCATCATCTGCCAAAAACATGTCTTTTTAGGTATCCCATGACCTTGGCTTCAACACGTTTAGTGGAACTATCCCGCAAGAGCAGCTTGGATGTTTTGAAATTACAGTTGGAACAAGCAGGCTTGGACTGGCTTGGCTTTGTGCGCAAAGAAGTTACAGTATGAGTTTGATGTCCTAAACACGGAGTAGCAAGGAGTACCAAGGAGCTTTTACAGAAATTGGTTTCTTTATTTGAGCTGGACCCTTTGTTTTGTTAACACGTGGGTGTTACTCACCAGTCAGCTTGTTTTGAGAGAATCCAAGGGTTATATGTTGGAGTAGGATTGGTGGTCTCAATTCGATTGTAGGGGAAATCCTGTTCTTAGGACATACCTGCATATCCCGGATTATACTCCTGTCGTGTTTCTCTCTAAACTTACTGAACATGTACTCCATCTAAAGTGCGTTTAGGTAAGATTTTTAGCATGGCAAAATGCGATGTAGGGGCACTTTGATATAGGGATTTTTGGTGACTTGTGTGTCCTGATTTTAGAGTTCAGTATTTGGGTACCCTTTTTGCAGCATGGGGCATTGATTTTGGAGAGAATTCATAGCCTTATTCCATGCTGATTTTAGAGATGTTAAGTATCAACGCCTCAACCCTTTGGGCCCAACACAGGCCTTGAGCCTGACATGTGATCAACAGAGAAAAGTGCCGCAGCATTGCAACAGTGAGTTTAACATGGTAGCGGAGCAGTGATCCCCAACACAGCCTGGAACGATCAGGAACTACGGGGTGAGCTACAGCAGGTAAGACAACAGACAAACGGAAGAAGGAAGCAAACAAATAGACACACGAACAAGGAGCAACAATGGCAGCACCACAAGGCAGCGCAGGACAACAAGACAATGTGACAACAATGCATAGATACAAAATACCTCCGCCATACTACAACGGAGAGTATGCAACATATGAGGAATGGAGGTACAAATTCCTAGCATACATTGGTCTTCAAGACCCGGAGTTCCCAGAACTCATACAAGTAGCAGAGGACGCCAACCAACAGATAACAAACGCATTGATAGATCAAGTCATTGCAGACCCAGACAAAGCAACAAGATGGAAACGTCTTGCAGCAGACTTGCACTACATCCTGGTCAACATATGCACCGGGCCAGCAGCAACAGTTTGCAGGCAAAACCTTCTCAACACCAACGGCCTAGAGACATGGAGACAACTACGCCACAGGTTTAGCATTCCAACAGGCACACGCTCCGTAGGATACCTCACAAAACTTCTCAAGCCAACACTGGACGAAAACAAGTTTGAAGAAGCCTTTGCACAATGGGAACACGACGTACAACGGTACGAACAAGACAACGGAACATCACTACCAGACGGAGTCAAAATAGCAATACTCCTCAACGAGACAAAGGGAGCACTTCAACAACACTTGCAGCTGAACGCCACAACAGCCACAACATACAACCAGATCAGGACCGTCATCCTGGAGTACTACCGGTCTACAGCAGCATTCATGAGAATGCAGGCACTGAACAGCACAACAACGAGCAACAACCAAGGCCCAGCACCAATGGACATTGGAGCAACGTACAAAGGATACAAGGGCAAAGGTAAAGGAAAAGGCAAAGGAAAGGGCAAAGGAAAAGGCGGCAAGAGTTACAACAACAACAGTTTCAACAACAGCTACGGCAAAGGAGGCAAAGGAGCAATAGGCCAAGGAAACCCTTTTAAAGGAGGAATGAAAGGCTACGGTTTCAACAAAGGAAAAGGAAAACAAGGACCAACAGGAGCAAAAGGGAACAAGGGACAAGGCAAGGATGTGTGCTACAAATGCCATCAGCCAGGACACATAGCAAAGCATTGCAGGATGCAGATCTACAATCTGCAAGACCCAACAGGACAACCAGTCAACGACCCAACATATGACTGGTACAACGAACAGCAGCAGTACAACGACCAACAGTGGCACAACGAGTGGCACCAAGGGTACCAACCGCAGCAGTACCCTCTAGCACTTCCAGCACCACCACAACAACAGCCGAACAGCAGCAGCAGCGGACCGGTGATCCAAGCAATCAACACCCTTGAGAATCTCTTGATTGCAACCCTGGACTCCATCAACAACATCGACGTGAACAACGTGGACCTGATGATTGACAGTGGAGCGGCAACACATGTTTGCCCGCCTTGGTTTGGCAACGAGTTCCCGCCCAACACCCTGAACGAGAACGAGAAGCCCAACTTGATTTCGGTCACCAACAATGAGATCCCTGTGTATGGCTACAGATGGATTCACTTCAACAACGAGAATGGTCAAAGCGTGGTCATTCCTTTCTACGTGTGCCAGGTGAAACAACCTATCCTATCCGTGTCAAGGCTGACACATCAAGGATTTGAGGTCAACTTCAACAGTGACACACCAGAGGTGAAGCACAAGGTGTCCTTCAACAGCACGTTGAGAAACAGGAACGGCTTGTTCTACATCAGGTTGAGGAAAGCAACAATGCCACAAGGAATGCAACTGAGAATTGAAACAGTAGAGGACAAACAAGTAGCAATGATAGCACCAACAACTATGACACCAGACGGACCACAAGTGATGAGAGGAGGCAACACGGACATTTGGGCAATGAACAACGAAGGATCTCTTGTCCGAATCCACAAAAGGTTGAGGAGAGCACTCTTCACACCTTTCAACACGGATTGTCCTATTCCAGTTGACCAACTGGAAAACTACAGGAAGACAGTCGTAAGGCAACCTGGACAACCACAACGCATTGTCACTGATTCCTTCCAAACACTCACGAAGCAACAGCAGAACAGACTGGTAGAAGGACAGGCTTGGATTGGTGAAACATGGTTCAAGCCAAAAGCAACAGCTAGACCAGTGACAACAACAATGCCAAACACTACAGCCAAGGCAATCGAAGCAGAGCACAGGGCAAAGACAACCACTGCAACACCACAAGACACACAAGCAGAAGCGCAGCAGCCTTCACAACCGCAAGCACCAGCAACAAGACATACAGGCAAGCAAACGCAGAAGGAGCCAACCATTCCCAGTACAACAGAAGTAGACAAGACCAATGATTACTGGATCAAAGAAGGTCGGTTCTGGAAACGCGTGCATGTGAAACCAAGGACAACATATTATGTCCCAACACAGTCAGACGGAGGACCAAACTACGACAACCTCCTACCAACAAGAATGACAATGGCATACCCAACAAACGGAAGCAGAGGCAAGAGAGTTGACGACAACTGGACAGCAGAACCGCAACCAGAAGAACCAACACAATGGACAGGCTCAACAAACTTTGAGGAAAAGGCGCAGTACAAGGAGCAACTAGAGTCAGACGACGAGGAACACCAACCAGCAATCAGAGCAAAGGCAGCAACAACGCCATACATGCCAACACCACAGGAAGTACAGGAGCACAACCTCACGCACCTTCCAAAGGACGAACAACAAACCATCCACCACAACGCAGCAAACAACCTGTCGTACAAGTGGACTTTGCATACATCCAAGCACACATGGAGAAGCCAACACCGGTATTAACAGCAGTCGACGTCCAAACAGGACTGTGCATGGCAGCAATGATCCCTGACAAACAGCAACTCTTCGACCACGCAACAACATGTCTACAAACATTCCTACTGGAATGTGGCAGAACAGAAGCAATCCTGCAAAGCGATCAGGAAAACTACCTGATGCAGCTGCTAAAGACAACAGCAAACAGCATGGGCAACATATCAGTGAGATTTTCTCCAGCATACAGTTCCCAAGGCCAAGGCGCAGTCGAACGTCTGCATCGCACACTCTTCGGACAATTTCGAGTGCTGAAGGAGCAGCTGCGGCAACACTACACCAACGCACTAACAACAAGAAGTCCCATCATGGCCTGGATGATGAGACACTGTGCATACCTCACCAACAACTACTTACTGCACAGTGACGGACAAACAAGCTACTTCCGTAGATGGCGACGCAACAACACAGCGCCAATCTGTGAATTTGGCGAAACAGTTCTGTACATGGTTTCCAACACCAAAGAACCAACCAAAAGCAGAGCCAAGGTTCTTCAACGGAATCTGGCTAGGAAGAGACACAACAACCGGTGAATCCTTCATCGGAACAGCAGGCAAGGTTGTTCGAGCACGAACAATCAGACGACAAGTAGAGCCACACAAGTACAACAACGAGTTGCTTGACACGATCAACGGAACACCGTGGTCACCAACACCACCAACATACACACCAACATTCCTGAGACCCAGCATCGCACCTACACGGCCAGAAACGGCAGAGAAAGCAGTCACAGCAAGGCACGAGGCAACAGAAGAGCACACGGATCCCAGGGATCCAGGCGGTGAAGAAAACACCAAACGTCAACGCACAACAGGAACAATGATCGAGGACCGCTCGGTCACAGCAACCGCAACTGCGACAGCAGAAAGCAGCACTGGCAGACGTCAGCTGGATGACGCCATCACACATGGCAGTGAAGCAAAACAACAAAAGAAGACAGAACAACAGACAGCAGCACAACGGCCGGAGCCCGATCCGACACAGCCAACAAGCAAAATGAGAATCAACGCAATTACAGTCACTTTGAACAACGGCAAGCAAGTCACAACAGCAACAAGTGAGGACCAGCAAGAGGTCCGGAACGAACAGCGACTGCTGGAGCCCATCATCTACAACACAGAGGGATTTGATCCAACAAAGGTCAAACAAGGAATGATGAAGGAGATGAGTTCAATGAAACAGCAGGAAGTGTACGAGGAAGTACACATCAGCGAAACAACACCCGAGGAGAGAGCCAACATCATTGAGTCAAAGTGGGTGCACCGAGACAAGGCAGAGGAAGACCGATGTCGAATTGTCGCAAAGGGCTACAACGAGAACATCAACGACGAGGACGACATCTACGCATCAACATTGTTCGCGATTCTCCGAACAATCCTAGCAATATCCTTAGCAAAAGGATGGAAGCTCAAAATCGGAGACATCAGCACAGCATTCCTACACGCAACAGTGCAAGGCAACATCCTGATGCGACCACCAAAAGTTCTACACAGATCCCAACATCTTGTGGAGACTCAAGAAAGCTATGTACGGACTTCGCTCAAGTCCTCGAGCATGGCAAGACCATCTATAGCAACAGTACTGCAACAGCTCGGATACATCCGACTGGTCTCAGAACCCAACGTGTTCCGACATCCACACAACAAAGCATATATCATGGTCTATGTTGATGACCTCCTGTTCACAGGAGAGGAGCAAGAAATCAACAGGATCTTTGAGCAGATTCAGCAACACATGCTTCTCCGACCCACAGGAGAATCAACACCAGGAAGCACGGTTTCCTTCCTTGGAAGGCAAATCACAAACAGAGGCAACTACTACGAAATCACATTAGGAGACAGTTACATCGACAACATCCTACAGGAAGCACAGTTAGAAATATGCAATCCCGCGACAACACCGGGAACAACACCAACAAAGGAGACCGTTGAGGATGAGGAGCTTCTCAACGTGGAACAACACAAACAGTACAGGAGAATGGTTGGAAAGCTACAATGGCTTTCGTACACACGGCCAGACATGGCCTATACGCAACAAAGGAGCTAGCAAGGGGATTGCAACAGCCAACAGTCAAACACCAGAAGAAACTGAAACACCTCATTAGGTATCTCAAAGGAACAAAGCATTACAAGTATTGCATCAGCCCAACGGTGCAACTGCGAGACGACAACATGCCTCTAGACATAGTGGCAAACACAGACAGCGACTGGGCAGGCTGTCACTCCACGCGAAAATCCACAACAGGATTTGCGAGTCAAGTCCTGGGAACAACAGTGCATTTCGGAAGCAGAACACAAGCAACAGTGGCGCTTTCAAGCGCAGAAAGCGAGTTCTACGCCATTGGAACAGCAACAACAGAAGCATTATTCCTCAAGAATTTCCTACAGGAGATTCTCGGCAACAGAAACATCAACATTAAGGTTGGAACAGGTTCGTCCTCAGGAAAGAGCATGGCAACAAGGATTGGAGTATCAAGACGAGCCAAACACATTGATCTCAGATTCATGTTCATCCAGCAGCTAGTGCACGCAGGAGCAGTCACACTCCTGAAATTCCAACAGCACTGAACATCGCCGACATACTAACCAAGTATGTCACGAAGGATGTTCTCAGCAAGCATCTCTACAACATTGGGATGCAGTGCCAACACAGACAACAGTGACCTGCAGGCGGCAAGTTTCACACAAGGCCAACAGCACAGTCTACAGCGGTATGTATGTGTAACACAACATAGCCCCAGCAGTAGTTACGTTTCACAACATGGCCTTTCTTTTGCGCGTTCTTCTGTTCAACACAGAGTGGCGGAATTTCAACATGTTTTACGTCAGTTTTTTGCATGAGTGGTTTGCATTTTTTTGGTTTCGTGGCAAAGATTTGCTACACGTCAAATTTTTCCTTTTGAATTCAACAGTGAAGTGACGCAACATTTTGTTGCAAACTAGTGGTTCAAGATCCTGAGATCCGACGTTGAAGCCAACAGACCACAACGGTAATATGTCGATTACCAAAGTGGGCCCGATCTCAACACTAGAGATCACCAGCAGTGATGTGGAGGTTCTCGGTGAGAACAAGGACTGGCAACAAGCACAGACAGATCAGCATCTGTTCGTGCCAATGACAGTGGAAGAATGGGAGGACACCAAAGGCCTGTCAACACTTGATGGCAAGCAGCGCATGCCGGGTTGGACTCATATGACTGCTTTGAAGACCATCAACGAGGCATACAACATGTTGTCGTACCATCTCTCGGAGATGCATGTGGCAACAAAGTCACCCCAACAGTGGATTGTCCTCATGATCCACTTCTGTGTGATCAACGTTTGCACTGCCATGGAGAAGGGAGTGGTAAGGATGTTCAACAGAGCTGGAATTGACGTCCAACTCCAGTTCTGCGGAAAGTACAACCTTCTGGCCACAGAGATCAGCAAAAGTTTTGTCTTGAGTCAACAAACCCTTGAGTGATCCTTTGACAACCTTTACTTGGGAGGCTGGATACACTTGGTCATTCAATCTTCCAATCCACGTCTCTGACTTGGAAGACAAAGTCATTTGGTTTGTGCGGCAGACACTGCAATATGCTGGAACAAAGATGCTCCTGCATCTCCCATCGCAACACCTGAAGAAGATTCTTACCATGGCTGATGAACATCAGCTCAAAGTCTCCAACGGTGTGAAGACCATTGAGCGTCTCCGTGGCTCAACATCGCTTTGGAAATGGGTTGAAGACGGCATGGAAGAAACCAACAAGGTTCTCAACACCTCACGGGTGAATTGGTTGGAAGAGCAAGCAAAGACCAGCAGTGAGAAAGAAAAGCGCAACGATGATGACACCGAAACAGAAGGGTCCGCAAAGAGGATCAAAACCGAATGAGCCAACAAGACTCCACTAGCAACTTAGGTTGCCCCGTCAGCGGTAGCTCAACTGACGTTAAACAACAAGCCACGAATGAGCACAGTTTGTTTGATTTTGGCCAACAGTTGTGTCAACAACGTATTGGCCAAGGCGGCATGTTAAGTATCAACGCCTCAACCCTTTGGGCCCAACACAGGCCTTGAGCCTGACATGTGATCAACAGAGAACAGTGCCGCAGCATTGCAACAGCGAGTTTAACAAGAGAGAGAGAGAGAGAGAGACGTCCCGTGGTGATGATTCGTTTCC